>JABSNV010000840.1:262500-543243 GCA_024085815.1 Flaveria linearis
TATGTATATGTATATGTATATGTATATGTATATGTATATGTATGTTATATGTATGTATATGTATATGTATATGTATATGTAGATGTATATGTATATGTATATGTATATGTATATGTATATGTATATGTATATGATATGTATATGTATATGTATGTATAGTATATGTATATGTATTGTATATGTATATGTATATGTATATGTATATGTATATAGGTATATGTATATGTATATGTATATGTATAGTATATGTATATGTATATGTATATGTATAGAATTGTATATGTATTGTATATGTATATGTATATGTAATGTATATGTATATGTATATGTATATGTATATGTATATGTATATGTATATGTATATGTATATGTATATGTATATGTATATGTATATGTATATGTATAGTATATGTATATGTATATGTATATGTATATGTATATGTAATGTATATGTATATGTATATGTATATGTATATGTATATGTATTGTATATGTATATCTGTATATGCATGTATTGTATATGTATATGTATATGTATATGTATATGTATATGCATATGTATATGTATATGTATATGCATATGTATATGCATATGTATATGCATATGTATATGCATATGTATATGCATATGTATATGCATATGTATATGCATATGTATATGCATATGTATATGCATATGTATATGCATATGTATATGCATGTTTGCATAGTATATGCATATGTATATGCATATGTATATGCATATGTATATGCATATGTATATGCATATGTATATGCATATGTATATGCATATGTATATGCATATGTATATGCATATGTATATGATATGTATATGCATATTATATGTATTGTATATGTATATGTATATGATATGTATATGTATATGTATATGTATATGTATGTTATGTATATGCATATGTATATGCATATGTATATGCATAGCATATGCATATGCATATGCATATGCATATGCATATGCATATGCATATGCATATGCATATGCATATGTATATGCATATGCATATGCATATGATATGCATATGCATATGCATATGCATATGCATATGCATATGCATATGCATATGCATATGCATATGCATATGCATATGCATATGCATATGCATATGCATATGCATATGCATATGGATATGCATATGGATATGCATATGCATATGTATATGCATATGTATATGCATATGTATATGTATATGCATAGTATATGTATATGTATATGCATATGTATATGTATATGTATATGTATATGTATATGTATATGTATATGTATATGTATATGTTATGTATATGTATATGTATAGTTATGTGTATATGTATATGTATATGTATATGTATATGTATATGTATATGTATATGTATATGTATATGGTGTATATGTATATGTATATGATATGTATATGTATTGTATATGTATATGTATATGTATATGTATATGTATATTATATGTATATGTATATGTATATGTGTATATACATATTATGTATGTGTATATATGTATTTACCCTATTACGCCGTATAGGGGACCGGCGTATTGGTTCAGGCCACGTATAGGCCAACCCCGCACCTATACGCCGCGTATAGGGTACCCACCTATGGGTCTTCTTCCCCAACTATAGAACTATACGCTGCGTATAGCCCTATACGCGGGGCTGTAGTAGCGTATAGTTCTCTCTACCAGTTTTTATATCACCCATTATAAGGCATAAAACACTACTTTAACGTCTAAATCAGTAAACGATAACATAATAATGATGTAGGAACAATAATACATACCTGGATGTAGAAAAATCGAAGAACAATACGTGTAGTATAGGGCTATATCGAAGAACAATCGAAGTGTAGTATAGGGCTATACGAGAGAGTTTTTTTCGAAGTGTGTGTTAAAGAAAGGTTAAAAGACATAGTGGTTCCGAGGATCTATACGCCGCGTATGAGTCCATACGCGGCGTATAGCTTATATACTTTTTTAAATCGACACCGACCTATACGTGGTGTATGGACCTATACGCCCCGTATAGGTAAACTGATGTGTCATCGAGTGTCAGTCATTAATGTCGCATTAATGGTCGATACCTATACGCCGTGCATGGGCCGCGTATGGACCCATACGCGGCGTATAGGGGGTGTCGATTAAAAAAGTGGGTGCCTATTTATTAGGACTCATTTTTATGTGTGTTTTGCATTTAATGTATTTCACTAGTTCAAAGTGTAAGCATGTTTTGTTAGATTATACTTGCTTTTTCTTCTACGCATATAGTACTATGAATAGATAAGTTTCAAACATTCTAAAGTTTCAATTTTCTTCTCCATAATATAGGTTTTTTACCTTGCAGTTTAAAAGCACTTTAATGCATAGTTACTAAAAAAATGTTTTTTATTCATATATTTTGTAACGTAATATAATTTGAGTGATGTAACTAATCCAATGTAATGTAACCGACGTAAGTAGTGCAACGTTGCTATGTTTGAGTTCGTGTAAGTAAATTAACACTATAACATTTAATTTAAATAAGGTTTTAATCTTATATTATATTACATGAAGTTTCATGTGTAATTTAAATTAATTCAGATACTATGTGATTTTAGTTTATTTCAAAGTGATATGTAATCTAACTTAAGTCATTTCCCTACTGTAAGTGGATGTCAAGTTTTACTAGAGATGTTATTTTCCAACATTACCTTAATTCTTACTACTAATTTAAACATGTCATATTTATAATTAACGTAATTTAAGTAATGTAATGTAACTATTACATGGACCAATAATATAAGTTACATAACTAACATTGTTGTAGTTACATAGATTGCATTTTCTTACATTTTTATATCATATTTTAATTACGCTACGTTACATTACATTACAATAAATTATATTTTTGATAAATGTTAATGTTAGTGTAATGTAATGTAATGCAATATTACATTTTCTTACATTTTACATATTTTCATTACATTACGTTACATTACCAATATATCCCACTAGCAGGGTCTTAGGTGGTGGCGAGTCTTTCCTCTATCCAGATAGGTAGAGAGAAAATTTAAATTTTTTATTAAATTTATTGTTAGTGTAATGTAATAATTCTAATTAATTTAAACAAATATAAAAATCTATATAACCTGATATATGTAACGTTTGGTTTAAAAGAAAAAAAAATTATAAATATCTAAATAGATTACAAAAGGAGAAAACAAAATAAAAATATAGTTGCAGGATTAGTAAGGGGTGACAGGCGCGAATTTGAGCCAATTAAGAGAAAATAAACTTTTCAAAGTTTACTAGTGTAATAATGTTTATTAAAATATTGTTCGACTAATCTTAAAAAACAAATAAATAGAATTCAATTAATGATTGAATAGAGACCTTAAGTGATGGGCATTGTTGTTGAGACCGGATCGGACCGGTCCGACCGGTTCGACTGGGATTCGGTGCCTGGTCCGGTCCGGTATGCGGTGACTCGTTTTCTACTGGTCGAACCGGGCGGCTCGTCCTGAACTGCTGGTCGGACCGAGAAACCGGACCGTTCGGACCGGTTTTTGTATTTTTTTATTTTAATGGGTAAAAACGGGGTGTTAAACCATAAATTAGTACGTCGGATATACAAATATAGTTAAGTTTTATATATAACTATAAAAATATATATATAAATCATATATAAATTACTTATATTTATTTACATATATAAATATAATTAAAATATAGTTAAATCCGGGCCAACCGGTCCGACCACCAAACCAGTAAGGCGTCCGGTTCGACGTCCGATCCGGTTCTGAAAACATTGGTGATGGGCGATTGATGTAGTGACAGAGTTAATTAATTAGTCTTTAAAAGACTTTTTTGGGGTGCTAATAAAGGGACACCCACAAATTTAAATCGACACCCGCCTATACGCCTCGTATGGGTCCATACGCGGCCCATGCCCGGCGTATAGGTATCGACCATCAATACGCCATTAATGTCTGACCTTCCACGTCACATCAGTCGACCTATATGGGGCGTATAGGTCCATACGCCATGTATAGGTCGCTGTCGTACATGACATAAATCACTAACACACGATCTCAATCACGTGAATGCGGAATGTAAACGTGATTGGATAGAAAAGAAGATTGGATTGAACATAAAATGCTTCTTCGATTGAATTGAACAACCTATAAAAGGTCTTGTGCAGTTTTCGCACAGTACAGTATAATAATGAATGAAAAGCTTAATTACAAAACGAAATCTGGCTATTTATACAAAACATGAGTTCTCGCGCGACACGCTTTTCGCGTGGAACAAGCTTTCGCACGGCTTCAATCTCTCGCGTGGATTCCTTTCTCGCGTGAGATCTGCTTCTCGCGTGGGAACTGCATCTCGCGTAGCTTCTGCTTTTCGCACAGACAGTTTGTTTTGCCGAGCCTTGATTTGTCTTCTACAATCTCCCCCTAGGCTCGGTGAAACATAATCAATCAAAGTCAACATTCGCTTTCTTGTATGAGCCTGCATAGGCATACCATTTGTTTCTCAGGATCCGGTCAATCATCCACACGTACTGGCAGGATAGAAAATAAACAGACTCATCAGCTGAAATAGGGCAGTGTAACAGCTTGAGTAAGTCGTCTTTGCCAAACTTCATCAAGTCTGCTGGATCAATGATTCGATAGGACCTGTCTATACATCTGATCACAGCGTGACCGGAATCCTTTTCACATCTCCAAGATATAAGTTGCTTCAAAGTGTTGGGAGGAACTGGAGCATGCACATGGACTTTTCTGATAAATTTAGGATGTTGATAGACTCGTATCTTCATAGGAGCTTTAGTATTTTCATCAATTCTTGTTGAGTCATCAATCAACTTTGATTGGCAGTCCTAAAATCTTTAAAATTGTGCGCATCTCCCTTCGTATTAGTGATCTTATCAGTTCAGCTTCACTGTAATTACTTTCATTGAAGAATGGAGCTTTGCCCATGGAGTATAAATCAGCAGCACGTAGAGTATAGAAGTCTTGAGTGCTCTTTAGATAATCAATTTCTTCATTCCTTCTCTTTATGACATACATCCTTTTCTCGCCATCATAACCCCAGCTAATAACATGAGACATTTCACCATACTTCTGTTTTGGCTTTGATATAAACAGAAATGAGCTTCAGTAGGTGGTGGTGGTGCTTTGAACTGTAAACCTCCTCTAGTGTATAGGGCAATCTGACCAGTAGTATCTGTCTTTGTAGAATCAGTAGGAGTTTCACCACTCACAGTCTTATTGGGGATTTCTCCTTCTTCAAGATTGATGTCTTTGAATAGCTCTTGAAGGTTGTTCCCAAAATGTCTGTATATTCAGTCTGCTCTTCCAGATCATCAAACATATCAAGTTCTTCTTCAACAGCTCCAGATGAAGTTTGTTGAAAAGAATACAGTTCCTTTTCATACACACTTTCCGTGGCAGGGTCCAGTGGATCATATCCTTCTGGATCACTAACACTTGGTCGATCGACATTATCAGTGTTAGTATCTCCAGTTGGACTCGAAGAAGAACCTGAAGCATCACCTCCAGCATTATCATCATCATCATTTCCACCATCATCTCCTACATCGTCATCATCACCATTATTTCCACCATCATCTCCACCATCGTCATCATCATTTTCATCATCATCTTCATCGTCATCCTCATCATCATCAGTATCAGCATAATCAACTAACTCTTCATCCTCCTGTTCACGAACAATAGGTAAAGTGAACATGTGCTCTGGTTCAACGAAAGCTGTAGATGTGTAAGCTTCGGTGATAGGTACTTCAGATGAAATAGGAACATCCTCAGTAGTGCTAACACTTGGCTGTTCAGTGGAGATTTGAGCTTCATTAACCGTTTCCTTCTCAGGAACAGTCTCAGTAGGAGGAGGGCTTGGAGTTCGTCTACTCGATTCACCAATAACAGTTGTAGACCTTATGATTGGTGGCTGATGAAAATAAGTCTGTGAAATGAATTCTCTCAGCTCATTCAGTTGTCTTTCCAGTCCTGAAGAATAGTCGAACATGTTCTTCATTTGTTGTTCAAGAGAGGCCAGTCTTGTGTCTTTAATTGCTGAGTCGAGATGAATCATGTTGATCAGATTTGTCTTCTCATCATTGCCTTTCTTTAATTCAGCAATCAACTTCATATTCTCAAAATTTTCTTTCTCCAGGTTCTTTATTCTTTCTTCCAATGTGATAGAACAGGAGTGCTTGATGATTCCTCTCTCCTCTGAAACTCGGGAGGAGTATTCAAGAGTGTATCGACATCAAACTCTAAATTTTCTTGATGAGGCGGTGTAGAAAAACCAGAGCCAGAAATATTAGCTGCTCCAGAAACAGGAACTGTTTCTGTTTCAGGAGCAGAAGAAGTCACATTGGTTGTCTGATCTTGATCAGTTTCAGTGACAACCACATGTGTTCTTGGTCTTCTGGGTATAATACCACGACCTCTCTTTCTAACTGGAAACTCTCTCCTTCGTGCCATACGTTTTCTTCGTGAGGAGGTACTTGGCGACTCTTCAGGGACATAATCAGTATCCCTTTCTTCCTCATTTGGTCGAGAAGATGTTGGAGTAGAAGGGGTTGGATCAGTTTGGATCACATAGGGAACATTCCCTATTTGATCACTAGCAGTCTCAGAACTGGAAGCAGAGTGAACAACTCCTTCCATTCCTCCTTCACGCACAGGCTCATCTTCAAACAATTCTCAATCTCTTCATCCAATTATCTCTAGCAGTAGAAGTAGAAGCACCAGTTTGTGCCTCATCAGTATGAGCACCTTCACCAAACTCATCAACATTTTCTTCAATCTCAGAGAATTTTCCGATCTTCGCAAAACTTTCACCAGAGCATTTGTTTCCTCTGGCTCCAGTGAGGTGTGTAAAAATCTCCTTCTTAATCGTCTGTACAACATATTTTGAAGATCTCTGAGTGGCAAGCTCAGGAAAAGCATCGTTGATAACCAGCTGAATGAATCTGGGATACATGATGAATTTTCTCCCTGGATTGGCTGTAGCGTTTTTCACCATCTCTTGAAATATAACGCCAGAAATACTGAATGGAATATCATCCACCAGAGAAACCAATAAAGAACCAAACACAGCACTAAGACTGTCCATCCCAGCCTTCAGATTACTTAGACAGTGGATTACCACGTGAAATAAGTATTTCCAGTATGGTGGTAACCACTTCTTTTCCAGACTTGGATATCTATACTCGTATCCCATATGAGTCAAACAATCTATCACAACATCATCCTCAAGTCTAGTTGGAGCATTATCTTGATCATCAAACAGTAACACTCTGTTTAGAATAGCCTGGGAAACTGTCACTCTCTTCTCCTTGACTGTGGCAGTGATAATCTGATTACCAGCTTGGTCTTTTTCTAGAGCAGCTGTGCTCCAGAAAGAATCAATAAGCTCAGAATATATTGCTGGGTCAGCAGAAATGGCATATACAATGCGAGAATTCTTCAGACCCTCGATCATAGACGAAAACAATTCCTTCCCTTCCGGAACCTCGTCTAGATAAGCAACACAATTATGATTCTTATTAAAAATCATTTGTGCCATCTGCATTGTCAAATAAGATCATGATTAGAACACTCTTGAATATAACTTAATTAAGCATATGAAACATATCAACACTTGGACTTTTTAATTTTTTTCTTTTATATATATATATATAGTTATGATAATCACTGAATCAATCACATACAGGCTTGAGTATGACAATATTGTATCTCTCAGTCTGTGTTAGAACATTTTTGGCACAGAATCCTGATATGTTCCCCACTAAATCATATTATTTTAATTCAAGTGTAATCACTCAATTATGATCTTTTAATTTCTGAAAGCAAAGCCTATCGACATATCAAACATAATCCAAGTGTATTTGTATTTAAGCCTTTACTTTGTAATATCATTCTCATTTTAAGTATGAAAATTCTTCTTTTGATTTTGGCAATCCTTTGATCTTAACTCCCCCTAAGACCAAAATATTTTTCAGAACTTGTTTTTCTATTTTTCTCCCCCTAAAATTGTGATTGTTCTTTCAAGAAAAAGAAACAATTGCAATTTTATTCTTTATTAAAAACTGAAAAATTCTTTTGTGAAGATTCATTAAATCAATTTATCCAAAGTTAATCATTCCCAATGATTGCACAAGGAAATCAAATCAAGAATGATCAAACGCCTTGGTAAATAAATCAGCGATATTTTCAGTTGACGGCACTTGTTTTAGATGAATAAGTTTACGATCAAAACAGTCATGGATAAAATGGATGCGGATGTCAATGTGTTTAGTTTCGAGTGTTGAATGGGATTTTTCACGATGTTCAGAACTGCCGTGTTATCACACCAAATTGGTGTGTCATAAATGTTGAGACCATAATCGAGAAGTTGTTGCTGAATCCAGACAAGCTGGGAACAACAGCTCGAAGCAGTCACATATTCAGCTTCGGCAGTGGATGTGGATACAGTGTTCTGCTTCTTACACTGCCAAGAAATGAGTCGGTTACCCAAGAATTGACATCCTCCTGTGGTCGATTTCCTGTCTAAGTTACAACCACCATAATCACTGTCAGTATAAGCAAATAAATTGAAATCGGAATTTCGAGGATACCAAAGACCAAGTTTAGGTTGACCCTTGAGATACTTGAAAATCCGCTTGACAGCTTTCATGTGTGATTCCTTTGGATCACTTTGATAGCGGGCACACTGACAAACAGGGAACATGACGTCCGGCCTGCTTGCAGTGAGATACATGAGGGAACCAATCATCGATCTGTAAGGATGTTGATCAACTGATTCTCCTAATGGATCCGGAGTAAGAGTAGGACGAGAAGCCATTGGAGTTGGAGCTACTTTGGAATCTTGAAACTTGTATTTCTCAAGAATTGTCTGAACATACTTTTCTTGATGAATGAGAATACCCGTCTCAGATTGAGTAACCTAAATACCCAAGAAAAATGAAATTTCCCCAAGGGAACTCATCTCAAACTTCTTCTTCATCATCTCTTCGAACTCCGTGCACATACTATCATTTGTGGAGCCAAAAATGATATCATCGACGCAGATTTGAACCAAAATGATATCATCGCCTGATTTTCGTATGAATAAGGTTTGATCAATTGCACCTCTTGAATAACCATTTGCAAGCAAATGTTCAGTCAGAGTAGCATACCAAGCACGAGGTGCTTGATGTAAACCATAGAGAGCCTTATCCAACTTATATACATAATCAGGATGATCTGGGTCTTCAAATCCAGGAGGCTGACAAACATAGGTTTCTTCCTTCATTTCTCCATATAAAAATGCAGTCTTAACATCCATCTGGTACACCTTGATGTTCATGTATGAAGCAAAGGCTAAAAAAATGCGTATTGCTTCTAGTCTTGCAACTGGAGCATACACTTCTTCAAAATCCAATCCTTCAACTTGGTAAAATCCCTGCACCACAAGACGTGCTTTATTCCGAACTATAACACCTTTTTCATCCGTCTTGTTTCTAAAAATCCACTTTGTCCCAATCGGAAGCTTATCCTTTGGAAGTTCAACAAGATGCCAAACATTGAGTTTCTTGAATTGCATCAACTCATCTTGCATTGCTTCTATCCAGCTGTTTTCTTTGAGTGCCATTTCCACATTCTTGGGCACTATTTGTGATAGAAAGCAAGCATATAGACATGTGTTGATTGCCCCTGATTGACTTCTGGTAATTACACCTTCGTGCAACGGACCAATGATTGCTTCAGTTGGATGAGTTTTATGTATTCTTAATTGAGGAATCTCATCTGCAACCATTCCATCTTCCAATTTGTAATATGTTCAACATTATCAAGAGCTTCTTCAGAGTGTTGAGATTGATACACAATAGTTTCTTCAAGTGTGTCATCTGAAATAGGAGTTTCAGAAGCAGTAGACACATTTGGAGATTCTTCAAAAGGAACTTGAATGATTTCTATCGGTGTATGTATAGTTTCTGAAGAAGATGAAGATAATGGAGAACTCAATGATTCTTCCATCTCCTGAGTAGGAATTTGTTCTGAAGAAACATCTAATGACTCAGAACATGCAGATACAGGTACAGAAGCTGTAGGAATATCTTTGGATGATGAAGCAACAGTAGAATCATCAGATATCAAAGATGAAAGGTCCTCAATGATTTTGTTGTCCAAGGAGATTGCTTGAGAAGTAGAATCTGCAGATGAAGGTTTAGAAATTTTAAAATTTATGAACAAAGATTCATAATCATAAACCCATGAAGGAGCTGAACCTGCATCAGTTATGTTAAGCTCGTGCCAATCAATGTTAAATGACTCGACTATTTGTCTAGTTCTTTTATTATAAACACGATATGCAACTTTATTGGCAGCATATCCCACAAAGTAACATTCATCAGCCTTTTCAGAAAATTTTGAACTAGATTCAGTTGTATGCAACAAAGTGCAACAACAACCAAAAGCTTTAAATATTTAACTTTAGGTTTGTGTTTATAAAATATTTCATATGGAGTCTTATTTAATCGTTTGTTGATTAAAGCACGATTTTGAACATAACATGCAGTATTCACTGCTTCAGCCCAAAAGAACAAAGGTAATTTGGCAGCAGATAGCATTGTTCTAGCAGCTTCAATCAATGTTCTATTCCTTCTTTCTGCAACCCCATTCTGTTGTGGAGTGCCAGCAGCACTGAATTTTCTGGCAATTCCCTTGGATTCACAAAACTCATTCAGAGTTTGATTGCAAAACTCTTTCCCATTGTCACTTCTGATGCATTTTACCTTTTTCTCTGTCTGATTGTCCACCAAAGTAATGAACTTGATCAAAAGGTGTGGAGTTTCATCCTTAGATGCTAAGAAAAACATCCAAGTAAATCTAGAAAAGTCATCAGTAACAACCAGACAATAAGATCTTCGACCCAAGCTTAAAACACTCACTGAACCAAAAAGATCCATGTGTAAGAGTTGTAAGATTGATTCGACTGAGTTGTGTGCAACTGGTTTGTGAGGAAGTTTATGTTGTTTACCCTTTGAACATGACAAACAATGTTCATTTATTTGAAATTCCTTTTCAGGTAAACCAATAACATGATTTCCACGCACAAGTTTATTCATATTTTTAAGATTGGCATGTCCTAATCGACGATGCCATAACATGGAATCATTCTCCGAGGCTTTGGATAGTAAGCAAGAAGCTGTTACCAAAGAATTAGAACAATGCATATCAAGAAGATATGTGTCATTGTCTCTCGGAGTCCTCATCAAAATCCATTCATCAGGAACAACAAAACCTGGTTTTAATATTAAGCATTCGTTATTAGTAAAGTGTGTAGAATATTGTTTGTCACATATTTGAGACACATTTAGCAGGTTATGTTTTAATTCCTCAACAAAATTAACATTCTCAAAACTAAGGACACCATTTGTAACTGTACCACGTTTTGTAATTCGTCCTCCTCTATCTCCTGCAAATATCACTCTCCCTCCGTTGTATGATTGCACATCTTGTAGTAATGATAAGTTACCCGTCATATGTCTTGAACAACCGCTATCTACATGCCATAGACTTTCAATAGCCTTTTGCGGTTGTCCCTGTATTAGTAACAAAATTACTTAGATTTTGGTACCCAAGTCAAACAAGACTTGAGCACATTTTGTGTTGCAGCAAGACAAAATGATTTGATATTATTATATTTGGTTTGCACATCATTCTTTTCATTTATGCTTTTAATCTTGGCATTTTCTTTTACATCATTAGTCAAATTTTTATCCCGTTTGACATTAAAACCATTAACAACCTTTGATTTCATATTATTTGAAAATTTTCCACGAGTGAAAAACAGTTTTCTATTATGAGAAATAGAATTATGAAATCTTTGTTTACTTAATGATTTTTGTCTAAAAGGACACTTATTTGCCAAATGATTTGTGTTTCCACACTGAAAGCATCTCTTTTGTTGTGTGTGGAAAACAAACTGTGGATGACAATTATGAAAATTGTCATAAAAACCAAAATCAGATTGACTAGGTTTAACTTTCTTCACAGTCTCTCGAATCTTTGTCTCGTTTGACAATTGCAAATTCATCTTTTGCAGATTCGAGGAAATCGATGAATTATGACCACTTTGGATTGGAGATTTGGCAGTTTTGACTTTTGGAATTGGTGGTGTTGGAATAGGAACAGTCTTTGAGTCTGCTGGAGTAGGACCAGACTTTGAATGTGCTGGAGAAGGACCAGGCTTAGATATACGGATTGATGCTGGAGAAGGACCAGGCTTTAGAATTTTGAGATTGAATGCAGAAGAATCATTCACTTGCGAATCTGGGCTACAAACATCTTGATTCACTAGGTTAGCATTATAATGAAGTTTATTTTTAAAGAATCGAGAATTCGTTTCTTTAAAAATATGTTCTTCATTTTCAATTACACCCTTAGAAATGAATCTACTTTTAAAATCCTTTTCAATTCTTTCTTTCTGATTCGCCCTTTGATTTGCATTCAAATTATGTTTACTATTTGATTTCATCTCATTCAAAACAACATTCTTTTCATTTCCTGGCAAGTTTTGTTTACAAGCAGATTGTGAAACTTTTACATTCTTATTTTTCAAACATTCATTCTCATTCTCTTCCTCACTCTCACTTTCCCAATCTTCAACCAACCCATCCACCTTCAATTTATCTGCAAAAAGATTTTCAGGTGATTGTTTAGGTTTGGGTTCTATGATAGGATCAACAGATAAATTTATTTTGACAGAAGGTTTTAAGTTTTGAGGTGGAGAGAATCCAATCCCATAGATTATATCAGAATCACAAATGTTATCAGATGATGGTAAACATGAATAATCATGATTAATTGGAGGAGCAATGTTAGAAAACCCAACACCATATTTTCCTCCTTTGATCTTCTGAGTCATTTGTGACTTGATTATTACTTCAACCATTGTTGATGAAAGTTCAAATTTCTCAACAGTCAATTTAACCGTGGCTAATTCACTGTTGAGTCTATTAATTTCGAGAGCAAGTTCATTGTTTCTATTTGTCAAGTCATTATTCGTACATTCTTTATCATGAAGATTTAATTTCAAATTATATATTGTTTTGTTTAAACCTTCAAGTTTTTCTTTAAAAATCTTTTCATTTGACTTGTGTTTGCTAGCTTGATACTGAAGTTTTTCAACTTCCATTATCAGGCTCTCATTGTGAACTCTGTATCTTTGAACTTTCTCAACACATGTATTTTTGCATAAACTATCATATACCTTGGGTTCTGAAGTTTCTCCTTCTGTTTCCTCTACCTTGTTGACCATGAATGCGTTCATTTCAGCAGTTGGTTCTTCCACTGGAGCAACATCAACAGTCTTTTGATCAACATATTGGCTTTTGACTGGAGGCTCGATAGTGTTCTCTTCAATCACAATCTTTGCTTCATCAACCTTCTCAACCTGATCTTTCTTCTCAACTTTCTCCTCTAAATCTTCAACTTTCTCATCCTTTTGTTCAACTTTCACTTTCTCCACTTCCACTCTCTCCTTCTCTTCTTCCACTATAGCAAACAAACCCTCCAACAAATCATCAGACACGAATTCAGCAAACAAATTTTCTTCAAACAAATTTTCTTCTTCTTCTGGTTCTGGAACAATCTTTGCAATAAATGCAGTAGACAAATGTAGATCAAGGGCCTCCATTTGATCAGACCAATCTGATGATATAGATAGGTTGGACTCACCTAGTTTAGTTTAGTTTCTTTCATTTTGGATGTAATAGGACAAATGTTAGATAACCTTGACTTATGTAAGTAATAGTTTAGTTTTGCTCTGACCCAGTGAATCTACTAGCGAATCTACAGATTCGCTAGTAGTCAGCTGAAGAAAGTCGCCCGGCGAAACTGTTGCTCGCCGGGTGAACTTACCAGTTGGTCAGGGTAGATTCGCTGTAGCGAATCTACCAGCGAATTTGCGTCTGGTTATATATATGCATTTGATGTATCTTTGGCAGCAAGTTTTGCCATACCTAATTGAGAAATACTTTTGCATTACTGTGTCTTAGCTCGTTTTAGGCTGGAATTGTGTTTGTTTTGTTATCTTTGAGCCTTGTTTATTGATATTGATTGAGTTTGGATCATATGGCTACATATTGAAACTCTTTTCTTCACTTTTGCACTGTTTGATTCTGTATTCTTGAGATATTATTATGATTATCATCTCAATAGCACGTAAATCGATCACCAATGGACCAACAATATGGTATCAGAGCCGTTGTGCTCTTGATTTGTTGAGTTTTTGGGGTTTTGAGGTGTTTTTGAAGAAAAGTCACTGTTTCATTCGATTTGCATCATCAAAGGGTGTTTTACTCATAGAAATTCGTAGAAAAACCATTGCTCAAGTAGTAAAGAGACATCCCAATTGTCCAATCACTAATTCATAGCGATTTGGATGAGTTTAGAGTGGTTTTCAGACCGAAAAGTGTTGTGTGTTCATCAGGCGAATTTAGTGCTCTTCCAGCGAATTTGTGATTCCCCGAGCGAATATTTTTTTTGCGAATCTGCTGTCATTGAACGAAGGTTCACCTTTGTTACCTTATTCTCAAGCGAAGATACTGTCGAATTTACCACTAGAACGAAAGTTCTACTAGTTCTGCGAACTTGTTCAGCGAACTAGAGCAGCAATAGCACTGATTCGAGCGAATCTGCTGTTGGTTTGCCTAGTGAATTTACCGGCGACCTTGCCAGCGAATTTACATCTTTTCAGCGAATCTAATTTCTGATTCCATCATGTCTACTTCAATTGTGAATCTGACTGATATGGAGTGCGTTCAACCAAACAGGCCACCGAGGCTTGTCAACGGAGAGAATTTTGAGGATTGGAAACGGTGCTTGAAAGCTTTCTTCTTCTACACTGATCATGGTCAGTGGGAATCTATCACTAACGGACCTCACCTACCAACAACAACTGTCGGATCTATCACTTCACCAAATCAGGATCCTAGCACTTATACTGAGATTGACATCAAGCTGCTCGATCGCGACAAGAAAGCTCTTGGAGCGTTGATTCTGTGCCTACATCAGGATATTTATAACAGGTTTGCTGAGCACACTACCGCTAAGGCATTGTATGATGCCTTATGTGAATTTTATGACGGGAACGAAGATCTGAAGAAAGACAAGAAAGCTCAGGCTCAGAAGGAGTTTAACTCGTTCGTGGGATATAAGCATGAGACACTTACTGATATAACAAACCGTTTTCTGTCAGTTTCAAGCAACCTGAAGAAGTATGATGAACAGCTTGGAAATCATGAGCAAGTGAGTAAATTGTTAGACTCTCTTCCTGCTCAGTGGAGTCTGCAAATCAAATTACTCAAACAAGAAAGAAATTTTGCTGATTACAAGTTGATGGATGTAATCAACAAGTTAAAGTCATTTGATCTTGATGTGAAGAGAAGAGAGTATAATCAAACCATGATGTCTCCCAATGTCCCTCCTCAAAACACTGCATTGATTTCATCCGCTGCAAACTCTAACTATTATGTTGCAACTTGTGGGAGTTCATCTGGTAATGGTGGCTTTGCCAACTCTGGGTATGGTAAAATTGTTAACTCAGGAAGTGGTTGTAAGGATGCTGGGTCAAGTTCAAATGCCTTAGTTTCTACTCAAATTGCACACGATACTATGGCACTGTTTGGATTATTTGTGCAAAGTTATGAGGCTTTGGTGGCTGGAGAATTGAAAGGTCGTGGTATGACAGTAGAAGATAAGTATCAGGTTGATCCTGATGACCTTGAAGAAACCGACATTCAGTGGCAAATGGCCATGCTTACTCTTCGTGCCAGGAGGTTCATGGAAAGAACTGGCAGAAAGAATTTTGGAAACCAGAGTCAGAACAATGCTCTGGGATATGACAAGTCTAAGCTCAGATGTTTCAATTGCAAGCAGCTCGGTCACTTCAAAAGAGAGTGTCCTTCTCCCATTGTCACTGAACCTGTTAATCCTGGAAACTCAAGAACCATTCCAGTCATGGAAAAGGTTGAAGAAGCTAAGCCCAAGAAAGAAACTGCTCTGTTGACCAACTTTGATTGGAGTGCAGAAATTGAAGAATCAAAGGAGGAGATCAACCATGCACTGATTGCTGAGATAGTGGAGGAACATGCTCTTGATGATGGGGACATTTACAGTTTTAATCCTTTCAAGGAGTTCTATGGTGAAGCTGATAATGAAGTTGATAACAATGGTGAATCTATTGGGTCTGAAGCCATTCAAACGGTTAAGGAATGTGTAGGTGTGTATCAAGCTGTTGTTCAAGAAGAGATTGTTCAAACTGATTTGGTATGTGAAGCTGTTAAGGAAGAGGTTAAGTTGGCTGGTGAAAACGAGGAGTTGAAAATGAAATCAAGGTTTGAAGAAGCCAAGAGAGAAGCTGTGGAGGAGTACAAGAGGAACACTCCTTATTGTCAATGTGATCGTGCTCTCGCAGCAGAAAAACTGGTAATGGGTCTTCCTTATGAAATTGTTGAAGACATGTGTTCCTCTGCATGCAAAATTCGTTTGATTGGCATATATAAAGCTAATAGGTTGCTTATAATGAATGAAAATGAATTAAAGAAAACCAATAAAGAGCTTAAACAAAATGAGTCAAAGTATTTTGTTAAATTAAGAGAAGCCTTGAAAGAAAATGAACATTTAAAAAGGACACTTTTGGAAAAGAACTGTGAGGTTAACTATTTAACTGAACAAGTCACACTTGCTGAATTTGAAGTCAGAAAACTTAAAAATAAAATAGAACAGTGGTCTCTTTCGAGCATGAAAAGGGAGGAACTATGCAAAAAACAAAGGGGGGCAAGGATAAAGACCGGTTTGGGTAATGAAAATAATGCATTGGTATATCCTCCACCTAGTACTTTCTGTTATTCTCCTATGCCCACTCCTCATCCATCAAATGAGTTGATACAAGAGATTATACAGAATGATACTAACAGCTCTGTTGCAGGTTTAGAAGGAGATAATTCTAAGGAGTTGCGAGAAGGATATGATTATGGTGGAAGTGTTAGTCTCGGGAGCTCTAGTATTAATGATTTTAATTCCAAGAAGTCATTTGTAGACATTAGTTTAAGTAATCATTTTGTGTCTGGTGGAACTATTTTGGATTCAAACTCTGGGAAATGTAATAGTAACTTAGGATGTTCTGTTTCAAACACTCGTGATGATTTAAATGTTTTAAATTCTGCAGTTAATGTTAATGTGTGTATAAATGATGCAGCTCAACTTTCAGGTCATGTCTCTGAAAGTGAAACAAAAACTAATTGCTTTAACAAATTCTTCTCTCATCCAATCCCATCTTTTACACCAATAAGGATTTCTAAACCAAAAGGTAAAGAAACGTCTTCTTCCTCTGAAGATAACAAAGATAAAAGTGAACAAAAACCAGTTAAAGAGAATGTTATGTCAGAGAAGTCAAACGAGTCATATGACTCGAACAGTGATTCAGATTCTAGATTGTCAGAATGTGATGAAGTAATATCTATTGATAGAGTTCCTTCATCAAATTGTTCCAAAACAAGGCTGAGATCCCATTGTTTTAGATGTGGAAAGGATGATCATTTAATTAAGCAATGTCCTATATCAGGTGGTCTTAACAAACAGAATAAATCTTTTGGAACTAGATTGACAGCTTTTGTACATGGTTTCTTTTGCAGAAAATCTGTTCCTCCAAGACCTAAGTACACTAAGACTTGGGTCCCAATTTCAAAAGTCTAACCAATTTTTATGACAGGAACATTCAGAGGCCGCTGTAAATAGTTATTGGCATGTAGATAGTGGATGTTCCTGCCATATGACTGGGTTGAAGGACCTGCTGACAAATTTTAGAATAATTGATGGTGGATATGTTGCTTTTGCTGGAGACAAGAAGGGTGGTAAGATGATTGGCCAAGGAGATGTCTCAAATGGTTTCCTGACTTTGGAGAAAGTAAACTATGTTCCAGAATTGGCATTCAATCTTCTCAGTGTATCACAGATCTGTGATAAAGATATTCCCGTGATGTTCCTCGCCAATGAATGTCTGTTCTTGAAACCGGAGTTCTCTATCCCTGAAGAGATGGTGATCATGAGAGCTCCAAGGAGAAATGATACCTACTTGTTAAATATGGGATCGAAAGAATCATCTTCCACCGTGACCTGTCTTTTATCAAAAGCTTCTTCTCATGAATCTTTTCAGTGGCATAAAAGATTAGGGCATATCAATTTTAAATTGATAAACAAGTTAGTTAAGAACAATTTGGTCAGGGGTCTACCACTGAAAGACTATTCTGTGGTAGAAAAATGCATGGCTTGTGCAAAAGGAAAACAACATAAAAAGCCACATAAACTTAAATTTCAAAACTCGATTGAGCATCCCCTCGAATTGTTACATATTGACTTGTTTGGCCCTATCAGTATTAAATCAATTGCTAAGAAATCTTATTGTCTTGTTGTGACAGATGATTTTTCCAGGTACTCTTGGGTGAGATTTCTGTCTAACAAAAGTGAGACCGCTGAGGAATTGATGAAGCTGATCCCACTGATTGAGGTTCTTGGAAAGAGAAAGATTCAAGCCATCAGAAGCGACAATGGCACAGAGTTCAGAAATCACATATTCAATTCATTCTGTGAACAAAAGGGTATTCTCAGACAGTTCAGTGCTGCCAGAACACCTCAACAAAATGGTGTTGCTGAACGTAAGAACAGAACTCTAATTGAAGCAGCTAGAACGATGTTGATCGAGTCAAAGCTTCCGATTATCTTTTGGGCTGAGGCAGTTAATTGTGCAGCTTATGTACTTAACCGGGTATTGATTATCAAGAGCAAAATGAAGACATCATACCAGTTGTTCCGAGGAATTAAGCCTCTTATTGATTTTCTGCGTCTTTTCGGATGCTCTTGTACTCTGTTAAATACCCAAGACCAGAAAACAAAGTTTGGTGCGGTCTCTGATGAATGTTTCTTTGTTGGGTACTCAGAAACACAAAAGGCGTATCGTGTGTATAATAAACGATCGCGGATTGTGCAAGAGTCCTACTATGTCGACTGGCAAGAATCAAACTCAACAAGCATTGGAAATGAGCCCGCATGGTTTTATGATTCTACCACTGTCTTCAAGTCATTCAATTTGTCAATTCTCGATGATGATGACGTTATTCCTCACTCGTCTGTGAATCTGACTCCACCACAACCACAACTGCCTGCAACCACCTCATTACCTCCCACTTCATTTGATATCCCACCTTCACCACCTTCACCACCACTTCCATCATCTGATTCATTATCTCAACCATCTTCATCTAATCCTACAAGCTCATCTACCATACCATCCACTGCTTCATCCATTCAACACCCTCATATCGATCCAATTCCCACAAATCCATCCACTTCCACATCAACATCACAACTTAACCCTTCATTGCTTAACACTAATTTTAAAACCTTAAAAGATCACCCTCATGACTACATCATTGGATCTATCATAGACGGGGTGAGGACTCGAAGTCAAAGTGGATTGATAAATGAGTGCCTTTATACAGCTTTTCTATCTCAGATCGTTCCAAAGAATTACAAGCAAGCACTTGAAGACCCAAGCTGGGTGGACTCTATGCAATCCGAGTTACAACAGTTTAGGAAGTTAAAAGTCTGGGAGTTAGTTGATCTTCCTCCAAACAAATGTCCCATTGGTACCAAGTGGGTTTTCCGAAACAAGCCAGATGATCGTGGTATTGTTATTAGAAATAAAGCAAGATTGGTTATTCAAGGATTTGCTCAGGAGGAGGGGATAGACTACACTGAAGTGTTTGCTCCAGTTGCTCGTATCGAAGCCATCAGAATCTTTCTTGCACATGCAGCTCACAAGAACTTTAAAGTTTTTCAGATGGATGTGAAGTGTGCATTTCTGTATGGAAACATTGATGAGGAGATATATGTGTGTCAGCCACCAGGTTTTGAGGATCCAGATTTCCCAGATAAAGTGTACAAGCTAGACAAATCTTTGTATGGGTTACATCAAGCTCCCCGAATCTGGTATGAGACCTTGACGCAGTATCTCCTCAGCAAGGGTTTCTCTCTTGGGACTATAGATATGACACTCTTTAAGAAGGAGGTTGATGGTGAGATGCTGATTGTTCAAGTGTATGTCGACGACATTATCTTTGGATCAACAAATGAAAAGCTGTGTAAAGATTTTGAAGAAGTGATGAAGGATCGCTTTGAAATGAGCATGATGGGGGAGATGTGCTTCTTCTTAGGATTGCAGGTGGAACAGAAACCGGAAGGCATTCTTATTCATCAAGAGAAGTACATCAAAGAAATCATTACAAAGTTTGGCATGGATGATTCAAAGCCAGAACTTACTCCATTTACTGCTCAAACATGCTTGTCTCCTGATGATAATGGGAAGTCCGTGGATGCTCATCGTTATCGCTCGATGATTGGATCTCTCATGTATCTGACTGCAAGCCGTCCAGATATCACATTTGTCGTGTGCTACTGTGCTCGTTATCAAGCCAATCCCAAAGAATCACATGAGCTAGCGGTTAAACGCATTTTTCGTTATCTCAAGGGTTCCTCTCGTTTGGGTCTTTGGTATCCAAAAGGTGGGAACTTTGATTTACATGCTTTTTCTGATAGTGATCATGGTGGTTGCCGGATTAACAGAAAGTCAGTCACCGGTGGATGTCAATATCTGGGTGACTGTCTTGTTTCGTGGCAAAGCAAAAAGCAAACAACAGTGTCCTTATCCACAGGAGAAGCTGAATATATTGCTGCATCAAGCTGCTGTTGCCAAGTGCTCTGGATTCAACACCAGATGATGGATTATGGCATCAACTTCCTTCACACTCCAATCTTCTGTGACAATGAAGCCGCTGTTGGAATTGCCAAGAATCCAATTCATCACACTCGAACCAAGCACATCGAAACAAGAATTCATGCCATTCGTGACGCTCAGGAAAAGGGGTTCATTGATATTATTCCTATTGAAACTAGGAAGCAGAAAGCAGATCTTTTCACTAAAACATTTGATAAACCACGTTTTTATGAACTGATCTCCATGCTAGGATTAATATCCTTCTGAAACCTTTTTCTGAATAAAATAAAATAATAATTAAAAAAAAAAAACTGTTTGAGATGTATATATATATACATATTTTTCTTATGGTCTTGATCGTTTGTCTGCTTAGAGAATCCTTGTGTCCCATATATAATTTTTTTTTAATTTTCCTTTCCTTTCGATATTAAGAAATTTTCTATTAAGTACGTTTTTGAATATAAAATTTTGGGGGAGATTTATGCCAATGATAAGTTTTAACTTTTATTCTCTCAGGAATTCAAGAAAATGAAGTAAGAAAGAGGGGAACATCTTGCGCTGGGATATGCATGATAGACTCATCCCAAAAACGAAGTAAACAAGTGATCATGCAGCCAAATTAAAGATCATAACTCAGTAATAAGGATTATCCTCATGATACTTTGGTCTGCACAAAGATATAAGTCTTTTCTAAAACTTGGTTGAGAGTTGCTGATTGTCATCTTGCTCATGTACTGTGTTTACTATTAGGATCAGATTATTAATGCAAAGCTTATGGTGTTTCTCACCGGGATGGTGACTCGGTGATAATGCCCTCTAAGTCAAACATTAAATAATCCTAAATAGCCTATTACTGTACATACTTTCATTACATTTAGGATTAGATTATTGATGCGAAGCTTATGGTGTTTCCCACCGGGATGGTGACTTGGTGATAACGCCCTCTAAGTCAAACATTAAATGATCTCAAGTAGCCCATTACTATATATACTTTCATTCTTTACATAAGGAAAGATGTGTGTTTATCTCCTCTGCTATGCGAAAGCATTGACCTGGAGTGATGATCTTCTCTGCTATGCGAAAGCATTGACCTGAAGCTCTCATCAACACGCCTAGACGATCTTCTTTGCTATGCGAAAGCATTGACCTGAAGCTCTCGTCAATCAGTCAAAGGTTGAGTTTGCATCTCATGAGTATATATCTTGCATTTATGTGTGTTTGCATCTGTATATCATAGTGTCTCATATGTGTATGTGTCAGTCATTGTGTTTGCATTAAGTAGATTCAGTATAGTGAGCAGGCAAAAATCAATGATTATGCTCGATAAACCTTGATGTCGAGACTAATTCTTTACCAAATATCAGTGGGGACCAAGTTGCTGAGTTACTAAGAAAATTCAGAACATGATAAACAGTTGCAGATCACAAGTTGAAAAGAACAGGGAATGGGTTTAAGCGGACAAACATATCAGCAATCTCGCTAAGTCATGTCCCTCTGAAAAACTTCGAGAAAAAAGATGATACTATATCCTTAAACCGTTTAACTTTAATTTTATTCTAATCCCTTTTATTTTTTATTTTTAATTCTTTATGTAAAGTTTTATTTTATCTTGGGGCAATAAGGTATTCAAAAGGCAAAAATTTTATTTTTTATGATATTTTTTTTTCATTTTATTTTATTTTATTTTATTTTATTTTAATTTTTTTAAATTTTATCTTATTTTAAAATTTGTTTTTGAACCGGGCGAAATTAAGATTCGCTTTAGCGAACCTATAGGTTCGCCAGTAAGCTCGACCAGCTGCATGTCAAACCAACATGTTGAGTTTACCGGGCGAATCTATAGATTCGTTACAGCGAATCTACGTCTTATAAAAGTTACAGTGAAGGCGAAATTCTTCACAGTAACCCGAAAAACAAAATATCAGTTCATCGAGCGAAATTTCAGAGTCTTCTTTTAGTTTTGATTTCCGTTGGATCTGTACGTTATATAAGCTTTAGGTAGGTGTCGCGAACATCGATGAAGCATTTAATCGGTGTATTTCACTTCGCATTGTGGGATCTGGCATGTTCGACTGGGTTAGGGTTCGTGAAACTCGTCCAGCGAACTTGCTGATCTTCAGGCAAATCTGAACGAAAGTTCACTTGAACTCAAGCGAATTTGTAAATTCACCCAACAACTTCGCCTGTTCACTTGAACCGAGCGAAACTATAAATTCACCATAGCGAACTTAATGTTTTCCAACAAAATTAAGCTAAAAGTCACTTGAATTTCAGCGAATCTATATAATCGTCTCTGTAAATTAACTAAGGTCGAGCGAATTTGAACGAAAGTTCATATGATGTGAGCGAATCTATAGATTCACCTTAGCGAATTTATAGATTCACCTTAGCGAATTTATAGATTCAATTGAGCGAATTTAATTTAATTCTTTTGTTTTTGCTCTCACATATTCTCACACACTTATTATGTTGTATACTTAGACTTTCTAATTTGTTTTTCAGCAACCATGGCTAATTTAAAGTTCGATGAGAAGAACAACACCATAGCTATATTGGATGAAGACAATCCCAAAGCTGCAGGGTTCAGAGACTGCATAAAGTGGCTGAAGCAATCTCCGATTTTTCATGCTATCACTCACTCACCTTCCATTTATATTTTGCACATCCAAGATTTCTGGAGATCAGCTAAGTTGGATGTTAAAGCTAATCCACACTGTATTCGAGCGAGGATAGAAGGAAATGATATCGCCGTTACTGAAGAAATCATAGCAAGAGTGCTTCGTCTGGAAGGAGATCAGGGAGACGAGGTTGAGCTTTCTGAAGATCAAGTCTTGGAGGGATTCAGAAGCATGGGGTATGAGCGACCATCTTTTGGGTCAAAGAAAGAGATAAAGAAATCCATGCTGTCAAAAGAGTGGAGATACATTGCTCATATCTTCATCACGTGCTTAGATGATCGGAAAGGAGGATCAGACGGTCTTAACCTTAGATGGGCCAAAGCGATGTTGATATCTTGCAGAGGCCAAAAGGCAAACATAGCAAGACTGATCTTTGAATGCATATGTGACAACATAATGGCACTAAAGAAAGAGAAATGGCTTTTGTATCCAAGATTTGTTCAGATGTTAATTGATGATTTGATTCCAAACATCCCCAAGCACGGAGAAATCAAAAGACTAACCCCGATGAGGTCAAGAATATTTGCAGACTGTTCCTCTGCAAGACATGATTTCAGTGGGAAAATCACCCACTTATGGGAAAATATGTATTCTGCTGAGAGATGGGAATACATAAAGAAGGTGATAGAAGCAGAGAAAAAGAGATCTGCAGAGAACAGGGAGAAACAAGAAGAAATAATTAAAAAGAGAAAAAAATATGCCAAAGAGAAAGAGTATGACCTTGAGGATGAAATTGATCAGGCAATGCATGAAATGCGAGTTGAGAAGGAGAGAAGAACTAAGAAGAGGCCCGAAGAAAGTAGTCACACTGAAGCATCAGAGAGGAGAACGAAACACAAACATCAGGCCTTCACAGAAAATCCTCCAAGAAAAGATGCAAGATCTGAGCTTGACCAAGATGTGATTAGAAATGTCAGTGCTTCTGTGGCAAATGAGCTGAGTATGATGAAAACCAAATTGATAAATCAAGAGTTGAGGGAGAAATCGAAGGATGATTTGATTGAAGGATTGACAAAGATGGTGCTTGATCAACAAGAACTGATCAAGACACTGTTCAAGGAAGTGAACTCTCTAAAAGAAGCGGCTGGCCTGCCAGATGTTAGATCTGAACAGGAACTACATGACCTCACCGATACCTCAAAATACACATTTCTGAAGGTGGGGAGATTCTCTGTGGCAGGAGAGGGCCCAAGCTCAGCAGCTGGTACTAGTAACGCTGCAGGATCGAGTGGAGAGAAAGACAAAAATGATGAACCTGTTGATGCTGAAGGAGAACAGGGTGAGGATGATGATATGGAGGTTGTGAATGAAGATTTTGATGATTTGGGACTTGATATTGAGAAAGACCTAACAGGTGAGGAGGTAGTAAGGAGAAACAACGAGTTGAGAAAGAAAAACAAGCGGAGATGAAGCTGGTAGATGAAGAGGAGGAAATTGAGGAGCAGTTGGTAGATTACAGCTCGGAACCGGAGTTCTATGAGGTGGATGAACGTCCAGTGACCTATGTGACTGATACTGGGTCAGCTGAAACCGGAGCGGTGGAGTTAGATCAATCTGAGTGGTTTGTTAGAGAGAAGGAGGCTGAAGAAATAACTCCACTGTTCCAAAACATAAAAAACCCCACCAGAAAAGAGAGCGATAAGAAGATTTTCAGTTGGAAATACAACTCTGAGCTGAAATTGTTTATGATCAAGAGAAGGGGAGGGGGAATATCTTACGTTCATAAAAGAAAAGCCTTTAAAACCCTCCCAAGATGGGATTTGAGAAGGTTGGCTGAGATTCCTTTGCTTGGAGCAGAACAGAGTGAACGAGCCAAGCAGTTGGAGATGGAAATTAAAAGGGGTTTAACTGATAACTTCCAAGCTTTTGGTTTCATGAAAATGGAGAGAAAGAGGTCGAAAAAGGATGTTGACTGGGTGACCGGAAAAGGAAAGATTGTACTCAAACTAAAACCGGCTAAGACTGTGGAACGTATTAGAATACCTGATCCTCTTCCCCCGAGACTGCAAGCATTTGAAAAATGGTTCTATGATAACAACACTGGGGAAGCAGTGATTAGAGTAAAAGGGGGAGCTGAGATCAGATTGTTTGATCCGATGGAGGTATTTTCTTTCTGTGATGAAGACTTAGTGATTCTGTGTGAGAATCACATAAAAGTTGGTGCTGGAGCTGATACGTTGAAAGAAGCAAGCCTCTTCATGAGAGTAGCCAACAAGGCTAGGGGACTAAGAGCTGAAGTCCGGGAGCTGGCTAGAAAAATAGTTCAAGCGGACGAAACAAGAATGGACGTGGATGATCTGACGAGGCAGATGGACAGCTCGATTAAAAGGAGATTCGGTGGTGAAACAAGTGGATCTGGAGCTTATACTGAGGATCAAAGCATGCAAGATCAAGAGAAGGTTGTAGTTGAGGACTCACCAGTTCCAGACATAAGTGAGGCTGGGTTTGCTAAGAACTTTATTGTTGATATTGAGTCTGATGAGGCAGAACCTGAAGATGTTACAAATCCATTAGCCGGGATTGAGTTAAGGGCAGGAGATTTCTTGGAGAACTTTGAAGCCGAAGTTGATTTGGATGGAGCTGATTAAGAAGACCCCTCTAGGCGAGGTCCAACCTAGGGGGAGTATTGATGATATAGATAGGTTGGACTCACCTAGTTTAGTTTAGTTTCTTTCATTTTGGATGTAATAGGACAAATGTTAGATAACCTTGACTTATGTAAGTAATAGTTTAGTTTTGCTCTGACCCAGCGAATCTACTAGCGAATCTACAGATTCGCTAGTAGTCAGCTGAAGAAAGTCGCCCGGCGAAACTGTTGCTCGCCGGGTGAACTTACCAGTTGGTCAGGGTAGATTCGCTGTAGCGAATCTACCAGCGAATTTGCGTCTGGTTATATATATGCATTTGATGTATCTTTGGCAGCAAGTTTTGCCATACCTAATTGAGAAATACTTTTGCATTACTGTGTCTTAGCTCGTTTTAGGCTGGAATTGTGTTTGTTTTGTTATCTTTGAGCCTTGTTTATTGATATTGATTGAGTTTGGATCATATGGCTACATATTGAAACTCTTTTCTTCACTTTTGCACTGTTTGATTCTGTATTCTTGAGATATTATTGTGATTATCATCTCAATAGCACGTAAATCGATCACCAATGGACCAACACAATCATATTCAGCATTAGTTTGAGAAACTAATGCTTTAGTACCACCAGAAGTACTAGCTTTGTCTTTCTTCGGCTCTATCTCCACAGTCACCATCTTCTTTGGGCCTTCATTTTGACCAGTTTTTGGTTCAGTACACTCTCTGGCGAAATGACCTGGTTTGTCACAGTTGTAACACCTCAGGTTAGATTTGTCGAAACCGATTTTGCTAGAATTGTTAACTCCAAACATTTTCCTTCCAGTTCTTCTAGCAAAATTCTTCGCCCTGTAAACTACCATGGCCATCTGATACTTGATGTCATTCTCTTCAACATCATCCGGATTAATTTGTTGAAGATCATCAACCAGAACATTTGGAGCAGTAAGTCTTCCGGCCATGAAAGCTTCATAACTTGACATGAAAGTGGTGAAAAGAGCAAGATGCTCCTCAGCGATCTGAACAGTCTGCTTTGATGAATTAGTGGTAGCAACATAAGCATGTTGACCACTGTGAGAATCTTGAGATTGAGAGACTTGTTGGTGGATGATGGGGGAATAATGTTGAGCAGCTGGAACATTAACTTGATGGGTTACTGCTGGTTGCATATAAGAAGATGCTGCACTTCCCGATTGTTGTTGCTGACACATTTGTGTATAACTGACATAGTAATTTGGATTACTAGCCATCTTTGCATATAGAGCAGTTCCTTCAGCACCCAGAGAACTGAGATGATTAGCAGCTCGCTGCTTATCATCCATAGCATAAGACTTGATAGTTGAGATGAGATCAGTCAACTGAAGAGTATACAAGTCTTTGGTTCTCTTTATCAATGTACAGTTGTTATTCCAACTGTAAGGAAGTGAGTTGAGCAACTTCTTGTTCACAGTGATGGGTTCCAAAGTAATACCCGCACTCTTCATTTTTGTGACCAGTCTAACAAACCTGGCCATCTGAACTTCCAGCTCTTCACCAACAATATGATTGAACATGTTGAACTCTTGATTCAACATATCTTTTTTGCTCTCTCTCATGTCTTTGTTGCCCATAATCTGAGACTCCAAAGCATCCCATAATACTTTAGCACCCCTGAACTCTTGAAACTTTTATGAAATCTCAGTAGTAAGTGCCATAGTGATGGCAGCATAAGCTTTATCATCAAGTTCCAACCTCTTGATGTCATCTTCATCCCACAAATGTTCAGGTTTCTAAACCATCTCACCTTTATCATTTTTATACAACGGAATGTAAGGACCATACTGGATTGATCTCCACATTTTCGGTTCCGTGTAAATAACATATCTCTCAAATCGGAAAGCCCAATCAGAATAATCATCTTCACAGAGAAGCCTCGGTGGCTTGTTACCAGTACCAATTTCCGTGTCGAGATGAAGTGAAGCAGTAAGATGCTTCAAATTCGGTGTTGTTGAAGCCATATTGATCAGAAAGGCAAAACTCTAATTTCGTGCGAAATAAGAACTCGAGCGAAAAGTGTTTTCGCGCGGCACAATTTTTCGCGCGAGACAGCAGTGTGTGCGAAATCGCACAAAAAGGTGATCTAACTGTCTGAGCGAAAACACCCTGTTTTCGCACGCGAAAACGCACAGATCGAGCGAAAATTGTCAAGTTTCGAGCAGAATCTAATCTCCAACTGTTCGATCAAGCGAGAACCACCTCCAAATCAATGAAAATGTCTGATTAAACCCATTTTAATCCAATTTTAATGAATTTAAGTCAACTTTAAGCTTAATTTTGATTAAAATTTACTTAAAGTCCACTAATTCAGTTAAAATCGGTCCAAATCAGTCCAAATCCTCCAAAATCGAGCAGAGTAACATCTCCATATCAGAATCTAAAGTTATCAAAGATGAATTTCTTCAAATATGAGTAAAACTCAATCCAATTCTCTTCCAAATCGTGGTTCAAGAGCCTATAGCTCTGATACCAATTGTAAAACCTCTGAAATCTCCCAGAAATCACTAACACACGATCTCAATCACGTGAATGCGGAATGTAAACGTGATTGGATAGAAAAGAAGATTGGATTGAACATAAAATGCTTCTTCGATTGAATTGAACAACCTATAAAAGGTCTTGTGCAGTTTTCGCACAGTACAGTATAATAATGAATGAAAAACTTAATTACAAAACGAAATCTAGCTATTTATACAAAACATGAGTTCTCGCGCGACACGCTTTTCGCGTGGAACAAGCTTTCGCACGGCTTCAATCTCTCGCGTGGATTCCTTTCTCGCGTGAGATCTGCTTCTCGCGTGGGAACTGCATCTCGCGTAGCTTCTGCTTTCCGCACAGATCAGACTTTCGCATATGATGTTTTGCCGAGCCTTGATTAGTCTTCTACAACATGACAAGTGGGTAGGTCCCCGACTACACTGATAGCTATAGGGCTATACGCAGCGTATAGTTCCTTAGTTGTGGAAGAAGATGAAACGTGTAGATCCATACGTGGGAACCCCATACGCATCGTATAGTTCTATACGCAGCGTATAGGGGGGTGAGCCATACGTGGCTTATGACCCATACGTGGGTACCCTATACGTGAAGTATAGTTCTATACGCAGCGTATAGGTGGGGGGTGAGCCATACGTGGCTTATGACCCATACGTACCCTATACGTGGCGTATAATGCTATACGCGGCGTATAGGGGGAGCTGTTGAGTCGAGTCGTTGCAAAGTGATGATACGCGTTATATTTGTTTTAAACTGTTATATTTATATATATTTGTTTTCTTATGCAGATATGTCTTCCGATTCAGATGTTGAGGCTGACGTTCTTGACGTTGTTGCTGATCATCCTTGGCTACAGTTTGAGCCCGGTTCCATTGAACACGCTAAGTGCTCAAAATTTATACGTATGAAGATCGGTCATCAAAAGGCCTTCGATTGGGAGGTTATGGCCGAGCTCGGAGAGCGCGATAGCTGCTATTATCGGAGATGATACACCATGGAGTCGTCTATTTGAGATCGCGTTTTTACCTTTTTACCATGAGCTGACTGTGGAGTTTTTATCCACCTTTACTTATATTCGTCCTGATGAGATGGAGGAGGACGATCAGCGCTCCGAGATTTCGTTTATGCTTTGTGGACATGCACATCAGATGTCCATTGAGCAGTTTGCCGTTATCTCGGGACTTTATTTTAAGCCGGAGACTGTTACCCCTCTATTCACCGAGGGTATTACTGAGATGGAGGAGAGTCGATTGAGAGAGTGGTGGCCTCAGATTACCGGAGGTCCGTTTCAGAGGAATAAGGGCAGGGTCACTGGCATTAGAGATCCTCTCATTCGTTACTTGCATCGTATGATCACCACATCCATCACGGGACGTGGCAAGAGTCGAGAGTGGTGTACCATTCCCGACTTATTTTACTTATACTGTTTGCTTACGGGGACCAGGTGCAACCTGGCGAGATGTTTGGCGGAGTATTTTGCTTCGTATTATCATCGCCAGGAGCGAGGAGCGGTGTACGGCGGCGCGTACATCACGGTGATTACCCGAGCTTTAGGTTATCTTCCTCGGCATCTTGCTGACGTATCTCCGCCGATCGAGCCGGTCAGATTAGATCGTCGTACGCTATTTGGCATGCATATTAGACGCCAGTTTCCGGGTGGCATACGATTCTCTCTTCGACCCGGGGAGATCTGGCAGCCAGCACCTATTCAGCAGCTCGGCATTGACGATCCACAGCAGCAGCAAGGGCATATTCCGCATGATCAGCCACCACCCGACGAGCAGCCACATGATCAGCCACCAGTACATCAGCCGCCACCTCAGCCACAGTTCCCTCGACATATTTATAGAGATGTGAGGCTGCCTGCACGTATGGAGACATTTATGCAGGACATTTCTACGAGTTTACGGCAGCAGAGTCGTCGGCTCGATCGAGTTGAGGATCTTATGGAGTGGCACGTTCAGCTAGAGATTGCGCGAGCACGTGCTGCTGGTATTGATCCTCCGGAGTTGCCACCACCTCGACATTACCCAGACTCACCGTAGTTTTTACTAGCATTGTAATTTTTATTTTGTTATGTATTTTAAAAACTTTGTTATTTATATTATCAGTTTATGTTTATCTTATATGTTTATTATCAGTTTATGTTTATTTTATATGTTTTATTAGTTAACTAATATTTAAAATGGTCAGTTAATAAGTTATAAAATATAACTTATACGCAAAATTTATACGTAAAGATCTTTAAAAAATATATGTTAAAATAACACAAAAAAATAAACACCATAACCTATACGCCGCGTATGGGTCCATACGCGGATACGCGGCGTATAGGTTGATTAAACATTTCAGCCAAGACAAAAAAAATTGTAGCCTATACGCCTCGTATGGTTTCATACGCGACGTATAGCCCTGCGTCTGACAGACTTGTCTGACGAACTGTCAGGGAATATTTGTATTCCCTATACGCTGCGTATAGACCCATACGCCACGTATAGGGTATAAAATGGCAACCCGACAACCCACCCTATACGCCGCGTATGGACCCATACGCAGCGTATAGGGTGCAGGGGTGTTGATTTAAAATGTGGGGGTGTCTAAATAACCGGACCCCTTTTTTATCCTTACCAGGTAAGAAATAAGTCTTGAACAATAATATTTTATTGAGTTTTAATCTAGGCCATTGAATCATTTATCTACAAGTTAATCAAGGGTTGGTTTTTAGTAAAAGAGTTCTTTCAGTAAGGTATAGTTTTCATTTGATGTAAGGCCCCGTTCCCGGGCACCTTACAGTTTGTCACCATCGCACTTAAAACACATCATTATATAATCTTTACTAAAATCATGCAGCAGAAACTGTGAAATAACTTTTCATTTTACTAATACAACACTCATTACAAAAATATCGTTTGTTTGCATTACAATACAAAAGCATTAAACAAAGGAATGCCATCCCAAAAAAGCTGAGTAGCCGCCTCGTGCCTTCCTCAGCAACCTCACCTGCCATCCTCAGCAACCTCACCTTCCAACTGGAAACACATAAAAAGTCAGCGTTGCTGAGTGAGTTCTAATTTTATAAATAAACATACTTTACTTTCTTTAAAACCGTTTCTTTACTTTTATGCCATCACACATCATACGTACACATAGATATATCATTATTATCTTCATCATTCGTTATCTTTGTTACTATATGGGTCTTGTCACACTTTACCCTCTTCACGGCACGTAGCCATGATTACGGAGGTCGAGTGACAAGGATCCCGGTTCATACTCTATCATTATACTCTTCCGTTTATTACTTTCATTCGTTCGTTCTTTAACTGTCGTTTACTCGTTGTACGTCTTTAACTTTCTTACTCTTTTATCTTTACCTCTTTTTTTTACATCACCCATAAACCTTACCTTTATGTATCATGGTACTGGACCTAGGCCTATCATAGACCTTCTATAACGGTGTATCGCACCTCCTGGCCACAGTGCCTAAGGTAAATTTTAGGGGTGCTATCACTTTATACAATACCTTTCAGTTTCGTGGTGCTGGACCTAGGTTTATCATAGACCTTCTATATTGGCGCACCGCACCCTCCTGGCCACAGCACCTAAGGTAGAGTTTAAGTGTACCATTGCCACATGTAATATCCTTCTGTATCGTGGTACTGGACCTAGGTCTATATCATAGACCTTCTATATCGGCGCACCGCACCCTTTTGGCCACAGTACCTAGGATATGCAACAATGGTTCTATACAATGGAAGATCCTAGTGTCAGGAGTTTACCCTCCTCGTAGCACACAGCCACGATTACTGAGGTCGCAAGACAGGGATTCCATTTCGAGTATGTTGCAACAACAAGGTTGCTCACCTCCTATGTTTGCTTGCAAGACTTTATTACTCTCATTCATTATTAATGCATGCATTCTTTCATCTTGTTCCTCTTTCATTATCTTTCACTTTACGTTACATAATACTTTTGTTACATTTATTAATCATAACACGTAAAGCCACGAAAAGATAAGCACGTATCGAAACAAGGAACATCGACATTTACCAATCATCAGTCATCACCATCTATCATGGCAACTTCATACTTAACATAACATACATCATGCATGACATGCAACACTATCATCATCATGCCCAACATAACTTCTAAAGCCTCGACGGCCATCTTACATGTACTTACGGGAACTATCACATCTTTACTTACCCCTGCTCTTTTCCCCGAAAGTTAGTAATTAAATTAGGCCTCTCTGCGTACACAACAACCCTATTTGGGCGATTGGGCACCCTTCAGTCGCATGGCCTCCATGCGACTGAACATCATGCGACTTACCACTGCGAATGGACTCCCATGCGACTGAACCTCCAATCGTGCGAATAGACCCTCAATCGTGCGATTGGACACTATGCGATTGGACCTATGCGAATGAGCTCTCAGCCGTGCGAATGAGCACCTACGCGACTGAGCACCTATGCGACTGAGCTCTCAGTCGTCTGACCTGTCATGCGACTGGACCTCCAGTCGTGCGATTGAACCTCAGTCGTGCGATTAAACCCCAATCGCCTCTCAGTCGGCCAATTGGCTCTCCAGTCGCCTAGCCCTAACTGGGGGTTCATCCTGAACTACAGCCGCGAGTTTTGACCTCCAAACCCTTCCAAACTCATTCTAAGCCCAAATTAACCCTCCTAAACCTTAAGGAAACATACTATGACGCCATTCAAGCACACACAAGCCCGAAATCACACTCTACCACACTATACACAATCACACCCAAATGGGTCAAACACACACACTTTCAAAAACGAGTTTCTATGTGTTCCAGCCCCAAAATCGGTTGAAAACAAGTAAAATAGGGGTCCTATAACTCGCACAAACAAGAAAAAGAAGAAGAAGAGCTTCGTTTGGACTTACTACACGACGAATTTCGAGCCCGAATCAACCCGAACCAACCCTTTTTCTCTCTTTTCTTCTTTTCTCTCTTCTCTTCTTTTCTCTAGCTGAAAATGAGTGTGGGGAGGGGGAAATGGGCTGCCCTCTCCCTTAATATGTCCCCATTTGCCCGACTTTCATGCGTTGGCGGGTTTGGTCCCCCGACTTTGGACTTTATTTCTTTTTCTTCTTTCGACGGCTACAAAGTAAATATCCGGGTGTTACATTTGAACCCCCAATATATACATTGTAATATCTGTACTTTTCCATTCTTGTATATTTACACTTGTACCCTTGTACTTTCGATTTCGATCCGTTGTAACTAGAGACTAATGATCAACGAAAAATATGGTATTTATTCAATTACATGTTACTATATATATTTCAAATAAACGTATGACTCGTTTACACTACCATATAGATTTAGTTTTTTTTTTAGAAAGTTTTTTTTTTCTTTCTTCTTCAAAATTATTATTTTTATTTATTTTATTAAATCAAAAAATTACACACTTTCAACCACTAACACCCAACTAATTTCATTTAATACCCCAACCCTAATCCCCAACTATAAATACAACACTCCTTTCATCCCTTTTCTCTTTACACTCTCAAATCACTCTCAAAACTCTCTTGCAACTCTATTTTTCTCCAAATTTGGGTAGAAAACTCCTAAGGTACTTTTTAGATCTTTCAAGTTTTTCTTCCAAGTTTTGTTCTTCTTTTCTTTTCTTTCATCTTATACTTCATTTGGATACTAACCTCTAAGTTTCTACCTTGGTAGATTCTTCAAATGAGGTCCAAGTGAAGTTAGAAACTAACAACTAACATTCGTTTCTTTTCTTCTTCTTGTTTTCCCCCCTTTTAAACTTTGTACAATCATCCAAAGTGTAAGAACCAACCTTGCCTTTTGGCTTGTGTTTTGATACTTGGTAAGTTGCAAAAACAACATCAAAGAACACTTTCTTTCTTTACTTTCTTTTACTTTAATCACTTGGGACAACCTCTAGGATCTTACCTTGGTAAGTCATCATTTTGAGGTCCAAGTTGATTATCCAAGGTTTGGGGACTACCCAACCTTGTGATCTCATTTTTCTTTCTCCTCTCTCACTTGAGATAAAATCTCTAAGGTTTCTACCTTGGTAAAACCTTCAAGGAGATTCAAGTGTGTATTAACAAGGTTAGTGGATTACCCTACCTTGCACTTAAACTAAATAACTAACTAACTTGACCAACCGAATCACTAACCTAGTTAGTGGTTTTGTGCTTTGGTCCGCCATCGGCGATGCATGACCTCTATGTCTTTATGACTATTATTTATATATATATACATACTATAATATTTAATATTGTACTCCACCGAACTTATGCCTATGTTACCGTTTTAGGTTAACCGGCATTCCCGACCCTCCGTCTTCCCTGTTCATCCTTCTTGTTACCACGCCAAAACCGTGAGTTTTCATACTTGTCCCTTTTACACTTTTACACTTTTGGGACTTGAAAACATGTACATATACAACACACTTACACAACAAAATCACACTTTATTCAAACACAATTCATTAACATGCTTATATGACAATAACTTGATTACATGCTTAAATACAATTGTTATACATTAGTTCATTAATCTCGCGAACCGCACTTAACAAGTATAGCGCTATAGGATTGACACCCATCGGCTTTTTGTTACCTTTATGGATCTCCCGATCTTGTTAAGCTATTCATTCGACTAGTATTCTCTTGATGCTAGGTATGCTATGTCAACATCAGGTTTGAACTAAACCACTACAATTTGTATGAACATTAGTTAAGTGCGTCTATGCATGCGAATTGTTGCCTTTAAACTTGATTATTATATATATGAAATCGTATGAACTCACCAACATTATTTGTTGATCAAAATATTATTTTGCATGTTTTCAGGAGACGTTTGATGCTATCACGGAAAATGGATCTAGGGATTTACTACCTTAGGTACAAACTATAAATTTAGTTGTCGAAATTTGCATTTTTGTTGTATCTTGAATTTAAACAATTTGTACTTGTATTCTTAGTTTAAAGAAATCGACTTAATTTATATTACAATATAGTGCCATGTTGTCTTTGAACAATCCTACAAGTCACGTCCGGTGATTCCGCCACCGGATGGGTTGTGACAGATTGGTATCAGAGCCGTGGTTATAGGGAATTTGGAAAAATTGCTTACTTGACCTAGCCTATAACTAAGGACCATTTTAGACCATTCCTTTGACTCTTAATACGCTTGTTCTACCACTTTTGCTTCTACTTATTCTTTGGACTAAATGCACCGCCATGGGACTTCTAGACGCATTCAAGACACTCATATTTCACCAAGGAAACAAACTCACCAAAGGAGGTTAATTCCTCGTTTGGCGATAAGTTTCACTCCGCCTAACTTAGGAATTTTACCATCAAGCTAGGTGTGAAAACCTCACCTTGATGGTAAATTCCACTCACAAACACTCTTGGGAAACCTTACCGTTAAGTTAGGAGTGATTTTCTTATCTCAAACGGTTAAGGCTCCAACCCTATCCAAAACGGAACGACGCCATCAAACTAGGAATGAAATCCACAATTTGGTGATTAGTTCCACTCTTAAAATTTTCAATCTCACCAAAGTCTTGGCTTTGCTATTGACAAGAGACACGTAGTAACCGGAAGGGTAAAATACCGTTAACCGAATTCTCGGCAAGAGTATTTTATCTATTAGGCCAAAACATGTTTCCCGAACTCATAGAAAGTTTGACTACTTTGGCTAGTCGACGTTTTCGTTAGTTCAAGAGCCGAGCTAACGGGACACTCCAAATTTTTACAAACTAGCCTCTCTTTTATATATAAACTATTTTCGCTAGTATTATTATACTAACTCGGTTCGATCGCAAGGATACTCGTTTCGCGCTACTCGCCATACTAACTTCCAAACGCTAATAAACTCGAGAACCAACTAAATTTATGCTTTTTCATCCTAATTGTTATTTACCATTATACATACCTCAATACTTGACCACATGATAATACATGCAATTACTTGAACTAATGTGACAATTTGTGCAATATGTGAATTCTACTTACAAGCATGACAAACTATTTTATGCAAAACCATTGATCTAAGTCTCACAATCCCCATTCCTTGTAGATGTCTTCCGACAAACGTGCATCCAGCTCATCCTCAAGGAAAAGCTCCAAGAGGAACTCGAAACTAGCCGCGCTCATGGCCGAGCAAATGGCTCAAGTCATCCCAAACTTTATCCAACACCTTCAAGCCTACTCTACCCCTAACGCTTCGGTCGATTCCAAGACCAAGACTCCCAAACCCACTCCTCACCACTACAAGCTCTTCACTTCTTACAACCCCGAATCTTTTACCAGTTTAGATGGTGCTACCAAGCTTCTCGAGTGGTTTGAGAGCATGGAAAACACCTTCTCCATGAGCGAGACCCCGAATCACCTCCGGACTCGCTATGCCACCAGCTTTTTCAAGACAAAAGCTCTCACCTGGTGGAACGGGGAGAAGAAGCTCGATGAGGGAGCCATGACTATGTCGTTGGAAGACCTCAAACCCTCATGCGTAAGGAGTTTTGTCCTACCCATGAAATGCAAAAGCTCGAGGACGAATTCTACGTCCTTAAGCAAGATGGTGGGGACAATGCCACTTACAAAACCACGATCCGTGGAGAAGTACATCCGGGTCTTCCATCCCTCATTAGGGATACGGTCGACTCTGTCCGTCGAGCCCGAAACCCTTGCAACCGTTGAGCCCACTGAACCCAAGGCCACCGAGCCTAAAGCCACCAAACCCCCAACACCAACAACAAGAAACGCAAGTCCCAAGCCCGGAACTATACAGTAGTCACTCCCCTCAACCAAGTACCAGTGGCCCAAGACCCGACACGCCAAAAGAAACCGTATAATGGAACATATCCATTATGCAACACATGCCAATATCACCACCCCGCCAACCTCCCGTGCCGAAAGTGCAACTTGTGCGGAAGGTTCGGTCACTAGCCAACATGTGCCGTAACCCACCTCAACCCCAAAACCACCAAGTTCCCCCATAAAACCGAAACCCACCGGCCATCACCAATGGTCATGCTTGCTACCGTTGTGGTGATCCTAACCACTTAAGCCCGTAATGCCCACAAAACCAAAACCAACCCCATACCCCCACAACAACACCAACAACAACCTAACAACAAACCGAAACCACCTCCCAACCCAAACCAACCCGCAACCCGAGGGGCCGTACTTACAACATCAATGCAGTGCAAGCACAAGTCGATAACGACGTGGTGAACGGTATGTTCCTATCAATGGTCGATATGCTTCTGTTTTATTTGATACCGGTGCGGACAAGAGTTTCGTATCGCTAGAATTTGAATCTATGTTAGCTAAGACCCATCTAAGTTAGAGAACTCCTTCACAATCGAATTACGGACAGTAAATCCACCTTTTGTGACACAATCATCCTCGGTTGTACTCTTGACCTTAATGGTCATCCCTTCTCGATCGATCTCATACCCATGCAATTGGAAGTTTTGATGTCATAGTAGGCATGGATTGGCTTGCCAAGAACCATGCCGAAGTCGTTTGCTTCGAGAAATTCATCTGTATTCCTCTTCCATCCGGTGAAGTTTTGCAAATCTATGGCGAAAGGCCATCCGTGGACTCAAGCTCATGTCTTGCACTAAAGCCGAAAAATATTTACGAAAGAACTACGTGGCATTTTTGGCCCACGTTGTAGAAAAGAAAGAAAAAGGCAAAAGTGTAAAGACATTCCTTTATTTGTGATTTTCCAGAAGTTTTTTTCGAGGACCTACCCGGTCTTCCTCCCTCCATGAGGTCGAGTTCCGGATCGATCTCATCCCTTCTCGATCGATCTCATACCCATGCAATTGGGAAGTTTTTGATGTCATAGTAGGCATGGATTGGCTTGCCAAGAACCATGCCGAAGTCGTTTGCTTCGAGAAATTCATCTGTATTCCTCTTCCATCCGGTGAAGTTTTGCAAATCTATGGCGAAAGGCCATCCGTGGACTCAAGCTCATGTCTTGCACTAAAGCCGAAAAATATTTACGAAAGAACTACGTGGCATTTTTGGCCCACGTTGTAGAAAAGAAAGAAAAAGGCAAAGTGTAAAGACATTCCTGTTATTTGTGATTTTCCAGAAGTTTTTCCTCGAGGACCTACCCGGTCTTCCTCCACTCCATGAGGTCGAGTTCCGGATCGATCTCATTCCCGGTACGACTCCGATTGCCAAAGCTCCTTACTGCTTGCACCCTTCGAGATGCAAGAACTTGCCGGTCAACCCCAGAGTTAACCGACAAGGTTTCATTCGTCCGAGTTCATCCCCGTGAGGCGCTCCCGTTTTATTCGTTAAGAAAAGACATCGTTCCGCATGTGCATCGATTATCGTGAGCTTAACAAACTTACCATCAAGAATCGGTATCCTTTGCCTCGCATCGACATCTTTTTGACCAACTCCAAGGTGCGACTTGTTTTTTCCAAAATCGATCTTCGTTCGGGATATCATCAACTTCGTGTTCATGAAGACGACATCCCCAAGACCGCATTTCAAACCCGATACGGACACTACGAATTCATGGTGCCTTTCAGGCTAACCAATGCACCTGCGGTTTTCATGGATCTCATGAACTGAGTGTGCAAACCGTATTTGGACAAATATGTAATCGTCTTCATTAATGACATTCTCATCTACTCCAAATCCTAATCAGCCCACAAGGAGCACCTTCGCGCTAATTTGGAGCTACTAAGAAAGAACAACTTTACGCCAAATTCTCTCAAGTGCGATTTTGGCTTAAGGAAGTTCAATTCTTGGGGCACATTATTAGCGACAAGGGCATCCATGTGGATCCAGCCAATCGAAGCAGTCAAAACTGGATCGCTTCGAAATCTGCTACCGAAGTCCGCTCATTTCTTGGTCTTGCGGCTACTACTGTCATTTCATTGCCAACTTCTCTAAGATCGTCGTTCCTCTCACCGCATTAACTCAAAAAGGGAAACCATACGAATGGGGTCCTAACAAGAGGAAGCTTTTCAAACACTTAAGGATAAGCTTTGCGATGCTCCCATTCTTACTCTTCCCGACGAAACGATGACTTCGTGGTGTACTGTGACGCTTCTAATCTTGGTCTCGGTTGTGTTCTTATGCAACGAGACAAGGTCATCGCTTACGCATCTCAACAAACTCAAGATTCATGAGAAGAATTACACAACTCATGATCTCGAGCTCACCGCCATCGTCTTTACTCTCAAGCTTTGGAGACACTACCTTTACGGTAGCAAATGTGTGGTCTTCATCGATCACAAAAGCCTCCAACATCTTTATAACCAAAAGGATCTCACATGCGCCAATGACGAGGGATCGAAACAATCAAGGACTACGAATGCGAAATTCGCTACCATCCTGGTAAAGCGAACGTCGTTGCCGACACCCTTAGTCAAAAGCACCATGTGAAATTCCTGTGTGCTCGTATGCATCTGACATCTATGTTCTCATTTGTGAAGCCCAACATCTTTCGGGCACCGAAGGCGACATGTACAACGAAATGTCTTGCGGTGCCAAACTCCACTCGAAACCAAGCCCAACGGTTTACTTTACTACATGAACCGTGTTTAGGTTCCCAATCGTCTCAACCTTCGTTCGTCCATCATGCTTGAAGCTCACAATCTTGTTTTTGGGTCCACCCTGGTGCAGACAAAATGTACAAGGATCTGTGTCCCATCTATTGGTGGCCCGGTATAAAGAAAGACATTACGCTCTACATGTCGAAATGTAATACTTGCGCTAGAGTGAAAGCCGAACACCAACGTCCTTCTGGTTTGCTTGTGCAACTGGAAATCCCGATGTGGAAATGGGAGAGCATAGCTATGGACTTCATTACCAAACTCCCGTTGACATCCTCCCGTCATGATTCCATTTGGGTTGTCATCGATCGTCTCACCAAGTCTGCTCATTTCATCCCCATCCGCGAGACTGACCCCGTGGCAAGTTAGTCGACAAATACATCGCGGAAATCGTTAGTCGTCATGTTGTTCCCTTGGACATCATATCCGATCGTGACAGTCAGTTCACCTCCTGTTTTTGGGATTCTTTCAACAAAGCCATGGGTACCCAACTCAATCTTAGTACAGCTTACCACCCTCAAACTATGGTCAGACCGAGCGTACTATCCAAACCCTCGAGGACATGCTTCGATCGTGTGTCATAGATTTTGGTGGTAATTGAGACGCACATTTACCTTTGATCGAGTTCTCTTACAACAACAGTTACCATACTAGCATCGGCATGGCTCCATTTGAGGCACTTTATGGTCGAAAATGTCGGTCGCCCGTTTGTTGGACCGAGATCGCGAAACCCAGATTACCGGACCCGAGATAATCCAAGAGACCATGGACAAGATCCTCAAGATTCGTGACAAGCTTAAAACCGCTCAAAGTCGACAAAAGAGTTACGCCGACCGAAAGCGCAACGCGGTTACTTTCGAAGTTGGAAATTTTGTTTTCCTTAAGGTTTCACCTTGGAAAGGAGTCTTTCACTTCGGTAAGCGAGGAAAACTATCCCCACGTTATGTCGGTCCTTTCAAGATTCTCGAGAAGTTGGTTCTGTTGCATATAAACTTGAACTCTCTACAGAGCTTAGCAACATCCACCCCACCTTCCACGTCTCTAACTTGAGAAAGTGCGTGTCAAATGAAGATCTCCAAGTTCCACTTGAAGACATTCAGATTGACCCAACAATGCACTTTGTCTAGAAACATGTTGAGATAATGGATCGTGAAGTCAAGCAACTCAAGCGCAGCCGTATTCCATCGTCAAGGTGCGCTGGGAAGGGAACGCGCGGTGCCGAATTCACTTGGGAACGAGAAAGACCAAATGAAGGCTAAGTACCCACACCTTTTTCCAGAGTTTTTCTCATGAAGAAATTTCGGGATGAAATTTCTAAGTAGGGGACACTATAATATCCGTACTTTTCCATTCTTGTATATTTACCTTGTACCCTTGTACTTTCGATTTCGATCCGTTGTACTAGAGACTAATGATCAATGAAAAATATGGTATTTATTTAATTACATGTTACAATATATTTTCAAATAAACGTATGACTCTTTTACACTACCATATAGATTTAGTTTTTTTTTAGAAAGTTTGTTTTTTTCTTTTCTTCTTAAAAAAATTATTTTTTATATATTTTTTAAATCGGAACCCTTTCAACTACTAATACCCAACTAATTTCATTTAGTACCCCAACCCTAATCCCCAACTATAAATACAACACTCCTTTCATCCCTTTTCTCTTTACACTCTTAAATCACTCTCAAACTCTCTTGCAACTCTATTTTCTCCAAATTTGGTAGAAAACTCCTAAGGTACTTTTTAGATCTTTCAAGTTTTTCTTCCAAGTTTTGTTCTTCTTTTCTTTTCTTTCATCTTCTACTTCACTTGGATACTAACCTCTAAGTTTCTACCTTGGTAGATTCTTCAAATGAGGTCCAAGTGAAGTTAGAAACTAACAACTAACATTCCTTTCTTTTCTTCTTCTTGTTTTCCCTCTTTTAAACTTTGTACAATCATCCAAAGTGTAAGAACCAACCTTGCCTTTTGGCTTGTTTTTGGTACTTGGTAAGTTGCAAAACAACATCAAAGAACACTTTCTTTCTTTACTTTCTTTTACTTTAATCACTTGGGACAACCTCTAGATCTTACCTTGGTAAGTCAACATTTTGAGGTCCAAGTTGATTATCCAAGGTTTGGGGACTACCCAACCTTGTGATCTCATTTTTCTTTCTTCTCTCTCACTTGAGATAAAATCTCTAAGGTTTCTACCTTGGTAAAACCTTCAAGGAGATTCAAGTGTGGATTAACAAGGTTAGTGGATTACCCTACCTTGCACTTAATCCAACTAACTAACTAACTTGACCATCCGAATCACTAACCTAGTTAGTGGTTTTGTGCTTTGGTCCGCCATCGGCGACGCATGACCTCTATGTCTTTATGACTATTATTTATATATATATACATACTATAATATTTAATATTGTACTCCACCGAACTTATGCCTATGTTACCGTTTTAGGTTAACCGGCATTCCCGACCCTTCTTCCCCGTTCATCCTTCTTGTTACCACGCCAAAACCGTAAGTTTTCATACTTGTCTCTTTTACACTTTTACACTTTTGGGACTTGAAAACATGTACATATACACACACTTACACAACAAAATCACACTATATTCAAACACAATTCATTAACATGCTTATATGACAATAACTTGATTACATGCTTAAATACAATTGTTTATACATTAGTTCATTAATCTCGCGAACCGCACTTAACAAGTATAGCGCTATAGGACTGACACCCATCGGCTTTTTGTTACCTTTATGGAGTTCCCCGATCTTGTTAAGCTATTCATTCGACTAGTATTCTCTTGATGCTAGGTATGCTATGTCAACATCAGGTTTGAACTAACCACTACAATTTGTATGAACATTAGTTAAGTGCGTCTATGCATGCGAATTGTTGCCTTTAAACTTGATTATATATATATGAAAATCGTATGAACTCACCAACATTATTGTTGATCAAAATATTATTTTGTATGTTTTCAGGAGACGTTTGATGCTATCACATCACGGAAAATGGATCTAGGGATTTACTACCTTAGATACAAACTATAAATTTAGTTGTCGAAATATATTTTTGTTGTATCTTGAATTTAAACAATTTGTACTTGTATTCTTAGTTTAAAGAATCGACTTAATTTATATTACAATAAGTGCCATGTTGTCTTTGAACAATCCTACACGTCACGTCCCGTGATTCCGCCACCGGATGGGTTGTGACATACATATACACTCACACACAGGAGGATCATGTACAAAGTGAGATTTTTTGTAAAAAAATATAACAATCTTAACCTTTGTTGAAATTAATTTAATGGTTGAGATTACACATGGTATTTCATAATTAATTAAAGTATAATTATGGTTACAATGGGCAAAAGAGGGGATTAACTATTTTTTGTTGACTTTTTTAAATTGAATATTAGTTTCACCCATTTTTAAAACATCATAATATTTATATACTTTATATTTTTTTAAATAAATTTATCATAAAGTTGAGAATTTTTTCTTTTTAAAACTTGTATATATTGCTATCCTTTTTTAGAAAACACGCCATTTTAAAAAAAAAAGTTTATAACATAGTGCGAAAACGATGTTGATATTATATTAACATATAGTTTTTGAACTATGCAAAACTAAGTTGATATCATGCTAACATGGAGTTGGTATTTTTTAAATGTGTTTTAACGTTATATATAATTTTCATGGTGTTATTATCATTTTTTAAAACATTATGATGCGGATCATGAATATATTGATGTTTTTTATTCATAAATGCTAGAATTTATTAATGTGTTGTTATGTTTCTTGGTTTGAAAATGGGTGTTGATATGAGTTTCCTAAAACCTAATTTTTAATTGGACACAAATACTCTCTCCCATAAAACACATTCATGTACACATGTCACACTCTTATTGTTTCCTAAGCTATTTACAATACATATACACTCACACACAGGAGGAGATCATGTACAAAGTGAGATTTTTTGTAAAAAAATATAACAATCTTAACCTTTGTTGAAATTAATTAATGGTTGAGATTACACTGGTAATTTCATAATTAATAAAGTATAATTATGGTTACAATGGGCAAAAGAGGGGATTAACTATTTTTGTTGACTTTTTAAATTGAATATTAGTTTCACCCATTTTTAAAACATCAATAATATTTATATACTTTATATTTTTTAAATAAATTTATCATAAAGTTGAGAATTTTTTTCTTTTTAAAACTTGTATAATATTGCTATCCTTTTTTTAGAAAAACGCCATTTTAAAAAAAAAGTTTATAACATAGTGCGAAAACGATGTTGATATTATATTAACATATAGTTTTTGAACTATGCAAAAACTAAGTTGATATCATGCTAACATGGAGTTGGTATTTTTTAAATGGTTTTAACGTTATATATAATTTTCATGGTGTTATTATCATTTTTTAAAACATTATGATGCGGATCATGAATATATTTGATGTTTTTATTCATAAAATGCTAGAATTTATTAATGTGTTGTTATGTTTCTTGGTTTGAAAATGGGTGTTGATATGAGTTGCCTAAAACTAATTTTTAATTGGACACAAATACTCTCTCCCATAAACAAACACATTCATGTACACATGTCACACTCTTATTGTTTCCTAAGCTATTTACAAAAATAACACTTTATACAGAAACTATATATATATATGGCAAATCGGAAGTCGAAGGGATCTTCGATCCGCCCTATTGCGAGTGCTTTCAGTTCAACAAGGTTCAATTCGCCATTTCGAATGTTATTGTGTTCGATTTAGCCCTAATTGTAACGGCTAGGTTTTGAGATTCGTGTTTGTTGATGATTTGCAGGAGTTTACGGAATATGAGAATTTTGATTCGTGTGTTGAGTATTGAAGAATGTATGATCAAACATGCACCGATCGACGATTTTTGGATTCTCACAGGTTCATTGTTGATTTGATGATGATTATTATTATTATGATGATAATGATTATTATTATTAGTTTTCAGATTTGAATTGAATTGAATTTTACAAACCAGATGCTATAATAGGCTCAAAAGCAGGTTGGATTTGGTTTTGAGAGTGTGGTTTATTGGATGAATCATGTAATCTCTTTTACCGAATGGTAGTTTTTGATCTGGTGATCGATATAACTTCACGTTAGTTGATGGTGATTTGTGTCGTACTGTTGATCGAGTTGTTTGGGGTTTGGTTTGGAATTGCGTATGCATGTTACCTAATGAACGGAGTATTGTTGATTTGTAACAATTGAGTAAGATGTTCATGCTAATTCTCTGTTTGGACTGAATTTGATGGTTTGATTGATTGATTTAGGAAAATATAAGTAAACTAATTTGTTTTCAATTGTAATTGTAGTTATATTTCACTCTGTTTGTACTCAAATCAGACTTACGATTTGGTACTTTGTTCATCATAGTTCATGTTGGTTAACACTCAAAAATGGTAGTGAGTGTGTCAATGTGGCACCTCAACTCAAGAACCTCACTATAGGATATTGGTGAGGGATACATAAGATTTCTGCACCGAACTCTTTTATTTGGAGAAGTCGCGTGTGTGCATTCACCATGTCTATGGCAACAAGGCATATAATCAGCAAACTGTTGGGAGATCATTACGTAGGAGATATCTCCCGAAAACTGTTTTCTTTTTTATTGCTATTCCGTTTAATTTAATGTTTAAATTCCTTTATGTTACAATTAAGTTCTATAAGTTTACATCCCTTATCTTCTTTCAGATTAGATTTTAATACATAGTTATTTCTACTTTTCGCAGCTCTTCCCAAACCTTGACAAGGTGGTTTTCTTAGATGACGACATTGTAATTCAACGTGATTTGTCACCGCTTTGGGATATTGATCTTGGTGGGAAAGTTAATGGAGCCGTTGAAACTTGCAAAGGTGAAGACGTGGGTAATGGGTAAACGATTCAAAATCTACTTCTCTCACCCACTTATAGTAAAAAGTTTGGATCCTGAAGAATGCGCCTGGGCTTTTGGTATGAATATCTTTGACTTACGTGCATGGAGAAAAACTAATATTAGAGAAACATATCACTCATGGTTGAAAGAGGTAAGTACATAATTACTCTTTGATTGACAATATGAAAAAATATACAGTGATATTGATGTAAACATTTTCAACCTTTTGGTTTGCAGAATCTGAAGTCAAATTTGACATTATGGAAGCTTGGAACATTACCACCAGCTCTTATTGCATTTAGAGGTTATGTTCATCCAATTGACCCATCATGGCACATGTTGGGTTGGGCTACCAGAACAATACAAGCATTAAGAGTGTGAAAAAGGCTGCTGTAATTCATTACAACGGTCAATCAAAACCATGGCTGGAGATTGGATCCGAGCATCTTCGTCCTTTTGGTCAAAATACGTCAACTACTCCAACGAATTTGTCAAGAGTTGCCACATATTGGAGTAACAGTGATTGATATACACATGAAGGAAGAACACATGATTTTGTCAAACATTTATATGACAGAATGGCAGTGCAACTCTTGAGAAAGCCGGGCCACCGGGGGACCCACATTCTTTCGATATGTAACACGATCGTTTCTTTATTCACCATGTCTATGGCAACAAGGTATAATCAGCAAACTGTTGGTCTGCTTCTGCATGTCCGTAGGGCCAAATTTCTTACACTTAACCTTGAACTTGTCAAGGTATGTATATATACTGGTGTGGTCCTTAATGTTTATCATGTCAACAAAGATTTTCGGAAACAATAATTGAAGTATTCTTATGATGCGAAAAAAAGTAGAATAGCTATTTGAAGGTTTAAAAGTTCAAGGGCGCTGCTGTTATTGACGGTTTGAAGGATTTTTCATGACAACCTAAAATTTTGAGGTACTTTTTTAACTCCTTAGTAATTTCATCTTCTAAACACATAGGAGTACTGGCAGTCTGCCTTTTGGGTAAAATTGAGTGGCACAGGAGAATGCTACTTCGGAAACACTTGGTTACTTAATAATCAAACATTTTTCTAATTACGTGTGCATATGTAGGTTGGGAAAGCCTCGCGCATGTGAACACCTATTCGAAGGATCTAAATGCGCGGTTAACAAAGTGAACAAAAAGACCGCTCACGTAATTTTAAGGTTGACGTAGATTAACGTACCAGTGATACTGCCTAAATCAAATCACACCGGGTAACAACTGTCACCGTTTTTTAGGTTTAACACTAACCGTTCAACTGTTTCTTTCTTCACCCACATGCGATATTACAACTTTACTCTTCACAAATTGTATTGCAACCGATTGCAAGCACACCCGTACCCTGCGGCAAACGCAAGTGCATTCACGTACTTTTGGACTTCAACAATGTGTTTCCGCCAATTATTTGTTACAAGTCCTTATTTTTCGTTTAACGTGATGTATGCGCTGCAACGTGCGCGCAGGCACCCACTAGTGTATATATATATATATATATATATATATATATATATATATATATATACACATACTATATATACATAGAAGGAGGTCCCATTAATAAATGCATTTTGGCTAAAAAAAACTAAGAAATGATTTTAGCCTACTATTTTTCAATCAATGGTTAATATGCAAATATAAGATAGAAAAAAAAGGAAGGATTTGGGTATGTAACCACTTTTGTTGACTTTTTTAGTTTTCTTTATTTTTATAAAACGTTTATAACTTTTCATACTGGATTCTTTTTTAAAACAAATTACACCGTAAAATCAAGCATTTTTTCTCTTAAATTGAGTATAGTAGAGTAGGATTATCTTGAGAACCACCTTTTTTGTGAGAACTCTAGAAACCAATATAATCACATTTTAATCACATTCAAGTCACATGTCATTTTCACTCTTTTTAAATAACGTTCACAACTTTTTTTCACGACATTATTTTTCTAAAAAAATTCACCATTAATTTCAGTATTTTTATTTTTCTAATGCGTACTATATTGATATAGTTTTTTTTAAATTGTGCACCTCATATTTACATATATGTAAATCTTTTTATACACATGTGTAATACCGGATTACACATATGTAAAACGAATTTCGTAAAAAAACGAGATTTTTTTACTGTTTTTTGAAAAAGGGCAACGAGGAACAATTTTTGTGTTTTTTAATATTTTTTTATTTTTATGTTATTTTTCATTTTATTATTTTTTATTATGTTTTTGTTAATTACGATTTTATCATTGAAAACTAGTAGATCACATTGGTTTCTAGAGTTTTCACAAATAAAGGGAGTTCTCATTTGATCTCTCCCCAAGTATAGTATTGCCATATTTTTTACAAAAAAAAAAACAAACGATGCAAACATGTTGTATTTTAATGTTTCTTTCTTATTTCGTCAAAACATCACAGAATTATGCTTTTTTGCGTCAAACATCACAGTTTTGTGTTGTTTTGTGTATATGTTCTTTGTTGTTTTGCGTCAAAAAAACAAAATATTATGTGTTGTTTATGTGCTGTATTATGCCATTTCATCAAAACAGCATAGTTTTGTTTTGTTTTGCGTTAAACAGCATAGTTTTATGTTGTTTGCGTGACATGTTCTATGTTGTTTGCGTCAAAACAACAAAATAACATGTGTTGATTCTGTGGTATTATTTCAAAATATCAAACAACACAGACACTAAGATTATTGTTTCAGACGTGAATTTAATAGCTTACAAGCTGGAAACTAATTCTTTGTAAGTAAAGTTCCCCAAAGGTTTCCAACCTGAATTTGTGAGTGCAAAAATATACAAGATTCATGTTTAATTATCTTAGATTGTCGATGATGATGTATGGCAATTTTATCAATTCTAACCTCGAATCAAATCACCAAATCAGTGCTCGAAAGTACCTCATGAGTCTTGTTTTTGGTCACGCTTTAATGTTAAAATTAGTTTTAGTTTAGTCAATTTACCCATTTTACTTAGCCCATGGTGTCACAGTTTGATAGATTTAGTGGTGTGCTTTCAAATTTTGATTTTGTGATAAATGTGTTATATTATAGGAAAAGAAAAGGGAAGAAGGGAATGAATAATGATTTTTTACCAAAGTACCATTCTCCTGTTTTCGTACAAGGCTGCATGTCACCATCTCTTTCATTCTTATTTTTCTTAAGTAAAATATATTTTTTTTATTTGAACACCTACCTATATACACATATATACACACACAATATATATACATAGGATAAAGTTCCTTTGTTAACCCTTGTTTATTGCGATAACCAATTAACCCTGTTATTACGAACACTTACACCATGATTACACAGTGTAATTAATTACTTTTACACTGCGTTACACCACTGATGTAATAATTTTCCCCCTACTTCAAAATTTCCCTCATTTTTTAAAAAAAATTCACCCTTTTATAAAATCTTCTTAATTTTTTTGTATGATGTCCTTTTTATACAAATTATACCATTAAATAGATCACTATAATATCTTTGGTTCAAGTATAGTCTTGCTATATATATATATATATATATTAAAAAATTTAGCGTTCGTTGTGAACCGCTAGTTTTACCACTGCAATTCTAATTTACAGTAACGACGTGGCCTGCTGTCGACCATTAATTGGGTTAAGGGTTATCTCAATAAACAAGAGTTAACATTTGATCCCTATCCTATATTCACGTATATATACCACACACATACGTATGTATGTATGTATGTACGTACGTACATATGTATACACATACGCACGTATGTGTATACATACATGTATGGGTATACACATACGTACACACACATATGCATATACATATGTATACATACATGTATGGGTATACATACATACGCACATGTATACATATACATATGTACGCACATGTATACATATACATATGTACGTACATGTATACATATAAATATGCATGCGTACGTATGCATATGCATGCGTATGCATGCGTATGCATGCATAGGCATGCATATTATGCATATGCATGCGTATATGCATATGCATGCGTACGTATGCATATGTATATGTACACTATGTAAGTTGGACACTAGAATCATGAAGGATCATGTAGTTCTCATCCCTATACACACACATATTATATATACGTACGATGCATATACATATGTGTGTATAGGATGAGAACTACATGATCCTTCATGATTCTAGTATCCAACTTACATAGTGTACATAACAACCCCTTGACACTTTACATATTTATAATACACTCTAGAACAAATCATTAAACTATTTACATTTTGATCTACTAATCTCTCTCAAACTAGTTAAAAATTAAGGCTAATATGACAAGAGGTAGTATGTAAAAAACATGAAAGAAATCCATGTTTTTTAATCTATAAGTATGTGTAATTCTATGCATAAAGAAAGTTTAAAACACCACTAGGCAAGCTACACAGACGGAAATGTTTATAAGTAATCCTGGCAAAACATATAGGGTGGTTCATGTTGACTAACATGTCAAAACAAATAGTTTTAATAAAAGTATAATATAGTTTTGGGTTGAAACACATGCCGACCAAACTATGCTCCGATTGGAATAAGTCGTCTTAGAATAAAAAAGCATTAAGATGGGTTTAAAACACTATTTGCTTTTCTAACGGGTAGTGTCGACGTTAGACAAAGGTTTGTGTGAATCCAAGGATCTCAATTCAGGAATTATCAGTATTAAAATAAATCAATTTAATGATCACGGAATTATCATTAATTGACGTTTAATTTTATTTATGATTATCGATGAACACAACCACAGAAACACAGTAAACGCAAACTCAATAATTATTCAAATGCATTTCATTAACTATCATGTAATGATTACAAAATAATAATTAATAATGACTATGAACAATAATTTCTGTGAAATCGAATAATGTTTGATGATGATATGACGGCGGCTAGGGTTGCACGATGATGTAACTCTTGACAGTCGTAATATTGCTTGATTGTGTTCCCCGAGATGTGAAACCTAGGACTCGTATTTATTGATGGTTTGAGTCGGCTAAGAAACACCGAATCTCTTGGGATTTGTTATTGATTGTTGTTGACTTGTTTGACTTCTTGGTATTTGCAATCGCACAAGTATAATGTTCTTCCGCTGAAGCTTTGTCGTCCGCAGAACTTTTGTTCTTCCGTAGATGATTTGCTCTTCCGTAGGAGTGTTGTTCTTCCATAGGAAATCCTTCTTCCGTAGGAGTCTTCACTCATGGTCATTTGATCATCCGCAGGAATATTCACTTGGTAATTTGGTCTTGTAAGAAACATATCTACGGATTAGCAATAATGTTCATCCGTAGATGTTTCTTACACTTGGTCAATTTTAGGAATCCTTCCAGTATGTTGTTTCTCCCTGTCAACAGTCATAAATCAACACACACATATATGGGTTAACCTATAGATTCAATGCATATATATATATACATATTGACTGTTACAAGTATTAATTACAAGACTTGACTCAAGTACTAAGCCTATACAAAATGATCTAGTCCTATACACTCTAGATCCAACAATACTCCCCTTAGGCTTAGCTCCTTGTAATCAGTCCTTCAAAACTGCAAGCTCTTTTACTCTTGCTATCATCTTATTGTAGAAGTAGGATACAGCAGTCTTCTGATCATCGTACTTGTACTTGATCTTCATTCTGCTGATCTTCTTCAAAGTATCATAACTGAGCCCCAAAACATCTTCTTCAGTAGTGAGTGTTTCCACTACACTATCGTATGTACAATTTCCAGCTCATCTTCTTCTGAGATTCTGAGTTCAGACACTTCTTTTATTGTTGTTCCCTTCAAAGCCCAGCTTCATGCTTTCTTCGCTTGTGTGCCTTTGCATGCAATTATCTACAACTTGTATCATGTGCACATAAGCGAGATAATTTTGAGCTTTTTCATCTGACAGCTTTGGGAAGAATTTGTCGTGTAGATATGAAGTGTAGCTTGGATGCAGTATCTTTATCTCTACTGGATCGAAAATTCTGATCTTTTCAGCCTTCTTCCCATCAGCATTTCTCAGCAATACCATCTCTTTAGTTCTTTCAACATATCCCCATTCTGTGATGGGATAAGTGAATTGATTTCCTTTGATGCTTTTGATGGTATCTGAGCTTTTGTCACATCCAACTCTCTTTAGCATATCATCATCTACAAGAGATGAGACTTCAGCTGTTCTTTTCTTGCTTTGTTTGAATCTTTTATGCTCCTTATCATCTTTCTTTGCTTGCATGAGCACATCATCAGTAAATCTTGTCTTCATACCATTTACAGCTGCAGAGAAGTCTCTCCCCTGAGATGGATTGGATAGTTGGTTATTGGGATACTTTGTAAATCCCTGATATCTTGCTCCGAAAGACTTAACAGAGCTTCCATATCATGGAAGTATTGTATTCTTCCAGATGTCCTTTTTATAACTGCACAATCCCAGTCTGGATCATATTTCCAGGTCATAATCCTGTGTTCTTCCACAGAACTGGGAGTTGTGATATGATCATACAGTTCAATCAGGGTTGATTTCTTTCAGTGATTTCTCGAACTGTTGTTCCCAGAGGCCAGACCTTTCCGGGGATTAATGCCCTTGGCTCTCTGATCAGTTGTTCTTTTTCCTTGTGCTGATCTTTTGGTTCAACAGTTACTGGATCAGCAGCAAGTTTGCTTTGTTCTTTTGGATGTGGATGTGGAGCAGTGGTTCTAAACTTAACACCAGTTTCTAATTCTACTTTCATCACATGCTCCAACATCCTCCGCAGTTCTCCAGTTGATCTTCCTTTGAGCTCATGCGGTTTGTAGTTGTGGCCCTGTAACCAGCAAGTCATGTTATACTTGGTCAGTTGGCTGTGTCACAGTGGCCCAGGTCTTTTTCATATTCTCCAATGACTGAAAGACTGTAAAGGCTTCATAATCACAGTTGGGATTATGAACCTGGCAAATTCAAACTCTTTCAGTGCATTTTTCATTTCAGATGTATTCATCCTCTCAACCATGTCATATGGAAAACCATGGTTGATGAGGGTCATGAACATGCTAGAATCAGGCCTCTCTTCCATAATGTCTGCTGTTGTTAGAAGGTCATCGGCCTTTCCTCCTTCTTATCAGTGGGGGACTCCATCCTGGTCAGCTCCTCCTATTCTTTCTCACTATCATCATCATCTCCGGATGATAACTTCACAGTAGACACATCTACTGAAGGTGTAGGTTCAGGGGATGGAAGCTTTTGTCTTTTGGGGAGGCTTCATCTTCTGATTTCTTCTTGATTGCACCAAAGTATTCTCTTTCCGAGAATAAAGAATCAGTTGCTTTGAAGCTTCAGCTGAGGGTTTTGATTTTTCAACACTTGGGACCTCTTTTGTTTTCAGAGCAGATACCTTCTTTTTCAGCTCTTCTATTTCTACATCTTTCTATTTGATCAGTTTAGCTTTATCATTTTGCTCAATTTTTAAAGATGCCTCTAACTCTTGTTCTCTTTGCAACAATGCATCAATCACTTCATTGTTGCTTATAGCATCCTCTCTCAGCCTTTTCAGCCTTTCATCTTTCTTCACTAGCTCTTCATCTTTCTCTTGAATTTACCTTTCAGCTCTTGTATTCTTTGTTTCGCTTATTTGATTTGAGTACTAACTTGTTGTACTCAGCAACCAAAAAGCTTTTGCTGACAGGAATGTCACTGTCACTTAAGTCATCTTCATGGTATGCAATGACATCTTCAGCAAATCCTTGTACTTCCCCGTGCTCATTAGCAGTTTGATTATCTTTCATTAAAGATATGGGTTCAGTATGTGCTGATGACACTTGTTCTTCTGTATGTGTGGGTGAGAAGGGAACAGTGCTAGCTTGAGATAATATCTCAGTGTCTCCTGAGTGTACAGAGTGTACAGACTCAGTTATCTCAAAATGTTCAGTGCTAGCACTTTCCGATGATGGATGTTTTGGTGATTCTGGTGGTTGTGGTACAGGGGATTGAATTTGTAGTGGAGAGAAAGGTTGAGTGTGATGTGATGATGAATGAGAAGGTGTTGGTGATTGTTGTTGGAATGGAGAGATTGGCTGAGTGTTTTTGGTCGAAGATGAGGATATCAGCAGAGGTGATTCATTGTGATGAATTGGTGATATCGGTTGGGTGTTGATGCTTGCTGGTGATTGTGATTGTTGAGTAGGTGTTTGGCTAGAGTTTGATGTTGGAGTGGTGGAGTTTGGATTGGTGAGTGATGTGGGGTGGAGAGTGAGATGCTTGTGCAGAATCAGCAGATGACTCTGCTTCATCTACCCATACCAATTCTTGTGGTAAGTCTGCTTGGGCATCCATAACATGGGCGAACATTGGCATGTCCTCACCCTGGTACTTCCCACTGAGTTTGTTCAGCACTAATTTGCCCAAGTGTGCTTGCACAAACACTTCGCCAACTCTGTCCAGCCTTGGAAGTTCTGAGTTGATCACAAGTGTAGAAATCTTGGGAACATGTACATCTTATCATTCCTCTAAAGTTTGACTTGTTCACTTAAACAATTAAAGATGTACTTGGCATAGTTTATGTTCTCCTCTCGAATATCCCAATGATTCCAGATGATGTGTCGAGAAAATCAGTCGAGCCCCGACTTCCTGTTGGACATGCACTTCAGGTAGGTATGGCATAAGAATCGGTACGGTTTGAACAGCCTACCCTTTTTGATCTCCCCTTTCTCGTAATCTCCATCGTAACCCATCAGGTTGAATACCTTCTTAATGTATTCATTCTTGAATACATCAGGGTGCCTATCTCTCTATCACCCAATTCCAGACATCTTTGTATGGTGCTTTCAGTGATTCGAAGACGCTCATTCAGTATCTCAGCAGTAATCACTTCCTCATCACCTTGTTGTTCAACTCGTGCTGAGTTCCAGAAGTCGAGTATGTGTGCCTGATGAATCACAGGGTGCCGTTAAGGCGTAGAAGAGCCTGGACCGTCGAAGATATCTTATGATATCTCGACATCCCTCAGCCGCAGGATCATCAGCTTAAGAAGGCGCACACATTGTGTTCCTTTGCGAATCTGTTGCCATCTGTAAACAATAACGAAAGTCGAGTTAGCATACATGAAGATGAATCGTTTTAATGGCAATAACCGATTAACCAGTTTCGTACTGATGTTTAGAACATGATTTACCTTCGCAATAACAGTAATCGATTAATGGATAATGTTGATTATGTTTTCTTGGAACGGATTTTGAAAGTTTGAATGAGTGGGAAAGTGGGCGATTTTCTAGGTTAAAACTGAAAAAGTGTTCTGAAAAATTGAATAATGAATTCTGAGTCAGACACCTTATTTATAACCGAACATATTAATTTCTTTTATTAATTATGTTGGGCCCACTTTTCATTTATCTATCCATATACTAAGTTTATTTCGAATGCATTTCTTCTTCCGCAGACCATCTGCGGAACCTTAACATCTGCGAATGTTTTGACATCTGCGGATGTCTTAGCTCAATACAATTCATGTGCTGCTGAATCAGAAATCACATAATACTTCTACGGATGAGAGGTATTACTAAGACTTCTGCGGATGCAGAAATTTCACAATTACTTCTACGGATGAGAAGTATTACTGAAACTTCTACGGAACTTAAAGTTCAGTTAAAAACTTAAATGTATGATGTCTACTGAGTAGAAGAATCAATTGTTAATGTTGGACATTGTTGACTTTATTTGCATGGCAATTAAGTACAAGAAAGCAAGTGTCCTGTATCCTGCATTCAAGTTAGTGCTCAAGTTCCAATACCTTCAGAGTAAATTAAATCAATTATCAGCTTTTTATGTTTTCATGCATGAACTACTCCCCCTAAATTTGTGATTAATGTTAAACTGTTGCATTCATCATAATTTAAGTTGTGGACATGCATGACAAGCATATGACATTGTAAGTGAGAGAGAATCAGTTAAGAGAACAATAAACATCTGGCTTAAACAATTACATGCATGCATATATATATAGAGGGATCATACTATGACTTGGCTTCTGCTGATGTTGATTAGTTGATTCATTACACACTTGATTGTAAGTATATAGATCCACTTAAATTCATACATGAGTAACGTATCAACTAGGAATGCTATTTATCATGTTGTGAAGTTTGTTAATCAGTAACTATCATGAGTTCCACATTCAATTCATTAGAGAATGTCCTCCGTAGGTGAGGCAAATCACTACTTTTCACACTTAATGACTATGTACATTAAGTTATAAGTTCTATCTGGAGACATATTACAGTCTCGTGAATGCTTTGATATTGAAGCTCTTTGAATTGATGTACAATTGATCACAAGTGATTCTTGTTAGAGCTGAGATATGATCTTCATAGTCACCAGGTCTTTACTTTCGTAAAACAGAGGTGAACTTATCCCAGGTCTTTGTTGACACAAAACAGAGGGAGAATGAAGATCACACTCTTTCATCAAAATCCCAGGTCTTTGTTCACACAAAACAGAGGGAAAAGACTTTGCAAAGATAGAAGATTATAAAGTATTTTACATAGTGTGCTTTGTGTAAGTGATTTGATCACATCAGGAGATAACATACCTTCCTGATTCTCAAATGGAATACCCACAGATAGTTACCTGTTGCTCTTAGTTTTGCATGCTCTTAGCTTTGTTTCCACTCAAGATGAACCTACTCACATATCAGAATGTACAAGTCAGTTTGAGTGTTGTTTTAACAACCAAGCATAGTCTACTATCATTTCCCATATAATACATGCACAGATGTTCTATCAGACACTTAAATCATCCCTAACTATTACTCTACACAAAGTCAGTCATATGCGTTTTGTTTAGTTACTCTAAGTTAATCATCCCAAAGATTCTATCAGAAAATTAAATCTAGCAGAATCAAATGCTTTAGTGAACAAATCAGCAAGCTGATTGGTTGTGTCTACTTTGACTAACTTGATTAGACCCTTTTCTGAGCAGTCTCTCAAAAAATGGTATCTGATTTCAATGTGTTTTGTTTTACTATGTTGAACTGGGTTAGCAGTATGAACATAGCAGCTGAATTATCAATATGAATAGTGTTTGAAGGAAATTGTAACCATAATCAAGTAATTGGTTCTGCAACCAAAGTACTTGAGAGCAACCAGCTGAAGCAGCTATGTACTCAGCTTCAGCTGTGGACATGGATACATTGGTTGCTTCTTGCACTGCCAAGAAACAAGTCTTGGTCCTAGAAACTGACATCCACCAGTTGTGGATTTTCTGTTGTTGTTGCACCCTCCATAGTCACTATCTGAATAGGAGTAGAGGTTGAAATCTCCATCTTTGGGATACCACAGTCCTAATGCAGGTTTGCCTTTCAGATATCTGAAAATCCTCTTCACAGCATTCAGATGGGACTCCTTTGGGTCTGATTGATACCTGGCACAAACACAGACAGCAAACATTATGTCAGGTCTACTGGCAGTTAAGTACATTAAAGAGCCGATCATTGATCTATACAATCTTTGATCTACGGATTTGCCAGCAGTGTCAGTCACAATCTTGTCTATTGTTGAGGCTGGTGTCTTGCAAGAAGTTGAATCAGCAAGATTGTACCTTTCAGTATTTGATGAATGTACTTTTCTTGATTGATGAAAATGCCATTTGTTTTCTGATGAACTTGTAAGCCTTGGAAGAATGTCAATTCTCCCATGGAGCTCATCTGAAATTCAGATTTCATTAAGTCTTCAAAGCTTTGACAGAGTTTCTTATTGGTTGATCCAAATATTATGTCATCAACATATATTTGAACCACCAGGAGATCTTGATGTTCATGTTTGAGGAAGAGTGTCTGATCAATTGTTCCTCTCTTGTAGCCATTCTTCAATAGGAAGGATGACAATGTGTCATACCACTTTCTGGGTGCTTGATAAAGACCATACAAAGCTTTGTCAAGCTTGTATACTCTATGTGGATAATCAGGGTCTTCAAATCCAGGGGGTTGAGCCACATAGACTTCTTCATCAATTTTCCCATAGAGGAAAGCACACTTCACATCCATTTGATAGACTATGAACTTCTTGAAGGAGGCATAAGCTAGGAAGACCTTATAGCTTCAATTCTTGCAACTGGTGCAAAAACTTCATGATAGTCTATCCCTTCTTCTTGAGTATATCCTTAAGCAATAAGCCTGGCTTTGTTTCTCACAATTATACCCCTGTCATCCAGCTTGTTTTGAATAGCCACCTTGTTCCAATTGGATGTGACCTTGAGGTAGGTCTACAAGATTCCACACCTTCTGTTTTCTGAATTGTTGAAGTTCTTCTTGCATAGCCTCAACCCAACTGTTGTCCTTTAGAGCCGCTATAATGTTTGCAGGAACTGTTTGTGACAAAAAGCAGGTGAACAAACAAAGTTTGCCACTCCTCCTTTGCTCCTTATGGTTCTTGCATTCAGGTCTCCAATGATATTATCTATTGGATGAGACTTATGGATTCTGCTTGTTGAGACAGCATCAACTGCAACTGTGGATTCTAAGTTTGAGAAATCCATTGAAGCAGATGGAGTCAGCTGAGAAGTTGAGTCTATGAAGTAATCAAAAGGTTCATGGTCATTAGGATCAGCTTGTGCCTCAGTTGCTGCTGGGTTGTCTTCTTCCGCAGGAAGTTCTACGGAAGTATTTTGTTCTTCCGCAGTAGTAACTGCAACATCTACGGAGGCATTTTGTACTTCCGTAGGAGTTACAGCACCATCCACGGATGAACATTGTTGTGTTACAGGCATGGTTTGCTGTTCAACACCTCCTTACTATCCCTTTGTTCAGTGGCTGAAGTAGGACTTACATCTGCGGATACTGATGCATCTGCGGATGTGTTTACTGATGTAACTTCATGCTGCTGACATGATTCTTGCTGAGGTGCAGTAGAAAGTTGTGCCCGTGGTGGATCAGCTATCAGGGGCACTTCATTCAAACTTGGAGGCACAAATGGATAGCATGTATCCGCAGAACCTGCATTGATCAAATAACCAGTGTTAAATGAGTCAGTTAATGCATCTATATCGAATAACCAAGATGATCCTTTTACATTTGTAGTAAACATGGATTCATCAAAAGAAACATGGGAGTCTCTTCAACTATATTATGTTCTGGAATATAGACTCTATATGATTTAGAAGTGGATGATATCCAACAAAGAAACCATCATAGGCTTTTTCAGAAAATTTTACCAATTGTTCTTTAGTATTCAAAACAGACACATGACACCCAAAGGCTCTAAGATATCCTATAAAAGGTTTTTTTTTTAAATAAGCTCATAAGGGTTTTATTATGTTCTTTGACAATTAATGTTCTATTTGAACATTGCAAGCTGTATTCACAGCTTCTGCCCAGAAGGTTATGGGCAACTGAGAATCAGCTAGCATTGTTCTGGCTGCTTCTATGAGTGTTCTATTTCTTCTTTCAGCCACTCCATTTTGTTGTGGAGTCTTGGTGCACTAAATGGTCTTGCTATCCCTTTGTTCCTGCAAAAAGAATCCAGATTAGCATTAACAAATTCAGTTCCATTATCACTCCTAAAAATTTTAACTTTTAAATCAAGTTGATTCTCAATCTTGATCACAAAGTCCATTAATGTTTCAGAAGTTTCACTCTTATGTTTTAAGAAAAAAACCCATGTGAATCTAGTGAAATCATCTACTATCACCAAATAATATTGCCTTTTTCCAATGCTCATCACATTGGTTGGACCAAATAGATCCATGTGAAGCAATTTGAGTGGTGTAGTGTTAGTGTTGATTGTTTGGATTTATGAGACACTTTGTGTTGTTTTCCTTTGTAACATTTGCAAAGTAATCAAAGAAACCATCACTGCTTCTGTCTGTTTATCAGACAAATCCACCTTTTTGTGAGGTGTCTTAGAACTGTATTGGGTTTTCTTCTGTGAGTCTTGTCCGCAGCAGATGATCTTTTCTTTGACTTTTGTTGTTCTTCTGAATCTTTGTCTCTTTGTCACTGACTGAGGATTGAGAATCTGATTTAGATGATGCATCAAGTGACTTCTTTTGCTCTTTTTCTTGTTCTTCTTAAAAATAATCCTGAGTGGAATGGTTATTTTTGTCACATATGGAACAGTGTGTTGTTGAAGAAACAATCAGCAGTCATGTGATTGTTTATTGCAAATGGAACAATAGCTGCTGAAATAGCATTCATCAGTATTGTGATTCTCCATATCACACCATTTGCATATTTTTCTGAAATTCTTCAGGTTCAGCCTTCTTTTTATTGTTCTTTTTCTCACTTGCTGAAGCATCAATTGATTTCTTCTTGTTTTTGTTGGGAGCATCATCAGCTGTTGCTTGTTTGCCTTTGGCTGCCTTTTGTTGCTTGAATTCAGCTTTTTCTGTGCATGTTGTTGGCATCCCTTTTACCTCGTCCGTAGAATCACTTTCTCTTCCGTTGCTTTTCTGCGGATTCAGTAGTTTTGGCTTCCGCGGATGATCTCGGACTTGGCAATTTTGCTTTCCGCAGATGATCTACGGATTCTCAGATGTCACTTTCGCAGATCTCAATACTTGAATTTTCTTTTTCTTGGTTGAAGTTTGTTGTTTCTTACCTTTATCTGAAGATGACAAGGTACCTCAGCACTTGGTCTTGCAGCTATAACTTTGTGAAGGTTCAGTTCTTGAAGTCCTTCATTCAATTCAGCAATCCTCTTGCAGATAGTCTTCAGCATGTTCCGTTGCTTTGGAGGATACTGCAGCTTTGATTCTTCAAGTACTCGCGGAAGAAGTTTCAACTTGAACATTCTTACCAATATTTAGTTGAGCAGTATCATGTTCATCAGAATCATCCAAGTCATCATATTTATCAAAATTGATTCATTATGTTTAAGTGATTCTGATTCAGTAGATTCAGTTTCACTCATCTCAGATGCATTATGTTATATGACTGGTTTTTATGTCAATATGGTGCTTGGCACAAAATGGTTGACAAATTTTTAGTCATTGTTTCAGGTAAAGGTGTTAGTTATCATTAATAGGTGGTGCAACAGCATTATTAACCCAACCCATACCTGTTCTTTGATTCAATATGAGAGTTTAGCAATCTCTATGCTGAGATGATAATTGAAACTTCTGAAGTTTCACTTCAGTGGATGCATGATCAGCCATGGATTTTGTTAAGGAAGTGGTCAGGGCTCAATTGGGCTTTAAGGCTGTAGTTTTCAGAAACAATTTTTCTAAATCTTTTTGTAGAGAACTGATTGATTTGATATAAGTTATGTTCTCTTAAGTGTGATTCATTCAAAATCATGTTTCTTTACTTTATCAGCCAATTGTGAGCATGGACTCTATATCGTTCAACTTCCTTAACACATGATGATGAACATAACCTGTCTTTTACCTCTCTGGCCATAGGAGGAACTTGTTTTCCATATGTGCCATCGTGCTTGTCTCTTCCAAAACTTCCTCTCATATTACTCCAGTCACAGGTTCCATCTTGAAGTATGATCAGCCCTGACTCTTGGAGTTGCTCGGTCCTGCTGATGCATTTGTGGCTGGGGGATGTTAGCTGAGGTTGTCTGTGTAGAGATCTTTGAGAGGTGGATTGCTGATTATGATATTGCTGTTGCTGCTGCTGCTGATGATGCTGTGAGATGATTGTTGGTTGCATTCTCTAGAGAAGTGTCCATAGAGATTGCACTTGAAAACATCTGACTTTGACTTTTTCAACACCAATCTTTGATGTTTTACTAGCCGCGACCAAATTCTTGTTTCTCCTCAGGTATTGCTTAGCTCTGTAAGCAATCATAGCCATCTGCCATTGTAGATCCATCTCTTTACTACATCAGGAGGCAGTTCCTCCAAATCTTGCTGGCAGATGTTTGCTGATGTAAGTGAACTTCCAAGAATGCTTGAAAGCTAGAACTAAAAAGCTGCAAAGGCTGCTTTTTGTTCTTCAGAATCAATATCAAGTTATTGATTTGACTGTTATTTTATGAGAAGGGTTTGCAGTTGCTGTAGTATCTCTTTTCTCAGTAGATCTACCCTTTTTTTTGGTTCTTACTGAGATGATTTCTTAGTTGGTTTAGATGCATAAAAGCTAACTTCTTCTTCATCATCACTAAGTGCAAGAGTTATCACCTTCATTATTTGAGATAAATGCACTTCCTGCATTTTGGGTTCTTTGAAGTGATACGGTGAGACATGAGTTCTCACACTCTTGTGTCTTGATTGTTCATCCAGTTCAAGAGCTTCTACCTTTGCAACCAATGTATCTAGACCGGTGTCTTAAGATCTATTGTGTTCTTAATGGACAAAGTCTGCTTCCAACTTTCAGGCAAAAAGTGGGAGCATTTTCTATTGAGTTCCTCAGTGGTATATTTCAACTCCAAGATGTTCATCTCAGTAAAGTTGCATAAATCTATGGAGTTGTTGAGGAATTGATTCACCCTCAATATGATGAAAGGTTTCATATTGTGATCTAAGGGTGTCTTTCCTTTGCTTCTGATCTCATCACTCCTTCGCAGAGAGTGTGGAGAACTTCCACAAGGAATTTGCTGTTTTATAGTTCTGCACCTGACTAAGATCTTTCTGGCAAAGCCATACTAAGCAAACTGTATGCTTTAATATCGACTTTGACCTTCTTACATCATCAGGTGACAAGTCTTTAGTGCTGATAGGCTGATTCTTGTCATTATAATCCGGCCCAAGGGTGGGTGGAATATAAGGACCCTCGGTGATGGACTCCCACAAGTCAATCTGTGTAGTTCACATGATCCTGAACTTGATCTTCCAGGATTTAAAATCAGCTTTGGTTTCCAACTTTGGCGGTTGATAAGATCCTCACCAAAAATACTCATGTTTGATGCAAAATTATGAATCAAAACTTAAATGTTAAATTGACAAAATCTATCAAAGACTTAGATCTAGTATTCAATTGATTTGAATAGATCTAAATCAAACAAAGCAATGAGAGAATGCTTGAGAATGACAAGTTGATTTAAATGTTGAAAATCAATTAAACAATTTAATACTGATAGATCAATTGATCTAAATCAATGGCACCAAGCTCTGATACCACCTGTGAATCAAAGGATCTCAATTCAGGAATTATCAGTATTAAATAAATCAATTTAATGATCGCGGAATTATCATTAATGACGTTTAATTTTATTTATGATTATCGATGAACACGACCACAGAAACACAGTAAACGCAAACTCAATAATAATTCAAATGCATTTCATTAACTATCATGTAATGATTACAAAAGAATAATTAATAATGACTATGAACAATAATTCTGTGAAATCGAATTAATGTTTGATGATGATGTGACGACGGCTAGGGTTGCACGATGATGTAACTCTTGACAGTCGTAATATGCTTGATTGTGTTTCCCAGAGATGTGAAACCTAGGACTCGTATTTATAGATGGTTGAGTCGGCTAAGAAACACGAATCTCTTGGATTTGTTATTGATTGTTGTTGACTTGTTTGACTTCTTGGTATTTGCAATCGCACAAGTATAATGTTCTTCCGCTGAGCTTTTGTCGTCCGCAGAACTTTTGTTCTTCCGTAGATGATTTGCTCTTCCGTAGGAGTGTTTTCTTCCGTAGGAAATCCTTCTTCGTAGGAGTCGTCACTTCATGGTCATTTGATCATCCGCAGGAATATTCACTTGGTGATTTGGTCTTGTAAGAAACATATCTACGGATTAGCAATAATGTTCATCCGTATTGTTTCTTACACTTGGTCAATTTCAAGATCCTTCTAAGTATGTTGTTTCTCCCTGTCAACAGTCATAAATCAACACACATATAGTTAACCTATAGATTCAATGCACAATATATATATATACATATTGACTGTTACAAGTATAATTATAAGACTTGACTCAAGTACTAAGCGCCTATACAAATGATCTAGTCCTATACCTCTAGATCCACAGTTTGCATGCACAATAAAAATGATTTTAATGGTAGTACTGGATAGAGACGACTATCAAGGAGACGTAATGGTGAAGGTAGGTGGTGACTTCAAACAGTGGCGATCGGTGGGTTGGCATATTTAGACCCATTCTAACTTCTAAGTAGTTTTATAGGATGGACACATTTTAATCCATTATATAATTTAAGTGACCTAAATGAACCTGAAGTTAGCTATAAAATTGGTTTAAGGAATGCATCCCTTATCTAATAGAACAAGGTTTAAACTCTACAGGGTGCAATATAAGCAGTTAATACGAGAGATTATGTGTAGTTCTAAACAAAACCAAAGAATTACTTCAATGTCTTTGATGGATGACCACACAAACTTCAATGTCTTTGTAGAATATAAAACTATAACCATTGATTAGGAGTACACCATTTAAATCAACTTATTTTTCATCATGATTGGTTGTGCAAGTATAATAGTGATGATATTTTCTCAATTCTTATTACGAATGACTAATCATACAAGCCAAAGGAATTTTAGACATGTGACTATCATGTTATCCCAAACTCTAGTACATTTATAGAGTGCTCATGTATAATAACCTTACTCTATGGCACCACTTTTTACAACACATATTTATTTATACTATTACCGGAAAAAGAATTCTAAATTAAAAGAACCAGCAACACTAAGGTGCTGTTTGTTTTTTCTGCAGGAAACGTCTGCAGTCTGCGGACCACATCTGCAGACATCTCAGCAGAAGAGGTGGACCAAATGTCTGCAGTCTGCAAGAAAAAGATTGTTTGTTTTTTTAACTTTGCAGAATGCTGAAATATTTTGTAATTAAACTAAACCTATTTTTAACTTTAAAAATAACTTTCTTCAGAGCTAATCATACAAACTAAACCAAATACTAAACCAAATCACTAACCATAAACAAAATCACCAACCAACAAACAAATCACTAACCGTACAAACTAAAAACCCTAATCATACAAAATAATATAAAAAAATCTAACAATCATAACCAAATCACAAGTCATATAACCAAATCACAAACATCTTAATAAACAACAAATCAATGACTTTCGCTAAAACCCTAACCTAATTACACGGTGAAATGAATTCAAACGTCATACCTGTGTAATGTGAATGCTTCAGAGAACGATGAATAGAATCGAGATAATTGCAATCGATCTTAGGTTAGGGTGTCAACCGTAAACGAAATCAAATTATTTAAAATTTATATATATTAAAACATTTTTCAATATACCTTAAGGTGTCAACATATATCGAAATCAAATATCACCAATCAGAGAATAACATGTGTTCCTTGATTCAGCGATATATCATCATCACAAGATAAGAACAAATTAAAACATATTATAAGGGCAACTTTTTAGCAAAAACGAACAGTTATGGAACATTCTAGGTGAATAAAATAGATGTTATAAAATAATTTTATTTGTTATGGAGTCTTATTTTGTTGTTAAAATATTAAATTTTTCGTCTATTTAAAAGTAAAAATATGCATGAAATCTTTTCTTAACTTTTTTGAATGCAGATAGGTTGCTAAAGAATTTGAAGTTAATAATTTCAAGTGTTTATAAGGTGTTTACGGTAATATTAGAAGTTCAATTCTAATGAACAAGTCATGTAAGTTTTATTAAAACATTAATCGCAGCTTAATATTTAGTTACTAAATATTTGTAGTCACTTTCACTAAGATTTGCATTAGATTTTTATATTAACTTTTTTAAAAGTTAACAACTAGCTATCTAATTATTTATATATTTATTACCTTAAAGATAAATGAACAAATTAATCGTAGCTTAACAGTTAACGTAAACTAAATATTTGAATTTATAATTTATATAATATTGAAAAATAATATAAGTGAAATTAATTTCTTTAACAATACTAAAAAATATTTAAAATAAAATAAAGTTTTTTTGTGAAGGAGAAGATGTTTGATGAAATGTCTTCCCGCCTGAAGACACTAGTCCATGTCTGCACCAAAAAGACCTCGCGCAGACGTTTTTTTATGAAAACTTCTTCCAAAAAACAAACAGTCTGTGCACTCCAAACCTCTTCCCGGTCTAGAAGGGTGAAAGATTCCAGATGTAATTTCACTAATCCATGAGGGTCTAAGATCATTCATATCTTCATTCAATTTCTTAGCTTATATCTTTTTTAAATCACTTTCCCTCCTATTAACAGCTACACACCTATGTATTACAAGATTTGAATCATCTACCTCTTTAATAGAAATAAAAAGCACCTTATATGTCCCATTAGTGACTTTTAGCTTATATTTGTTATTCACTTTAAAATCATACTCTATTTGTAAAGAAAAAAAAGTACCCCCGATGCTTTTTCTTTATTTGTCATCATTTTGTTTCCAACTAACTTAGTGAAGAATTTAGACTGCTTGTAATCAATTTGGGTGACCAATAATTAAATGAAGACAGCCATAATTGAGTTGTAGCGACTTTCTTTATGGTTTAACTACAATTTTTTTACTTAAAATTGGAACTATTAAATATAGAAAACCATGCAAATATTTATGCATGCCTTAAGGTATTTTTATCAAGTAATATATATATGTGGGTATATCCCATGAAATTGAAACGTGTTCTATTTTTGGAATATTTTAATATATTTTCCTTATTTGCTAGCATCCTAGGTAAAAGTTCCATAGGATTCTCTATATTCATGAAGAAGAATTTGGATTCTCATACAGATGTTACTGTACATTTGTTTCTTGAGCAGACCTGAGCTTCATTCTATTTTGGACAATTTGTTTTTTTGTTTTATCGTATGTCTTATCTTGTTGTATGCTTTTATTTTGTATGCTATACTACTGTACTAGTAATAATGTCACTTTATGCTAATACTTGCTATGAGTGGGATCTATCGTGTAAGTTTGTTCGTTTTTTGTATGCCTATGTTAACAACCAATGACTCCATACTATACAAATAAAAAAATATATATATAACAAAAATATCTTACATATGCTCTACAAAACCAAGAAAACTGAACATGTGGCTTGAACAACCATAACAAAATCATCTACAAAACCAATGAGGGGTCGATTCGTGAACAACCTAACTCTAGACGCTCTCGATCTAACATGTGTCTTGGCTCCATAAAATGGAAACTGTCTCGAAGAAGTTCGTTTGAGGTGCAGTTTTTGGATCACGTCTGATGGTGTGGTTAACATTAAGCAATGTGGTGAAAGTAAAGTGGTGAAGGATATGAGAGTAATACATTCTAACTATTGCTTAAACAACAAGTAACTCTGAGTCCATGTGGTGCTGCATAAGATTCAGTATTCATCCAAGTAAGAGTATAGCATGTCATCTTTCTTTGACTTGCGTCTACTAAGCAATGCCTTGAGTAGACGTTTACTTTTGCTTGGTATCTGATTCTGATCGCTCTCTTTATATCTGTCTCTATCACTGTGTACACGCATTGAAGCTGATTTTGGAGACTCTGAAAACTGCACACAAAACAACCAATTTTGTCAAAAAGATTAGTACTGGAAGCTCGAAAAAGAGTGGTCTTTTAGCTTCAAAACATGACAGGTTGACTTTTGAGGTCAAAAGGGCTATTTTCGAATTTTAAAATTAGTAGTATTCTTTATAATTTTAACCAGAGTTTGATGACCAGATAGAAGAAGCATATGATCTATAGCATTACAGCGGATTGAATTTCTTAGTATTCAATGTACACCAGAATCCATTTGACTAATGATTTAGAATGTTTGACCTCAAAAGTCTAAGTGTGTGAATTACCCTTTGTCGGCCGCTAGAATTTGGCGTTGTCGGCCTACGGAGATCGGGCGTTGTGGGTCTTGTGTTTGCTCTTGAATTGGGGGTGGTTGCCCTACTAGACAGAGATCCAATACGCAACAGAGAGAATCTGCGTGGTGAAACCGATCTCTTCTCTGATTCATCATTCAAATAACATCAGCTATGGATTCATCAAAAAGGGGGTGTTTGGATTTGCATTTTGTAACTGATTATTGTGACTAAGTTGTTTAATGTATGGATAAAATAAATTCCAATTAATTATATAATTACATAAGGGTCAAGTATCATTTTCCCTTTTACAAAAGTATATTTTTTGGTCATTCTATCTATTAGTTCCTTAATCATAACTATATTCCAAATGCACAAAACATTTAACATCACATAATCAATTTCAAAAACACATCTAAACACCCTTGTGTATGCAAACAAACTTTTAATAAAAAATGTTTAAACTAATGCATTCATACCTAAGTCTTTTCTAGTCACTGCGCCTGAGAAGGCGAACGATCCAGATTGCTGAGAAGCTCGTGGAGAAGGCGACATGGATCGCCCTTTTCTACATGTTTAATTGGTTGATTCTTCAAAGTTAAGACTTACAAGTTGAATCTTGAATGTGATATAAAAAATAAAGGAAAACAACATATTTACCTGAATGAAGATGGTGGTGTTTCTCTGATTGTAGCCCGAACCGCTGGTGATCAAAATCCATAAACAAGTTTAATAAACTTTTAAAGATTAAACGTTAAAGGCCTAGAAATCATTAAACTTATTTACCATTCTTGAATTCATGCCAGTCATCTTCATCTTCCAAACTGTGTCCTTGGTACTTTGTTTTAGTTCTAATACCACCTTGCATGGTCTCTCCAACTGAAGAGTATGAGTTCATTATAAGACAACAGTTATCTCATATCATAACTATACATTAAGTTTTGTTTACCTGGCAAGATGTATCTTTTATGGTACTTTGGAATGTTTATTAACGAAGACTGCTGCGCGAGACCTTCATGATCAAAACACCCCTGGCATATACTTAGTCTCTGAAATACCACATCAAAAGAACAAAATGGGTCAAATTATGAATCCTTCTTGAGTTCTATCTATACGCGTGTTTTATGAGTTCTTTACACATAAGCATATCATATTGTAAAGGTTTTAAAAGAGATTAAAAACATCATTTAAACCACAATCCAGTGTAATATGTGCTTAAACTATAGTGATGTAGTTTTAAAGCACCTGTTGAATACATGACACCCGATGCTCGGTTTGGGATACTTCATTAACTTTTTCCCCTAACAAGTCATTAACTTTACTGGACACTGCCCCCAAATGGTCAACCGTGTTGACTATAGCCTTGATGGCATAATCTTTCAATGTATCAACCACTCTGCAGTAGGACAAACAAGTAATTTCAGGTGGAAATGCAACTTTTTTTAGAAAAAGATTACGACTTTTCTTAACCTATTACTCACAGTTGCTTTTGGTTATCATTAGTGTAAGATAATTCAAAATATTCAGCAGCTGCATACAATTGTTTCCTCAGATTCTTCAAATCCTGAAACACAATCAATCAAGCATATTTCAAGATCACAATTCTGTATGCAAAAAGACAAAAATGCCTATGGAAAATGAAGATGAAGAGCATGAGATGATGAAATTGCCTTGAGACTGTCGGAAAATAGCAAGCTTTGATGCATAGCGATCTCGTCATAGTTGGCTGGTTCGCGTGGGACAGCCAATGCAGCGGACGAGGTTAGTGTCTCCATTTCCTGAAACAATACAAAGTACAATGTTTTCATACCATAACACAAATTCAAGAAAACCAACATTATCAGATAACTATTCCTTTTTTTTTGGGCATCTGATGTTGTTTAGGGCTCTTAGCATTAATCAATATTGAGGCAATTTTCCAATTTCCAGTACACAGTAACTGTAAGGTTGTTGTCATGTGGTCTGAAGTTTATGAGTTAGAGATGTGAAGACAATTCCTTGTAGAAAATACTTGTTCAGATTTGGTTACTAAAGCAGCAACATAATTTAACCATTTCAAACCCAATTGTTTGTATATAACAACAAAACATATTTGAAAAAGAACAAGAACATCAAAAGAACAGACACCCATGTAGAATCCATAACAGAATCAGAAGTTTGCATCTTTCCCTATAACAAACCTCAATAGAATCTTGAAAAAAGAGAGAATAACATTAAAACTGAATAAAACCTCGTACCATCAGATTTTGTTATATTACACTCCATAAAGCCCACAAATAAACATCAGATTTTGTAATATTACACTCCATAAAGCCCTCAAGAACATATCATTAAACCAATACCCATTAATTTTCTGTCATAAAGATGTGAAATTTCACAATAAAGATTAAAGATTGACTCACCTGATTATCAGAATTAGAATCGGCAGCAATAGAAGTAGAGACTGATGTTGGTTAACTGTCAGTTACTCATTATCTTTGGCGAAAGGGAATTTCAAATTAATAGGCCAGTGAATTTAGTGGAGAATATTGTGGTACATTTAATTTTTTTTTTAAAGTGTTTGACTAAAACAGTAGGAGACAACAATTATTCAGGCTCTCAGCTGGTGTATGTAGAATTCAAGAAAACTTGAAAATTAAGACTTCAGAGAAAGTGGGACAACAACAGGAGGATTGCATTGAGGGAACCACGTTTGTTCATAGATTATTTTTTTTATCGGATGGTCAGTTGTTAAAAGTCAGTAAAACCTAGTTAATAATAATTCATCAATTTTGAACATTGAACCTTCAAGAGAGGCAAAACCTCTCACCTCCCTTAAACCACTAGACCAAGAGATTATTGGCTCGTTTATTCATAGATGATATTTTAATAATATATATATTTTTTGGACGGAGATGATATTTTAAATAGTAGAGTTTAATAAAATAATATTTCTCATAAAAGATTACACATAGTTAGTTCGTCTAATTTTGACTACAAACAAATAACAAATTATGTCTCTTTCATGATCGACTGAATTGTGTAATTCTTTAGTTCTAACCCATAAAAAATAAACATGTGTTTATATTTATATGACTTTTATGTAATGGTAAAAGTGATTTTTATTTTTCTAATTCTTCTATGGTGATAATAAGTTGTTCAACAGAAAAACCTTTAAACTAATAAACTACAAACAAACCGAAAACTGATCGATTAACGCCCCTATTTGAAATTGATGATAAAGAACATCTCAAAATGTCCTAATACTTCGTTCTTAATAAAGGCTATGTCGTTCTTAATAAAGGCTATAGTCCTAAGATTTGTATTCTTCAAAGTTGAATAAAACGTCGGATTGAGGATACCCAACACCTGATTATCCGAAATATACATACCCATTTAACTGAAATATACTCGTAAAACATTTTTTTAATCTTTCTTTGTCCTTGAGTAAGGGGCTGTTTGAAAAGGGGCTGACCAGGGCTGACCACTGACTGGCTGACTCGGTCAGCCGGTCAGCCCGTTTGCTACCTAAGAATCGGCCACTGACCCGGTCGGAAGCCACTGACCGAGTCCTCTACAAATCCATCGCTGACTGGGTCTTTCTTCACCTCTCGACCTCTCTATCCCCTGCCACTCTCGATCCCCTACCACTCTCGTCTTCAAACCACCGCCACCGCAAAGATCCACATCACCGGCGCCGCCGCACCGGAACCCTAGGATCGCCGCTCGTTTCTCCAACCATAGATCTCCACTCGATCGCAGCTCGATCTCCACTCTCGTTTCGATTTGGTGCTTCGATTTGGTGATTCACCTGGCAGCCCTGAACGAGGGTTGGGTTGGGTGGCCTGCACCTTCGATTGTGTGTGTGTGTGTGTGGTGTGTGTGTGGGGAAGAAGAGAGGAGAAAGGGGGGGTTAAATGATGGTGAGAAGGGTTTAAATAATAATAATAATAATAATAATAATAATAATAATAATAATAATAATAATAATATAATAATAATAATAATAATAATAATAATAATAATAATAATAATAATAATAATAATAATAATATAATAATAATAATAATAAATATAATAATAATAATAATATAATAATAATAATAATAATATAATAATAATAATAATATAATAATAATAATAATAATAATATAATAATAATAATAATAATAATAATAATAATAATAATAATAATAATAATAATAATAATAATAATAATAATAATAATAATAATAATAATAATAATATAATAATAATATAATAATAATAATAATAATAATAATAATAATAATAATAATAATAATAATAATAATAATAATAATAATAATAATAATAATAATAATAATAATATATATAATAATAATAATAATAATAATAATATAATAATAATAATAATATAATAATAATAATAATAATAATAATAAAATAATAATAATATAATAATAATAATAATATAATAATAATAATAATAATATAATAATAATAATAATAATAATAATAATAATAATAATAATAATAATAATAATAATAATAATAATATAATAATATAATAATAATAATAATATAAAATAATAATAATAATAATAATAATAATAATAATAATAATAATAATAATAATAATAATAAATAATAATAATAATAATAATAATAATATAATAATAATAATATAATAATAATAATAATAATATAATATAATAATAATAATAATAATAATAATAATAATAATAATAATAATAATAATATAATAATATAATATAATAATAATAATAATAATAATAATAATAATAATAATAATAATAATAATAATAATAATAATAATAATAATAATAATAATAATAAATAATAATAATAATAATATAATAATAATATATAATAATAATAATATATAATAATAATATAATAATAATAATAATAATAATAATAATAATAATAATAATAATAATAATAATAATATAATAATAATAATAATAATAATAATAATAATAATAATAATAATAATAATAATAATAATAATAATAATATAATAATAATAATAATAATAATAATAATATAATAATAATAATAATAATAATAATAAATAATAATAATAATAATATAATAATAATAATAATAATAATAAAATAATAATAATAATAATAATAATAATAATAATAATAATAATAATAATAATAATAATAATAATAATAATAATAATATAATAATAATAATAATAATAATATAATAATAATAATAATAATAATATAATAATAATAATAATAATAATAATAATAATAATAATAATAATAATATAATAATAATAATAATAATAATAATAATAATAATAATAATAATAATAATAATAATAATAATAATAATAATAATAATAATAATAATAATAATAATAATATATAATAATAATAATAATAATAATAATAATAATATAATAATAATATAATAATAATAATAATAATAATAATAATAATAATAATATAATAATAATAATAATAATAATAATATAATAATAATAATAATAATAATAATAATAATAATAATAATAATAATAATAATATAATAATAATAATAATAATAATAATAATAATAATAATAATAGAGGTTATTTTTTCATTCAGCAGAGTCAGTCAGATACAAAATCAAACAGCCAAGTTTCAGTCAGATGCAGACTCAGTCAGAACTTCTTACTGGGTCAGCTTCTGACTCAGTCAGATCTTACCCAGTCAGTTTTATCAAACAGCCCCTAAGAGAGTAATCAACTAATCTATGTATTTTTGGTTTTTATATTTCTAATTTCTTAATAAATTTATTTAGAAATTAAAATAGTGATAAATGTATATGAAAATCTTAAGGGGTAACATTTTACAATGTGATGGTTATACCCGCCACCCACGGTATGCCCTATACGAGGCAGGTAATTTCTTGATATATACATAAAGAGTGTGGAACACGCTTTTATAACCATGTATGAAATTGAGATCATGGATACAATTCCTATACCTGTCACATTGACATCAAGAAACAAGTATTTCCATCGAATTGAATCGAATTAATCAAATTTTCAAATTTTCAAACAGGATTCGAATTCAACTCGAATTCGAAACTTTCAAACAAGATTCAATTCGTATTCAAAAAAAGTTTCAAATTCGAATCGAATTTGAATTTATTCGATTCGTATCTATTAGAAAAATAATTAATCGAACAATATTTCTAAATTTATTCAAAAGATCCAATATCAATGCTCAAAATAAATTAATAAGCGTAGCATAAAAAATTACTTAAATTGTAAAGAAGTCAAAATGTAACAATTAAGATTTATAATTTTAGATTATATATTTTAAAATTTTTAATTCTTATTTTCACATATGCATATTTTTAAATTAATATATAAAATAAATAAGTGTAAGTGTGTATTTCAAATTTGAATTTTGAATCAGTGATTTTCGACTCGAATCGAATTTTGAGTTTTTCGAATCTGATTCGAACATTGAACACCCCTACAAAACAAGATTCATCAGTATAGCAAAATCTATACTCATATGTAAACGTCTGTCACTTCTTAAAGATCCCAAAAGCATTCGCTCGTAAATTGAAATAATTTATATGTCTATCTACTTTAAAGAATTATGTTAACATGCTCATTCATAAAGCTGATTTGTTGGTTAAATCTGAAATGAAACTGAAACAAATGCAAATGACTGCTTAATTTTCTGGAGGTTTCTTTTTTATTAAGAAGAAATGACGTAGAAAAAATTAGACTGAAAAGTGGTAAGGTTAAAGCTTAAATCGATTAAAAGTAAAAGGGAGCAAAGGGATATGGTAAAGTAAACTGACCCTAATTCAATCAATCAATCAATCCTGGCAACAATGTAGATCTACTGGTTTGGATAACCCACCCCATATGGCTTACGAGTGGTGATTGTGCCAGAGGCAATTAGTCAATCTATGGTGTTTGTGTGGAGTCTATTATATGCAAGTGTCAAGTCAAGGGGTTTATATTGTGTCGGTTTATCTATATGCTTCGCGGTTGCCATATAAGTCTTAATATTACCTTGTGAATTGAATTACAATCGATGGATCAATCAATCAATCTATATGTATATTCAAAACTGTGATTACTCACCAGCTAACTCGTTAGCTGACTTTATTTTCTCACATGATTTCAGGTTAAGCAAGATAGTGGACTCCTATGTGCTCATCTAAGACACGGACCTAGTTATAATAAAAGACAATTATTATTTGTGGTTTCGATTGTTGTATTTGTGTATGTTGTACTTATTCTATCATGTAATCTGATTGTAATATTATTTCCACAAATAGACAACCATGTGTTATGAACAATCAATCATTCCCTCGTCCGCTCCGATTGTTTTGACTAAGTCCAGGTCTTATATGATCAAGTAGAAGTCCACTAGCTTGCTTAACCTGAAATCATGTGAGAAAATAAAGTCAGCTAACGAATTAGCTGGTGAGTAATCACAGTTTTGAATATACATATAGATTGATTGATTGATCCATCGATTGTAATTCAATTCACAAGGTAATATTAAGACTTATATGGCAACCGCGAAGCATATAGATAAACCGACACAATATAAACCCCTTGACTTGACACTTGCATATAATAGACTCCACACAAACACCATAGATTGACTAATTGCCTCTGGCATAATCACCACTCGTAAGCCATATGGGGTGGGTTATCCAAACCAGTAGATCTACATTGTTGCCAGGATTGATTGATTGATTGAATTAGGGTTCTACTGTCGTCCAGTTTATCACAGTATGTTCACGTAATTGCAAGTAATAACATAACCTGTCTTGAATTGAATTGAAAATGAAATAACAATAGAATATCGTGATAGAATATATTGTATCACATGATTTCCCCCAAATAGGAAATGACACAATATAAACCCCTTGACTTGACACTTGCATATAATAGACTCCACACAAACACCATAGATTGACTAATTGCCTCTGGCACAATCACCACTCGTAAGCCATATGGGGTGGGTTATCCAAACCAGTAGATCTACATTGTTGCCAGGATTGATTGATTGATTGAATTAGGGTTCTACTGTCGTCCAGTTTATCACAGTATGTTCACGTAATTGCAAGTAATAACATAACCTGTCTTGAATTGAATTGAAAATGAAATAACAATAGAATATCGTGTTCGTCATTAATCATAATACCCGGAATGGCATTTAGAGCTTTTCTACCATTTACAATATTATGAAAGAAACTGGAATTTTCATCCCCCAAAGATGCCCACTTAACTCGAGACTTTTGTCTAAGATCTCTAGCTTTGTGGAGTTCGATGCTTTCTAATGCCACCTTGCACTCGGTCCAAATCCAAACATCGGATTCTTCCATGTCTTTGGTCTCCAACATCCTATCCATCTCTTCTTTTTCTTCACGAAGAATTGATTCTTCCATCTTCTCACACAAGCTCACATCTTGGAACCAATTTCTCAGCCGGTTTCTAAGAGTCCCAGTTTTTTATGAAGGTTTAAGTCGGCCGGACCATCTGCCACCCACGAATCAAACACAGAGTCAATAATATCAATACATCCAGGGCGGTCAATCCACGAATCAAACATCCTGAACGGCTTTGGCCCGAAATTAGTGTCAACCACCCAGAAGAGTAAAGGCGAGTGATCCGACAGGTTCCTATTCAACACACGAACATAAGCATTAGGCCACTTGTTAAGAACATTTTCACAAACGAGAAACCTGTCGATACAACTATACGTGACGACGCCTTTTCTGCAAGACATGTAAGTGTATCTATGCCCCTTCTGGTTGAACTCGCGTAAACCTGTCCTATCAATGAAATCATTGAAATCACTAGTGCTTGGCTTGTCAAATTTGGAGTTCTTTCTGTCTTCTGGCACTCGCACCGCATTAAAATCCCCAAGTAAAATCCACCATCCATCATTAGTACCAAGAAGGGTATCAATTTTCGACCACAATCTCTTTTTTTCATCTTTCTTTTGAGGAGCATAAACGTTTAATACATTAATTCTAACCGCTCCAGCCATGAGCATGCCCGAAACGAGAAGAAAATTGCTATCTTTAGTCACCTTGTCTTTGGCGAAAACTTTTGGGTCCCAGATACTAATCAAACCACCCGAATTACCAATAGCTTCCACAAATTCAAAGTCAAAACCCGAACCTCCCCAGTAAGCCGAAGCTAAACCAGGAAGAATATTGCTACTCATAGTTTCCTGCATGCCAATAAAAGAGACGCTATTATCGAACTTTATCTTTTTAATCCAACCCGCTTTACCAACACCACCAATCCCTCTAATATTGATCGAAATGCAATTCATTTCTTCACCCCTTGTAAACCTTCGGTAACTATGGACTCCTGTATCAAAACGTGAGAATTGGACAAATTCGCGCCAAGCATATCCCCAAAAACAATTGTGGCCTCCACCTCTGGATCATTAATCTCGTGTGAGCCGTTAAGGTGGCCCAAGTCAGACGATCCATTCGGCTCCAAAACAATGGTAGCGGGCTGGATGTTCAGGTCGAAATTAGTGTTCTTGTCTAAGCCCAGTAGAGGATCAAGCCCAAAGACGTCTTCATCATCTATTAATTTATATTTCTTACCTACTTTAGACTTCTCTAAACTACTAGAGTATGCCGGGTTAACCTGGCCCACCGAAACCGTCCCACCTTTCTTTTTTCTTTTGTTAATGTTAGGCCCAAAATTATCACCAGCCCTATCCATGTTACATTGGGCCTCAAAATCGAAATCTTTCCCTGGAATGAAATCTTGACTATCCGAATGTTCCAAAACAATAGGAGTTTCAACCCCACAATCATTGGCCTCATAATTGGCAATAAAATTACCATCAATACCATCACTAATGTCAAAAAATTTTCCAAACCTGGGTTGCCAGAATCCGGACTCTCCGCTGCACCTGCGACATTATCCGGACGATCCGCCACCGCCGTAACCGGGATACCAGTCTGTTGCTCTTCCATGTTGTCTTCTTCCTGGATGTGAATGTTAACATTTATGTCTTCTTCATCACTAACATCAACCGACGGGTCCGGAGGCAAGTTAACTTTGTAGAATTCCGGGGACCAAACAGTTGGGTCTTCAGTTACCCAAACACTAAACTTCTTGTCTTTCCAAGTAACCGTAATTTCCTCCTCAATACGTTTCCCGTCGCCGGTAAGAATACCCAGATAGTCGTAGGAGAGATCCCCGTCTTCATCATCTCTATTCGGCATATGAATCCCCTTACCCACAGCCTGTCCAATGGCGTTAATAACCTGAGACGATAGAAGGTGCAAGGGGATACCCACTAGCTTGACCCAAGCCAGACGTTCAAATGCGAAAATTTGTCCTTCCCAAAGATCAATCGAAGAAAAACGGCCCAGTACTTCCTTAGCAGCATCACGTACTTAAACCGCTGTCACATTGTCTTCAAACGTAATCAAAACCGAAAGGCCACCGATGTATTGAATCTTACCTAAACCAGGGCACAGGTCGTTGATGATGATATAGATGTTTTTAAGAGCATCTAAATCGATCATTCGAGCAACCAAAGCCCTCCCATGTACACCAGTCATCGCAATTGCATTATCATCAACAGTCACAGTTTTCCCGACCTTCAAAATCCCTTGTCTACCCAAAAGTGTATCAGTGAAAGAACGAGTACCATTAACGAAAGATGAAGGTGGTTTATCCACATTGCGTCTCACATCATCCCCGTTAGTCTTTCTGTGAGTATTCACCGGATCCGGTCTAAACTCTCCTTCTTCAAGCGTGAATCTTGCGACATTAGCCTTTAGCCAACAATCTCCAATACATGTATTACGAATCTTCCTGATAATCTCCTTGGAATCCTTCACATCTAGAAAAGAAACGAACCCGAAACGATTACCAAACTTATCCCTTTTGCGAGCAATATAGATATCGTAGATAACCCCATATTCGCGAACAAATTCCGATAGATCCTTCCCGCTACATTTGTCTGGAAGATTGGTAACGAAAACCTTAGTGATTCTTGACAGAATGGTTGCCGGAATCTTGGACGTCGACGTCCGGCCGCTCATTCTTCTAAATGTCGGATCTGGATCTGGAGTCGGATCTGAAACCGGATCTGGATCTGGATTGTTGATTTTGTTACCAGAGTGCTTAGGAATTGATAGAGTTGCAGGTGATGACGATGCGACTCGAAGAGGAGTTGCAGGTGGTGGTGCGACTGGAGGAGAGGTGGTCGGTGGTGGCGATGCGACAAATCAAACAAACCTGAGACGTTGGAGCAAGACGCGGTAGACCACTTCAGATCGGAGGGTAGCAGTGACAGACGACAGTGGTATGAGCGGTGCAGATCGGAGGGTCGGGGGCAGCGACAGCCGGCGCAGATCGGAGGATCGGAGAGCAGTGACAGCCGTCGCAGATGGGAGGGTCGGGGAGCAGCGACAGCCGGCGCAGATGGGAGGGTCGGGGAGCAGCGACGACGGCGCAAAGATGGCGCAGATGGTAGTCTCGGTGGCGCAGAGACGGCTGCGCAAAGATGGCCGGCCGGTGGTAACTCCCCGTCGCAATTGTCGCTATAAAAGAAGCTTGTTTAGATTCATTCATTAGAGTGAGTCTGGAATCACTTTCCACGTACACCCGTCAGATTCATTCATTAGCTCGACTGTACCATACGGGAATACCTCCTTCACCACATACGGACCCGTCCATCTAGATTTCAACTTACCGGGAAACAACTTAAGACGTGAGTTGTATAAAAGAACTTTGTCCCCGGTTTTAAACTCCTTCAAACCTTTCAACTTTCTATCATGCACGGCTTTTGATTTCTCCTTAATACTCCAAGAACGCTCGTAAACCGCATCTCGTAATGCTTCCAACTCGTGAATCTGGAAGAACCTCCTCCTAGCAGCTTGGTTTAAATCTAAGTTCACTGTTTTAAGCGCCCACAGCGCTCGATGCTCTAGCTCTACCGGGAGATGGCACGCTTTGCCATAGACAACCATAAATGGAGTGGTTCCTAAAGGTGTCTTGTAGGCGGTACGAAATGCCCACAACACATCATCAAGTTTATCTGACCAATCCTTTCGGCTCTTACCTACAACCTTCTCTAGAATCCTTTTCACTCCCCTATTGGCGTTTTCAACTTGACCGCTTGTTTGTGGATGATACGCGGTTGAAATGCGGTGATTAACGCCATAACGCTCTAAAGCTCTCTCCATCACAGTATTGCAAAAATGGGTCCCTCGATCACTGATGAGGGCTTTTGGTGTACCGAAACGTGTGAACAACTTCTTCAGGAATTTCACTACCACTCGGGCATCGTTAGTAGGCAAAGCTTGAGCTTCCACCCACTTAGAAACGTAATCAATGGCCACGAGGATATACCTATTCCCTCTGGAGGAAGGAAAGGGTCCCATGAAATCGATACCCCACACATCAAAAACTTCAAGAACTTGAATCGGGTGTTGGGGCATCTCATCCTTGGATGAAATATTACCGGTTCGTTGGCAAGCATCACACTTCTTAACAAACTCTATTGCATCCGCAACCACCGAAGGCCAGTAAAAACTACAGTCAAAAACTTTCTGGGCGGTGGTGTTTGCACCATGATGACCACCCGTCAATCCTTCATGAACATGCCTAAGAATATTTAAACCCTCTTCCTTAGGTACACATCTCCTAAGAATTCGATCTCCACCTATCCTAAACAGAAAAGGATCATCCCATATGTACTTCTTCGCATCCCTAAACAACTTCCTCTTCTGTTGAGGACTCATACTCTCCATCACATAACCGTTAGCTAAATAGTTAGCTATATCACTAAACCAAGGCAAACCCTCTCTCTCGGCCGCTACAAAATCTATGGATTCATGAGGGAATCTATCTCCGATTGCCTCCTCACGAATCTCCTCTCTATCCGGATCTTCCAATCGGGAGAGGTGATCAGCAGCCACATTCTCCGCTCCCCTCTTATCCTTTATCTCTATGTCGAACTCGGAAAGCAAGAGAATCCATCGAATCAACCTAGGCTTGGCATCTTTCTTTGCGAATAGGTATCGCAATGCCGAGTGATCCGTGAAAACAGTAGTCTTGGAAAGGACTAGGTACGAACGAAACTTGTCAAAGGCAAAGACAACTGCTAGAAGCTCTTTCTCCGTGGTGGTGTAATTCTCTTGGGCATCATTAAGAGTCTTACTAGCATAATATATGGGGTGGAAATGCTTGTCTTTCCTCTGACCAAGAACAGCCCCGACTGCATAATCAGAGGCATCACACATGAGCTCGAAAGGCAAGCTCCAGTCGGGGGAAACCAAGATAGGAGCACTAACCAACCGCGCCTTGAGAAACTCAAAAGCCTTAAGACATTCCTCATCAAAGATGAATGGAACATCTTTCTCCAAAAGACGGGTCATGGGACGAGTAATCTTTGAAAAGTCCTTAATGAAGCGCCTATAGAAACCTGCATGACCTAAGAAACTGCGAATGGACTTGACACTAGTGGGTGGTGGAAGTCTAGAAATAGTGTCAATCTTTGCCCTATCAACCTCTATACCCTCTCTCGAAACTTTGTGACCTAAGACAATTCCCTCGGTCACCATGAAGTGACATTTTTCCCAATTCAACATCAACTTAGTGTCTACACACCTTTTCATCATCTTCTCTAAATTACCTAGACAATGGTCAAAAGAATCACCATAAACTGAGAAGTCATCCATGAAGACTTCCATAGAGTTTTCCACCATGTCTTGGAAAATCGCCACCATGCACCGCTGAAAAGTAGCCGGTGCGTTACATAATCCAAAAGGCATGCGTCGGTACGCAAAAGTGCCGTAGGGACATGTAAAAGTGGTTTTCTCTTGGTCTTCCGGTGCGATTGGGATCTGAAAATACCCGGAGAAACCATCAAGAAAGCAATAAAATTGTCGCCCTGCGAGGCGTTCAAGCATCTGATCAATGAATGGGAGAGGAAAGTGATCCTTCCGGGTGGCGTCGTTAAGCTTGCGGTAGTCAATGCATACACGCCAACCAGTGATCGTACGGGAGGGGATGAGTTCATTTTTGGTATTCATAACAACTGTCATCCCCCCCTTTTTGGGGACAACCTGGGTCGGGCTCACCCAGGGGGAATCAGAAATGGGATAGATTAAACCTGCATCCATGAGTTTAAGAACCTCCTTTTTCACCACCTCTTGCATGTTGGGGTTCAACCGCCTTTGAGGTTGCACCACGGGTTTGTAATCATCTTGCATGAGTATCCTGTGGGTGCAATAGGTGGGGCTTATGCCCTGAATATCAGAAAGTCTCCAAGCAATGGCTTTTTTGTGTGTTTTCAATACATCAATCAACCTAGACTTCTCTTCCTCCGTTAATTTAGATGAGATGATGATGGGCAAACTAGCATTTTCTCCTAGATAGGCATACTCTAAATGAGAGGGTAGGACCTTAAGCTCTAATGGTGGTGGTGTCTCTACTGATGATGTCTTACTCTCCTTGCTAGTCTCACTACTCTCTAATACCTCCGGAATCAGAGGAGCCTCTTCCTCAACCACATCCGGCTCCTCCTTTCTATCCTCTCTCACTAAGTCGGCACCACAAATATACTCTAAACATTGATCCACACGTGAAATGAATGAATTTATGAAGTAAACGGAGTTTGAAGGACCGCTAAAGTCATCTTGAACTCCTGGGTGGTTCATAGACTTGGCGATCTCAAAGGTGACATTCTCGTTTCCAACGCGAAGAGTGATTTTCCCGTCAAATATATCAATGATTGCCTTGGCGGTACGCAAAAATGGACGCCCTAGAATAAGAGGTACTCTATGGTCGGCCTCCATATCTACTATCACAAAATCAGCGGGGAAGACGAATTTATCAACTTTGACTAACAGATTCTCTACAATGCCTCGCGGATATTTCACGGATCGGTCTGCAAGGGATAACGTCATGCGCGTTGGGATCAGCTCTCCCAGGTCTAGTTTCTCATAAAGTGAATAAGGCATCAAATTAATACTAGCACCTGAGTCTGCCAACGCGTGACTCTGCATGTTACTACCAAAAACACACGGGATAGTGAAGATTCCCGGGTCCGACAACTTTTCTGGCATTTTGTTCAGAACTACTGCAGAGCACCCCGCTGATAAAGGAATATTTACGAGCTCTCCCAATTTGTCCTTGCTTTTCAGCAGGTCTTTCAGGAATTTAGCATATTTGGGCATATGCTGGAGAGCCTCAATGAATGGAAGATTAATCTTGAGCTGCTTGAACAGATCAAGAAAATGTCCATATTCCTTTTGGTTCTTTTGGTGTTTCAAACGCTCGGGGTATGGGACACGTGTGTGATCAATGACCGGGTAAGACCTAACCTCTACCGGTTTCCTTCCTACACTCTTCTCTACCCCAGACTCACTCTTCGGTGCGGTACTTGCTGGGCTTGGCCTAAATTGCACCCTACTAGGTGGAGTCTCTAACTCTATCTCCTCATCCATAATCTCTTCCTCTTCCTCTCCTACCACTACGGGTTTCTCTACTTCTCCACCTCTACCACTGCGTGTGGTAACAACATTAATCTGACCCTTTGGGTTTTGTTGAGTGTTACCCGGGAACTGACCCGGGGCGCGCTCATCCAACCGCCTAGCTATGTCAGCTACAGAACGCTACAGATCTAGAAATGCAGAGTGTTGATTCTTAAGTAGGATGTCATGCTCTGCAAGGGTCTTTTGGGTGGTAGCATCCTTAGCAACTAACTGTGTCAACAAGTCTTTTATTTCACCCAAACCGTTCCCACCATCCCCACTTGAATTAGTTCCTGAATTCCTAGGAGCAAACTGACCCTGCCCGGAATTATATTGTTGATTGGAATGAAATCCGGGGGGTTTCCTGAAGACCTAAAGTTATTGTTGAACCTGGAACCTGAATTAAAACGAGTACCAAAGGGGTTAGTGGGTCCTTGGTTCTGACCTCCTATGAAATCCACTTGCTCCTGGTTGAGCAAGGGGCACTCTAACGTACCATGACTTCCCCGACACATCTCACACTTATCAACCTTAGCCTTAAGCTCTTTCATTTCTCTTGTCAGGTTTTCTAAAGCAGCAGCCACCTGAGTATCCAAGGTGACTTGGTGAACACCTCGTGAAGACGAGGGTTGGCTCGAGGAAGGAGTGGAATCCCTAGTAATTGACCGCTGCTCATACTCAGACTGGGCAAAACTCTCAAAAAGGTCAAGGCACTCGTCTACAGTTTTCTTTCCCATCAGGTGCCCTCCTGCAGAAGTATCAAAACGGGCCTTCGTTTCATAAGTGAGACCATTGTAGAATTTCTCTACAAGGGCCCAATCAGATAAACCATGTTGGGAGCATTTGCTAAGTAGGTTTTGGAACCGCTCCCAAGCAAGATAGTAAGGCTCATCTGGCTCCATACGAAATGAGTGGATCTGGTCACGGAGCCTGGATGCTTTTGCAGGTGGGAAATACTTGTTCAGAAACCCTTGGCGAAGGGCTGCCCAAGTAGTGAAAGCTCCAGCAGGCTGCGAGTCAAGCCAAGTGTTTCTGAACAAGTATTTCCCACCTGCAAAAGCATCCAGGCTCCGTGACCAGATCCACTCATTTCGTATGGAGCCAGATGAGCCTTACTATCTTGCTTGGGAGCGGTTCCAAAACCTACTTAGCAAATGCTCCCAACATGGTTTATCTGATTGGGCCCTTGTAGAGAAATTCTACAATGGTCTCACTTATGAAACGAAGGCCCGTTTTGATACTTCTACAGGAGGGCACCTGATGGGAAAGAAAACTGTAGACGAGTGCCTTGACCTTTTTGAGAGTTTTGCCCAGTCTGAGTATGAGCAGCGGTCAATTACTAGGGATTCCACTCCTTCCTTGAGCCAACCCTCGTCTTCACGAGGTGTTCACCAAGTCACCTTGGATACTCAGGTGGCTGCTGCTTTAGAAAACCTGACAAGAGAAATGAAAGAGCTTAAGGCTAAGGTTGATAAGTGTGAGATGTGTCGGGGAGGTCATGGTACGTTAGAGTGCCCCTTGCTCAACCAGGAGCAAGTGGATTTCATAGGAGGTCAGAACCAAGGACCCACTAACCCCTTTGGTACTCGTTTTAATTCAGGTTCCAGGTTCAACAATAACTTTAGGTCTTCAGGAAACCCCCCCGGATTTCATTCCAATCAACAATATAATTCCGGGCAGGGTCAGTTTGCTCCTAGGAATTCAGGAACTAATTCAAGTGGGGATGGTGGGAACGGTTTGGGTGAAATAAAAGACTTGTTGACACAGTTAGTTGCTAAGGATGCTACCACCCAAAAGACCCTTGCAGAGCATGACATCCTACTTAAGAATCAACACTCTGCATTTCTAGATCTGCAGCGTTCTGTAGGTGACATAGCTAGGCGGTTGGATGAGCGCGCCCCGGGTCAGTTCCCGGGTAACACTCAACAAAACCCAAAGGGTCAGATTAATGTTGTTACCACACGCAGTGGTAGAGGTGGAGAAGTAGAGAAACCCGTAGTGGTAGGAGAGGAAGAGGAAGAGATTATGGATGAGGAGATAGAGTTAGAGACTCCACCTAGTAGGGTGCAATTTAGGCCAAGCCCAGCAAGTACCGCACCGAAGAGTGAGTCTGGGGTAGAGAAGAGTGTAGGAAGGACTGACCCTAATTCAATCAATCACACTAGAGAGCCACCACCCTTTGGGTTTCTTGTCATACATATCATTTCCTATTTGGGGGAAATCATCGGAGCGGTTATATCATTTCCTATTTGGGGGAAATCATGTGATACAATATATTCTATCAAACCAACGACAAACAGAACAAACCTATAACCAAGCAAATAATCAATCAAACCAGCACAAACCTATAACCAAGCAAAACACAACCCAGAACAGCGTAATCATCAACCCAAACCAGCCACCCGCAACCTGCATTATCGTTATCTAACCAAACCACACCACCCGCAACCTCAAACAAACACAAATTTAAGCACTAAACGAAGCACAACTGAAAGAACTCACTCGTGGAACAATAATGACAAGAAATCATACCTTGGCCCTCCCATCAGATAATATTAAAAACATTTCTAGAATCCTCCGTATATTCTATTTGTGTTCGGGGCTCCGAATCAATCTTCACAAATCGAATATATATGGCGTTTGTGTGGGGGATGGAGAGTTGGATAACATGTTGGACTATCTAGGTTGCAAACGTGGAAGTTTTCCTTTTACATACCTAGGTATCCAAGTTGGTGCAAAGATGACTCGTGTTAAAAATTGGGAGCCGGTGATTGATACTATTCGGACCCGCCTTGCTTCTTGGAAGGTTCGGCATTTGTCTATGGGTGGGAGGCTGATGTTGTTGAAATCGGTTCTTGAAAGCCTTCCGATTTACTATCTTTCTATTTATAAAGCCCCGAAAGCCGTTGTGGAGAACATTGAAAAAATCATGCGCCGGTTTCTCTGGGCTGGACCGGGTATTGAGAACAAAATTTCGTGGGTTGCTTGGGACGTTGTTACGAATCCTAAAAGCAAAGGTGGGCTAGGTGTCTCTAAGGTTGAGGAGGTGAATAAAGCATTGCTTTTAAAGTGGACGTGGAGGTACAAAAAGGAGGGTAATAATCTTTGGAAGAAGATCATCTTGGGATGTCATGGTTCTAGTACACCTTGGTCGCTATTGCCTTGTAATGCATCTTCTAATGGGTGTTGGAAATATATTGTTAAAACCGGGGAAAACCAACTGCCTAACGGTAGATCGCTCAATTCCTTTTTTGTTGGGGTTTTTGGCAACGGTAGACATATCAATTTTTGGAGTGATACGTGGCTTCTTGATGCTCCTCTTCGAGTCATGTTCCCGAATCTATTTAGGCTTGAAAAATACAAGTGGTGCAAAATCAGTGACCGGTTTGATTGTGTAGATGGCAACAAACGACTCAATTGGGAGTGGAAAACAGAACCACAAACTCAAGAGCAGCTCACTGAATTGTTTAATCTTCTTCAAATGGTTTATAACTTTGATTGGAAAGGAGGTGAAGATCGTTGGAAGTGGACAGAAGCTAACGACGGGTTGTTCTCTGTTTCGTCGGCCAAGAAGTTGCTTGCCAGTCATCATGTGGGCGACGACAATCGTGGGATTAAATGGAAAGGTTGGGTCCCGTTGAAGTGCAAAATCTTAGTTTGGAGGATCGCCAGAAACCGCATTCCTACAACGTCTGAACTCATCAAACGGGGAGTCCCTATTCAACACGCCGATTGCAGATTTTGCCAAGAAGATGTGGAAACTACTTCGCATCTTTTTACCGGATGCTGTTATTCGAATGAGGTATGGTTTCGTATTGAAAATTGGTGCAACCTAAGCCACTCCTTTCTTTTTGACATCCCGGACCTTTTGGATTTGCCGGAGTCCCAAGCCACGTCCAAAGACGCGAAGCACATCCTTAGGGGTATTGCATACACGACCATTTGGATGATCTGGAATGAAAGAAATGAACGCGTTTTTAACGATAAGAAGAGGAATCCAGTTCAGCTAGTGGAGAACATCAAAGCGAAGACTTATTTCTGGATTCGTAATAGATCCCGTTGGAAATTTAAGGATTGGAAATCTTGGTGTAAATTCCCTTTGGATTGATGTATGGTTTTTTCGCTTAGTCCTTGCTTTAAGGACTACCGAGTTTTGTTAATGAAGTTTTCCTTTCAAAAAAAAAAGGTTATATTGTGTGGATGTGGCACGACCAAAAGTAAAACTATCGTAAAAGAAAAAGCTTTAATGTGGTGATCAAAAGGCAAAATCATGTAAACATGGAGAAAAACTTGTATAACATTTCCTACAATTAAATGAATTCTTGGTTTATGTTGCACTATTCAAATTTTAATTTGTTAGATTGTACTATAAGGCATGTTTGGGATTGTTTATTTTAATTAAAAATGACTTTTGATAAAAATAATTTATTAATTTATGACTTTTAAAAGTAATTTTTAAAAAAAGTATTTGAATTAGCTTATACGCTAAAACGTTATAAAATGACCAAAAAAACACAATTTAAAAATTAGGGGAGTTAATAGTAGGTAGTAGAGACGTATAATAAAAATTAAATTAAAAGTAATTTTTAAAAGTTAATAAATAACTTCCTCCTTACTTTCCAGAATCTATTTTTTACCTTATATAAAAAGTCAATTTAAAAAATATTTTGGTTTGATAAACACTTTTTTTACTTACTTATATCTCAAAAATTAATAAGTCAAAAGTCACTTCTAAAAAATTACTACCAAATATGCACATAATCTCATGAAAAAAGTTGTTACCAAACATGCACATAATCTCATGAAAAGCACAAAAATCATGTACTATGATGAAAGAAGAAATTAATGAAGGCTTCAACTAATTGAACGCCCTGTCAGGTGATAATTAAACGCCCTTTGACTTTCTTCACGGCCCGTGAAGGGCCTTACGGGCCGTGAGTGCTTCGAAATTTAATTCTCACAACTGCATTTAATAACGGCCCGTGAAGGAACAAACGGCCCGTTAACGTCCGCACACACGGCCCGTTAACTACATCAATAACGGCCCGTGAGATCCTTCACGGGCCGTAGTTGTCCTTCTGAGAATTTACTTTCCTCGTTTTGCGTGCACTTTTAAATTTTATAATTATGTGACGCGACGTATTATTCCTTGATTCGATTTAAGATTCTATATAAACCGTTATATATATGACTTGTTATATGGTTAGTGAGAAACGAAACAGTAAAAATGTCTTCTCGTGGAGGTAGGAGAAGACGTCAAAATGAGTCATCTTCAAACTCACGAGATATTGTGGAAAGTATTCCCGATCCAATAGATAACCATAATTGGCAGAACGGGAGGAACTGGTCTCAGAATATTATTCACTTTATACGTAACGGTGACTCCCAAACATGTAGAGTGTATTACATGGGTCATTTCTATGGACTCACTACAAGTTCGTATATATTCTCCATACGAATGCCGACCAAATACGTGTGATGATTCATGGTGCATTCATCGTAATGCGCGAACGATTTTCGTACAATTCGAATCGTACTTTTTACATTTTCTGTCACGTATACAATATTGGCAGCACTCCGGACAAGAAGAAATCGAAGAACTGGTGGTATCTGGTGAAACCGTTTGGCCCCCTAACGCCGGTCATATTGGTCGAGATTCGGGAGTTGTAATTTGTATGTTATTGCGTAGGTTGGTTCAAAATAGATCTTTAGAGTGGCAAGAGGTTAGCTTACAGGATGCTTGCTTTAGATTCCGAAGATTTATGGCAGACGAACTGTATTCTAGACGTGTAATGTAGAACAGTAATGAAATATTTTATTAAAACATAAACGTTTATTAGTACATTCAAAAACGATAAACCGTTATTATCACACAAAAATAAAACACATAATTTTTAATCTTCTTGATCTTTATAAAAGATCCAAGCCGCAAAATGGTTGAAGGAAATTCCAAATTTCTCCCGATATCTTTCTTGAGTTCTTGTCATAATATCCGTATCATTCCATAACATATTTCGATTGTTGTAAACGTCTTTGTAGAGCTGGTGAAATGTCGTGACCTTCCTTCTCAAGTCAGACCACTTGTTGCTAAGTTCACGAGTGGTGCGATATTCTTCACGTTCGAGAATTTGATGAAAACGAGTTGAAACCCGGTTCCAAAATATTGAATTTGGCGGGATAGTACCTGAATTTTCGATACAAGATTTTACTAAAGTCACCTCCTCTTCATCCGTCCACGGATTTTGATCACTTGTAGCACTCATGTTTGGGTATTGAGTAAATTTGTGTGAATTGTTTGTGTCAAGCGGCTGAATTTATAGACTTGAAAAAGTTTTGTACGGCCCGTGAGAGGCTTTACGGGCCGTGAGTGTGTCACCATACGGCCGTGTAGTGCCAACGGCCGTATTTTAAAAGTATAAAGCATCACGGCCCGTGAACGCGGTCACGGGCCGTGTGGAAATTATGTAACGGGCCGTGAGGCGCGTCACGACCGTGAGGCCCGATAATATATAGGACCTCACGGCCCATTTGCTCATTTACGCCCCCAAAACACACATACGATTTACTCCCGTCACGACCTCCGTATTTTCATCATTTTCATACATCCGACTCCCTACTACGGTACGTATTCAAATCCGTATTTTATTTTGTGTATTTTTCGTTTAAATATATTAAAATTATATTTAAAAAAACTGTTAAATTGAAATGTGTTGGGGGTTACGGGCCGTGAAGGGTGGTCACGGGCCGTAACCTTTTGAATTTTCAAAGGGTTACGGGCCGTGAACCTCCTTTACGGGCCGTAACCCTTTAAAACTTCAGTGGGTTACGGGCCGTGAGGGATCTTCACGGGCCGTAACCCTTTTTTTTATGTTGAATTTATTATTATTTTTTTTTTTTGCAGATTATGCCGCCCCGCAAACGTACACGTCCGGAGACTGAGCCCGAGGGTCAGGGTGACTTTCTGGACCCACACACTGATCTTCGTTTTCCGAGGGAGACCCAGCCACGGCAAAAGCTGTGGAAGCTGATCGGACGTCCCCTGAAGGGGACACGCACCATTGACTGGGACGTGCTGGAGGAGGTCGGAGACATAGCACGTGCCCAGGATATCATTGGGCTGGACGGAGAGACGCCGTGGAGGCGGATGTTTGATTTGGGATCGAGGAGGGGCTACCGGGAGCTGACGTTGCAGTTTTTGTGTACGTTTCTGTTCACTCCCGCCTTTGAGGATCAGGACCCCCGCCAGCACATAGCGGTTCGATTTATGCTGGGGACCGGTAGGTACGAGTTCACCCTCGCCCAGTGGGCGGTGACTCTTGGGTTTTACACCCAAGAGGAGACGGAGGATCCTCGTTTTTATACTGACGAGGTCCAGTCGGAGCCGGCTCCTTTGGTCGGATGGTGGCCGACCATTTCCGACCAGCCGTGGGAGGGCGCCATTAGGGCGACCTCTATTAGGGATCCTTTGCACCGGTATATACACCGGTGCATTGCCGGCACCATTGCCGGCCGAGACCAGAGCATGGAGCAGGTGTCGCTCCTTGACTTGTTTTTTTTGAGGGCCTTGCTTTCACCCAGACGGGTGAATCTAGCTCACTGCATGGCCGCCTATTTTTTGAGCGTCATTCAGGGCAAGGTAAAAAATATTTCTACTAATTGTTAACAAATAAGTATTATCTATTATGCGATTCATAATTATGTCTATTGTTTGATTGTTTTGCAGATGGATAGCCCGATTGTTTGCGGCTCGTACATTACCGTCATTGCCTCGCGCTTAGGGTTGTTTACGGACGCCCTAATTGCGAGGCAGACTACGGACACGCCGCCTCGGATTTTGGGTCGACAGACCGTCATGGCCATGGGGATTGCCGCCAAATTTGGCGACGACCTCCGATGGTCCACTGATGGTGGTCGGACCGTCTGGCAGCCGGTGCCGGACGTTGGTGAGGAGGAGGAGCAGCCGGCGCCGCAGCAGCAGCCGCAGCCCCAGCCACACGCCGGACCACCCGTCCCACCGCCTGTTCCCAGGACCATCATTCGGCAGATTCCGCCGACGGGGGAGTTTATGGCGGAGGCACTACATATGTTGCACCAGTCCCAGGCCTTGCTATTATGGACGGCGGATGCGTGCAGCATTTTGGCTGCTGGCCAGGGTATCGACCTCCCCCCTCGGCCGGAGTTGCGTCCGTTTGTCAGACGACCTGCGGGTGATGACGAGGAGGCTGCTGGTGGTGGTGATGCGGAGGATGCTGGTGGTGGTGATGCTGGTGGTGGTCATGACGCATAGATAGTAGGATTTTATAGTTTTATTTACCTTTCATGTAAAAAATTTGTAAAATTATGTTTATATATTATGAGTTATTTTGGATGACGTTTAAATGTTTAATTATATGTTTACAATATGTTGTGCTTGTGGAGGAAGTGGTTTGTACGAATAATATTAAATCAACCTTTTGGAGAATAAAATCAGTACTTGAACCTACTCGTCTCACATAAAGAAATATATAATCCTTCAGAAAATCCGACGCCAGGCTCTGCAATTATATAAACATACTTGAATCTCAGTCGGAAAAGTTGCACTGAAAAACATACTTGAATCTCAACATATATTATGCATCTCATATCATTAACATTCCTACACACATTTTATGCTAACCAAATGCCCAGCTCATATAAACAAAATTCAAAGGTTGAAGAAAAATTCGATAATCTTCTTATTGCATTTTTCTTTGGATATAATTAGATGATGTATCCTGTTAATCTCACCGACTAACATATCCAAAGCCGCAATAGAAACGTTACCTCGCAGCAATTTAAGCACTTCATGATTATGCTGCACCATAAGCATGATTTTGCTTTTGGTAAAACTTTCTTTTATAGCAATTTCCTGGGTAGCTAAGATATTATTAATGAAAGGAATAAATCTATCCAGGGTGCTATTGGTTGCTTTCAGGTAACTTTTCAACAACGAATGTTGGCTCTCAACTCGGTTCGTTGTGTGCTGACCGAAGTTATAACTTCTATTTATCCACGCCGACACAAATCTCTCTTTGTAGGGGTCCAACCAGTTATTTTTTAGGTACATCAGCACTCCTATTAAAAAAAATGCACTTATTTTTATATAAATATACATATATTTTTAAGAATAACACTAGAAAACTTACTTGAATGGTTGGACACCAATCTGCGATAAAGCCGGTCGTAATTATAAGCGTATATGTCCTCCGTTTCAGAGTTAATAAGTACCGACCACACATGCTGAAAAGCACCCCACTCTTCATTTGAAAAACTCGCCTTACAATGTTTAGCAATATTTTCCGAAATATGCCATCTGCAAAGTAATCGAACAGCACTCGGAAAAACTTCTTCTGACGCATTCATCAGAGCGAGGTCTCGGTCGGTTAGTATAACACGGGGCTCCATACACTTATCTTCCAGCGTTGCTTTTAGTTGCTCTAACACCCATCTGAAGTTGGCTTCACGCTCATAATCAATGAATGCGTGAGCAACAGAAAAAGATTTCAGGGTGGATGTCACACCAACCATTTGAACAAAAGGCATTTTATACAAGTTAGTTTTGTATGTTGTGTCAATCATCAGCACGTGTGGGTAAGCACGCCATAATGTGTGAGATGTGGGATGTATAAAAAAAACCCCGTCGACGGTATTTGTCGGTTCCTCAACGTGAGGGGTGTAAATATATTGATGTTGTTGTAGTATAGAAAAAAAAACCTGCATTGGGGTTTCACCAATTCTGGTGGACTTTTTTATTTTTGCCCGAGCATTATATACGGTTCGTAACCCAGACACGTTATCGGGATTTTGTTCCCTCAACGTGCCTAGAATGTTTCGAGGGTCAATATTTTGCTCGGTCAGATTCCTTACAGTAGAAAGCTCATTTTCGATGAGCCTCATTGCGTATGCATGTCCTTCCAGGTGTTCAGCAGGTTCATGGTTATGAGTATCATCCACAACAACTATAATCCACCCATCTCTCTGCATCTGGCCTGCAATTCAAATTGACAGTTTGTTTTTTTCGTGCCACTTTTTCTTAGAGTGGATGCTCCCTTATATACACCACCCCGATCGCATTTCAACCAAATTTTAACCACCAAACCATTCGAATTTCTTTTTGAACGTTTGGTGACAATAACGAACCCATTATCTCGCCCCACTTTAGTTGCCCAATCAACTAATTCTTCACGAGATGAGAAAACCTAATCAATTTAATATTTTTAGTTAGTTATTACTAAATGATAGTAAAATGAAAGTAAAATTAAATATGATATATCTTATAACCTGATTCGTGTCGTATAAACCCTTTTTACCGGAACCAGAACCGTCATTATCCCTGCTGCTATCGCCACCGTTATCACCCCCGTCATCGCCGCCGTCATTCCCGCCGTAATTGGACGCGAACTGTCCTGGATAGTTTGAAGCAGCCTCTTCGTAATAACCGTAACCCTCCTGAGGGTAATAGTTAGATTCCGAACCAAATAAATAGTTGCTATCCCAGAAAGACATCGTAACGTTAGATATTAACGTTTATATAGTACTTGAAATGGAATATTGCGTTTATGTAGTAGTTGAAATGAAATGAATTTATATCGTTGAAATGAATTTATAAACTAACGTTTATATAGTAGTTGAAATGGAATATTGCATCTCGTCACATAATTAACACGAATATCGAGGAATATTACGTCATATCAAATAATGTAATAAATACAAATTTACACGACTATCGAGGAATATTACGTCATATCAAATAACGTAAAAAATACAAAATTACACGAAAAACGAGGAATAATATATCTCGTCAAATTATTAAAAGTGAAACTAGGACCCGTAAGTAAGTTCACGGCCCGTAAGATGAATTCCATACGGGCCGTGAAGAAATTCACGGGCCGTAAAGGAATACGACCGTGATCGTATTCACGGGCCGTTACGTTTTTGAATTACGCTTCTGAATGACCGATTTGACTTGCGACAGACCATACGGCCCGTGAAGGCCTTACGGCCCGTAAGCAGGGCGTCCAGTTATCCATGAGGGCGTCTCTTTAGTAGGCCCCTTAATGAATGGATATTGCTGCCTAAACATACCCTCTCGTTTATTATTTTACTTGTTATACTATTTCCCTTCAAGTTCGTAATAAATACGATTCAAACATTGTGTATTCTTTTTGTCTTTTAATTGCCTGTTATATTAATCATAATACTTGTCTTTATATTATATATTATTTTGATAATTCAAATTTATTTAAATTTCAAACAAAGAATTTTCAAAATACCCTTTGTATTTTTTATAAATATAAGAACGATCATGCAAAGCAGATTATATCGTTTTTACGGAAGAAAAAAGGGTCCATGACATGTGAAACATTTTTTATACTATTTGTATTAATTAAAATTTAAGTTAACTAAAATATTATTATTAAATTGAAAAAAAAAAAGATTACATCCTTTCCATGACTATGAGGAAAGATTCTTGCTACTCAAAAGATTTAAGTGAAGTTTTAGCGCTTAAGAGGGGCTTAACAAATTATTTTGAGCAAATAAGTTTAGAGAATCAGTGGTTTTTCTAAGAATGAGTTTTTTTTTTTAAAGGAATTAGGGGTACGATATCGGCTGACAAATGAATAAACGGGCCCGATTAAAATAAGAGGGTCATAAATCTACCGTTCAAAAAATAAAAATAAAAATAAAAATAAAAATAAAAAATATTCTAATAAACACTCGTAGATATGTTCACTCAATTGAATCATATACACTTTAAGTTGATGATGTACTTCTCGGCTTCATTCTAGCTCTATTAAAATGACAAATAGCACCAAAAAGTCCACTTTACCATCCCTTCTTTTTATGAATAGGAAAGTTAAAGGGAATTCATCATTTCGGTAGGTTACGGCAAGTTGAGTAATAATTTTTCACAATTCTATAAAGTAAATTCAATGAGGTTGTTACAACTTATACTGTCTAGACACATATGATTATTGTTTTAATTGTAATTATATAACATAATATATAAGATAAGCTTATCTTTTTAATCTGTTTTGTTTCTTTTATTTATATGAAATCACTATATACCAAGTGTTATACATACTAATTAGTGTGACCTGCGCTATGCAATGGGGGTTATAAAAATTAAAATATTTAATTCTAATGTTATATACGTTAATACTAACCACCTGAAAAAAGATTACGTGCGAAATGCTGATAAAAAGTGTGAAGAAAATATTAACGGCAGTTAACTCTCAGTTAATAATGGATCATTGGAGGAAAATAATTTAAAAGTTGGAGGTGACTGTAAACATTTTTTGAGTTGCGATTAATCCCGGCCAATAAATAAAAGTTGTGATTATTAAAATCCAATTATAACTATATAAATATTTAATTATATATACTTAAGTGTTTAAATAAAATAATACTTAAATCAAATAGTATTAAGTTAAAAAAATATAAGTAAACGTATATGTTTTAATATTAATTTAAAATATTATAAATAAGATAATACTTAAAATACATATATATCAAATAATGTATTAATTGGGGAAAATTTATTAAATGTGAGTAGATTATGAACTATATTATATAGCACTTGTATCTTATATTTAAAGTTATATTAAGAGTCTTTAATTTAAAATAAAATTACCAGTGTGCCATTATCAAATTGTTTATATAATAGTAGAGATAATACAGATAAAGATTATTATTATTATTATTATCATTATTATAAAGTATTTAGTAACTATATAGTTAAGTATTCAAATAAAATCATACTTATTTATAACTTTATTATTATTATATTATTATTATTATTATTATTATTATTATTATTATTATTATTATTATTATTATTATTATTGTTATTATTATTATTAATATTATTATGAAAGTATTTAGTAATTATTTGGTTAACTATTCAAATAAAATAATAATTATTAATAAATTTAAATGTTAATTTAAACTATCATAAATAATATAATATTTAATATAGTGAATTAAATAATCTTAATCTTACCATTATTAAATAATAAATCAAGAATATCTATTAATTAATGTATTAATTAGTAAAAGTTTATTAAATGATGGGCAAAATAAGAATGATTGCATAAAATACTCGTACCTAATGCTTAAAACATTGTATTAGGTGTCTTAATTGCCAATGATCCCTAGCTCAACTGGTTAAGGTGATGTACCCATTACATGTAAATAAGGGGAGGTAATGGGTTCAAGTCTCACTCTTTAAACCAGAAGATTTCTCAACAATGGGTTCCCTCCTGAGGGGGTTGGGGATGTGGTCCCGGCTGGGAAACTGATTGGTGGGCACGTTAAGATAACACCTATCCTCCGAAGTATGGTAGTACATTTATCGTTTAAAAAAGTATTTAAACTTTTTTATGAAATTACATTTGTTTCCAAGGTTTTGCTTTATATAGTAGTATAAATACGACAGTATACTTAAGGTGATATTAACAGATAATTTACTACTTTGGAGGTCCAGTAGTTTTTAATAATGTTTTATTATATAACTTTTACATTTTCTAGTTGTTTTTAATAATATTTTATTATATATATTTTACAGTTTTTCTTTAATTTATTACTATGTTTTCTTGTTTTTTACAAAACGATATAATTATAGATTGGTTTATAGATTTCAAACTGTAATTTATGAATTACTAAATATTAATTAAAAAACCTTAAATACTATTGTCTAATTTACCATACAAGAAAACATTTGGATATCTTGCATGTAATTCTTTTTAAGGTAAATCTACTTTACTCTTAATTACTCAAAACTAGTTTATATTATGTTTGGGTTTAAACTTACAATTTCTTTTTTTTTTTAAATACAAAGCCTCTAATAAATGGTATAATATCACATTTGCTAAAATACACGCAAATACTTTGCATACTTTAAACCTTAACCATATAATATTAAAAGTTATATATTTCCAAATATTAAAAGACAAAATGATAAAAGGCTAAATGTCACAAACCCTTTTACCTCCGAGGGGACCATCACCACCTTACGAGGGGCTGTGTTGTCTTTTTGTAAAAGTACAACAATACTTGCCATGACCATTTTTAAAATTTTGATTACGTAAAAAAAGATCAAGATTTTAGTATATTTTTATTTACACTAGTCAGTAATTTAAATATGTTTGTATCTTTATATTTATTAATTAATGAATTTCATGTGTTTAATTTAGTTTTACATATTATTAGGCTTTATTTGAAAATATAATATTTGTCCAACTTTTTATATAATTATTTCACGTATCAACCTTTTTTTCGTATATTTTGTATTCAAAAGAATATTAATATTCTATTTGTACGAACTTACTCAAACCATAAAAAATAATTGTTCTTTCAGTTACCCAAGCTAGAAAACATCGAATAGATGTTTCTCACAACCCACAGAAGTTTAAATAATAATGACTTTCAAGAAAATATCTATTACAATAAGTTTTAACGTTGTGTTCCCGAGTTTACTTAACGAGAGAAAAGAAAGGAAATACTTTCTTTTTCTTTCTCTTCGTTTCTTCTTTTCTCTTCTCTTCTTTTTTTCTTTCTTTTCCTTTCTCTCCATTTTCTTTCATTTTGAAAGGATTGATTTTAGCCTTCATTTTCCTTCCATTTCCTTCCATTTCCCTCCTTAAGTAAATTCGGGAACACGAATTTCTAACAATTATTCTATTTCCTTTCATTAAAAAAAACTCTGGAACATGACTATTTTTTCTTTAGTTTCACTTTCTTTCTTTTCTCTCTTTAAATGAGACTCGGGAACACAGCGTAAATACTTAATTGATAGTCTACAATATCTTTATTACATAAAAAGGTTAAATAAATATTCATTTGATGAGCATATGTGATTATCAATGCTGAAAGAGACAGGGTGGGAATAAGAAATGATTAGGCGAAGGAATGCGTGGACACACGCTGATAATAAAATAAAACGATCTACACGTATATGAATCCATAAATCTCGGCTAAATTTGCATTAACAAATTCAAACTTGTTCTTTTATATGTAAAAAACGGTTATCTAGAAGACGCGCCATAAAAAAGTCTTGGAGAACGGTCATATTCTCATCCATAACATCAACAATGTATTAAGACGTTCGGTTACTTTTGGATCAAGAATAAATCCCTATTGCACTCTCTAAATTTGAGCGATTGGTGTAAATTTAAGTTAAAAATATTGTGATTCTTTATTGTTGATTGTTCTCTTGATTCCATAGCATCTTCCTATAGTTCCCTTTGCTTTAATGAAATGCCGCCTTTCAAAAAAATAAAAAACGAATTCAAATAAAGAAGACATGCCGACTTTCAAAAAAATAAAAAACGAATTCAAATAAAGATGATAAAACAATTCTTTTAAATTAGAGAAAAAATTATTTTAAGAGATTTGATATATATATATATATATATATATATATATATATATATATATATATATATATATCAAATTTATAAAGTTTAAATTACAAGATTTTTAAACGATTTATTAAATTTATAAAGTTTTATAAATTTTATAAGGTTTTATAAAATTATGATTAGATTAATTATTAAATTAGGTGTTAAAATAAGTCAAGGGGTGTTATGTCACTTTTAAAACCAGAATTAAAAGCCCGTAACATAAAATGACAACATTTAAACCGTAGGGACCAAATTGTAATATTTTTAAAACATCCAACCCCCACCGTCGCCCCTGTACTCCGGCCACCTCCGGCGAGCACCCAACATCGCAAAACAATCGATTTAAACCCAATTAATCCGTCCCTTGATTCTCGCAGTAAGCTTCGAACCAAGGTGTTGTTTCAATTGATATTTTCAGGTTGTTATGAGTGTGCTTTCAAAACCGAACACGTATTCAAATCATTGAAATCGTTGACTCGAAACTGAACAATTCGAGCCCTTATAAGTAAGTGTAAATCCTCTATTCGATACTCCTAAACCCTTTAAACTCTCAATTCCATTCCACACACCACCATCGATCACTGTCTACATCTCGAACCTGCAAGCTAGTTGTTGATCACCATCCAATCGATTTTAATTGAAATCAATAGGGGCTATTACTTTCTATCATCTAAGGAAGCTACACACTCAAGCAATAAGAGTATGATCAACTCAATCACCTCAAACCTATTTCCATCCATTGTGATTGTTTTACCGACTAACCATCATTGATTCGAGTCTCAAAAACAGGTAATTAAACACACAATCATGCTCGTATTATCATCATAATAAAAAGCCCTCGTATCAATTTCGTCATCATAATCAACTTGAGGTTCAATTTGGATCAAAGTGAATTTTAGAGTTTATGTGATTTGGGGATTTGTTTAACCTAATCGTTTTGTTAATTAAAACCAAACTAAATCAAATTATCTACTTTGCCCCAATGGTAACACACACCACATATGGACGGGCGACTTAGGTTCGACCCTGGCACCCACATATATATTCCAATGGTTTTTAATAAAAATTAAAATTTCAGAAATTATTAATATATTATAATAAAAATTATTTTATTGATTAAAATTCCTTCAGGAATTATTTATTAATTTCTGAAAATTTCAAAAGTTATAATCTCACTTTTATTTAAGGTTTTAATTGTTATAAAAAACTTATTAATAAGTTTTATATCTTATATAAATCACTTTAAGTCTAAATTATTTCAAACCATTTTAAATTAATATTTTATAAATCATTTCAATAATTGATAATTTCGACAAAGTCATTATTTTATTATTTAATATATTATTTATTTATTTTTCACACTTTAATACTCAGCCTTTATTTAATCAATTATTATGATTTAAATATTTATGTAATACTTAATTATTCAATTTTACTAATGATTAATTATCGTTTTCAGTCATAATTATTTAATCAATTTATTCCATCTTTATTGAATTAATATATAATCGCTTACATTATTTTATTTAAACTAACTATCAAAACCCCAAATTTCGATCGAAACCCTAATTCATCCTTAGTCTTTAAATCATTATTATTTTAACAAAAAGACACCAACCCTTAGGTTGAAACGTGAGGATACTTTGATATGAAGTCTAGCATTCTATCATTTCCAAAACGCTTATAATTATCACTGTGAGTATTCATTACCCACTTTATGTGTTTTATTATTTGGGAAAATTATGTGATTCAATATTCAATCATTGATATTCATTGTTATTTTATTTCATTCTAAATTCAATTTGTAAGGTTTATATAGAGGTTGATGCAACCAAAGCAACTAAATGGCTTCCTACATGCATGCACCAAGTACCAAGTAGAACTGCTACGGAAGTTTTATACTTTGCATGAAAATTATGCTAAGTATAAAATCTTCCGAAGCTAAAAGTTCCCGCGGAAGCTTTATACTCTGCATAAGAAATATTCTAAGTATGTCTTCCGAAGCCAAAGACCAAATCTTCTGAAGCCAAAGATGAAGTCTTCCGAATGGCCCTTTCATCACCTTCCCTGAGACACCTCACCCAAGGGCCCTTTCATCACTTTCCCTGAGACATCAAAGAAGAGCTACATCTAAGGAAGCCCATTTCAAGAGACAAGCTCATCACATGCCTTTATGTCACATGATTAAAGTACAGACAACTTTCTCTTCACCTTTGAAGACTTGGACTGTATCCATCCAGATGACCTGGACTACATGGAGATAGTTCAACAAATGACTCTTCTCACTCACAGAGTCAAGAAGTTCTACAAGAGGATAGGGAGAAAGTTTATTAGCAATGTATCCACTGGAAAGTTTGGGCTGGATAAAAGCAAAGTGAAGTGTTACAACTGTAACCAAATGGGACCCTTTTTAAGGGAGTGCAAGACACCCAGGACAAATGGTGGCCAAGCACAACCCAAGCCAAACTACACTGAGGGAACTTCACACACTAAGAAGCCCAAGCAGTAAGCTACAGTTGCTGTTGAAGAATGAGGCTTTGATTGGAGTTTCCAAGTAGAAGATGTGTCTCCAAACCAAGCACTGATAGCAAATATGGATGAAGCCAAGGTATTGGAACATCTTTGTACCCTAGAATGCATTGCTAAAGTAAATAGATACGTGTCCTATAACTTAGAAATGAGATATGATCTTGAGTCTTTGAACATATTAAAATCTGATTTCAAAAGAGCTGAAAATAAGTATAAGTTAAAAATAAAAGACTTAAAGAAAACTATTTCAACTCTTAAACATAAGCATACCAACTACAAAACTCAAATCAAAGATCTCATCTCTAAGTTAACTAAGTGCCAGGCTGAGCTAGTGATCAGCAAAGCCAAGACAGAGAAGCATGTTCTTGAAGAAGAGACCTTCAAGAACATCATATCCTCATCCCCGCATTCCAAAGTGTGTTATCAAAACAAACAGGGACTGGGATCTACTGAGATAGATCCTCCACACACTCTACTGTCAATAAGATCTCCAAGGTGTGGAACTAGTCAAGATGAGCTGCCATCCATAGATCCAAGTGATGAAGAGGATGAAGAGGAGGTAGTGAAGGATGGATCAGAGAAGAATGAGGAATGTAACACCCGGATATTTTTTTTATATAGACGAGAAAGAAAGAATAAACGTGAATAAAAGAAAGAAACATAATTTAACCCAAGTTGAAGGGTTAAAAGTGTCAAAAGGGCAAAAAGTATCAAAAGTTGGTACAAAAGTGGGCATGGCCGCCCACTCTATCTGCTCATCTACTTTCATTCGGGATTTTAGAGAGAGAGAAAGAGCAGAATTCGGAAATTTAAGAAGAAGAACAAGAAGAAACCGAATTTAAGGTAAGATATGGTGTTTTTAAGTTGTTCTTGGCTAGATTTAGCCTCGGTTACATGCTTATATGTGTTTGTTTGGGTTCGGTTTTGTGTTTTAGTGGATTTTAGGTGTTTGAGCTCATTGCATACGGGTTTGAAGAAAGTCATACTCAAAGTTGCATAAGGTGAGTTTCTAGATCCCCTATTTTAAATGTTTTAAACTTGTTTGGGGCTGGAAATGCATGTATGTATGTTTTTATAAAAGTGGGTATGTTACCGTATGTTAATGTGTATGTGTATAAGGGTGGGGTGTGTCTTGGGCGATTATAATGTTATGATGATGTTGTTGATGTGCTTCTGTCGCTTAGAATGTAAGAACAAAGCTTAGAACATGTTAGAATTAGAATTAGGACAAAATTATGATGATGGTAGTTAAAGTTAGTTGTCATGCGCCTAAGTCCCATGCGCCTGAAACTCATGCGCCTTAATAGTATTCATGCGCCTAGAATTAGGCTAAATTTGACAAGTGTTTCATGCGCCTAGATTGCCCATGCGCCTATGCAGTCATGCGCCTGCATAGTGCTCATACACCTAGATTTGCTCGAAATGACTAAGTGTTGGGTCATGCGCCCCAATAGTGTCCATGCGCCCAGAACTTTTCCTATGCGCCCAGAAGGCCATGCGCCTGCATAGTGCTCATGCACCTAAGACTTAGATTTTTTGAATTTTGAGAAACATGTAAAGTGTAGGCTTGACAGGGGAGGTTCTCGGGGGTGATGTAAGTTGACTTTGGGGATGGATGATGGGTGATATGTCATGTACAATGATGTGTGATGATGTTATGCTTATGTATGATTTGTTCTTATGATCCTTATGTTATCATATATTGATGTGTGACTTTACATGGTGTGTTTAAAACCATAAATGTAAAGTATCATCATTAATGAAAGAGATAAGATTAATGATAACGAAAGTGGAACATAAAGAACGAAAGAAAGTAAAGGCTTGCAAGTAGAAAGAAAGAAAGATTACAACTCTTTATGAGTTGATAGCTCAACTGTGTGTTTTATAACGTGCGATTTTAACCCATGAGGGTTCACACACAGAGAGATCAGTCTAAGTGACTGAACCCATAGTACAAAACGAGATCCTTGTCATTCGACCCTGGGGCTTTGTGCCAAGATATGAGATGGCTTTGTGCCAGTTATTAACGGGGCTTTGTGCCTAGAATGGTGGCTTCGGGCCACGGGCTTCGTGCCAATTAGTAAAGGAGCTTCATGCTCGGAATGGCGGTGTCGGGGGAAAAGCATGAACGGACGAAGTGATAAAGTATGAAATAAACGTAAACGTATAAAGTATTTTGATACTTATAAAACTAGCGAGATAAACGTAAACGAAAGATAGTAATAAAGTACGAGAGGAACCTTAACGAAAGAGAAGAGTAAAGTACGAAACGAACGAACACGTACGATAACGAATGAACATGTGTGATTGTAAAGAAAGTGTTTTATAGAAAAGAGTATTTTTATGTATGAAACGTATAAAGTATTTTGATACTTATAAAACTAGAACTCACTCAGCAACGCTGACTTTTATACATTTTCAGTTGGCTAGTAATGTTACTGAGGATGGCACGAGGGTGAGGCTACTCGGCAAGGGCAAGATTGGCATCCATTTAGACATGTTATTATTGTTGATTTGTAATGCAATTAACGAATGTTTTCTTTTGTAACTTAACAATGTTGTATTGCATATCAACGGTATTTATGAATGAAATGAATGGCTTTTGATAATTAAATTCTGCTGCAATATCTTATGAAAATTATATTAATATGTATGTGTAGTGCTATGAATGACCAACTGTGAGGTGCCCGGGAATGGTGCCTTACAAGTTGGTATCTGAGCCAAAGTTTAAGTGAATTGGGTAAAATATTTTTAAAACCTAATCTTAAACTGAAAATGGGACTAAAGGAAAGGGATGCCAGCCCGAGTAGCTACGTGCCATCAGGTATTTCTTTTTCGGAGTTAATTTGAGTTATGTGCGTGTGCTAGTTGATTATGTGTTCTTAGTAGATTTAGATACTGATGTAGTCAGGATTGAAAATACTTTGGGTGTGAAGAGTAAAGTAAGTGGCTAATCATAACTGGCTACTATAATTAGGGACTTACTATACTTAACATCAACTGAGCTATTCCTTGAATGACTGTGTTAGTGTTTGAATCTTATAGTGATTAGAGAATGGCTGGAGGCAGTGTTGTAAAAATCGGTAGGCACTAGTCGGGCGGTGAGGTGGGGACTAGGGATTAATCGGGATTAATCGGTTTGGAGATTTTGTATGTATTTTTTATAAATTATATATATAGTTAAGATTAGTATACTTCAAACATAATTAACTAAACATAAAAATAACATTCAAGTGTTTTAAAGTTTAAATATCAAATATTTCAACAAATAAAAATTAAAACATAGTAGTTCTAATACTTCAAAGTTCAAATAGTTTAAAATTCATCATCGTCTTGTCCATATTGTTCAATGATTTGAACACCGTCCAACTCGTATTCACAATATGACAATAATCACAAATTCACAATATACATATATATAATATATCACAAAATTCACAATATATATATATATATAACAAATATCACTACATCAGTGAATCACAAATCAATTCTTTACCAAATCACAAATCACAATTAATATATCATATATATAGTATTTCACAAATCACATATAAAATAATTCTTTACCGGAGAGAGAGGGGGTATTGTTGCGCGCCTGGCCTGCGCAAGAAGCTACCACTGTTGAGTGCTGCCTGCTGATGCTGCGGTCGTCGCGCCGCTGCTGCTGCGGTCGTCGCGCCGCTGCTGCTGCGGTCGCCGGAGAAGGGTGATTACATCGGAGCTTGGGCGCGAGGGGGGGGGTTGCCGAAGAAGGGTGATTACACCGAGCTTGGCCGTAAGGGGGGCTCGCCTGATGTGTGATGCGGAGGTGGAGGAGAAGGTGAGTTAGGTTAAATGAGGATACCCATTTTGAATCATATCTAAATATGCCCAAAAATTAGGTTGACCGACTTTGACCCTAACCACCGCCTAGGCCCGATTACAACGACTACCACCACCTAGGCCCGATTACTGCCGCCTGGCTCCGTCGAGCGCCTAATAGCCCCGACTAGCCTTAATCGACAAGGCTAGGGGCCGACTAGCAATTAATCTCCGCCTAGGCGATCGCCTAGCCCGCCTTTTACAACATTGGCTAGAGGTAGATCATCTACGGCCTCTAGGGGTGGAGCATAGGGAGGACGTGATGCTGAACCGCGTGTCACTAGGAACCAGGCTAAGACGACTGAGAGGGCCCGTGAAGAGCCCGAGATACATCACCAGGAAGGTGGTGATGAGAGTGCGAATCTACGGGCCTTAGTAAAAGAGGCAGTGGTAGAGGAGGTGCATCAAGTCATGCAGATGACACTGCCGTCTGTAGTGACTAAAGTTATTAAAGCGGTGAGAGAGGATGAGAGGAAATAGAGGAGAAGGACCACAGGAAGGGAAGAGAGGGAACGATCAGAGACTGAGACGATTGTCTCAAGTGAGGAGGAGGAGGAGGAGGAAGAAGCGGTGCAAGAAACTGCACGTGGTTGTAACTATGGGGCATTTCAAAGGTGCAAGCCCCTGACTTTTGATAGAAATGGCACTGCTGCTGCTGCTCACCGATGGGTGAGAGAGATGGAGGCGGTACTCGATATTAGTGAGTGCCGAGAGGACTGGAAGTTGAAGTTTGCTACCCACTCATTTATGGACAGGCCTTATGTTGGTGGGACAATATTGTCCAAGTTGAGGGTAGCAGGGCCATCAGCAGGATGAGGTGGTCGGAGTTGAAAAAGCTGGTGATCGAGGAATTTTGTCCTTACCGGGAACTTGACAAGACAGAGAGGGAGTTCCAGCAGCTGGAGGCTGGTACCATGACTCACCAGCAATACACCACCAAATTTAATGAGATGGCGAGGTTGGTTCCAGATCAAGTGACGCCGGTGTCGAGGAAAATCAAGAAGTACATATAGGGACTGCCAGCTGACATACACAGGCACTTAATCACTGCCCGGCCGGGTACCTTTCGATCGGTGGTAGACCTGGCGGGTCGGTTGTATGAAGAGAGGGAAGTAGCGGTAGTCGAGGTGAAGAAGACGGGTGATGGTGAAAAGAGCTGGGGAAAGAAGAGGTTTTAACATAGGGGTTTCACTCGAAACAACAAGACGAGGAAAGTGGATGACCGGAGGATGGTGTCTTCAAGTTCGGAAATGAAGAAGTGTGGTAAATGTGGAAGAGAGCATGTTGGTTAGAGCGAGTGGGGAATGAATGTGTGCTTTAAATATGGGAAGCCTGGTCATGTGGCGAAGGTGTGTGGACTTATACGGTGTTATAACTGCGGTGAGGATGGCCATGTGAGCAGGGACTGCAAGAAGCCACGGGTCGAAGGATCAGGAGCGAAGAAGAAGCCAGAGAAAGGAGGATAGAGGGTAACTGCTAGAGCCTTCACGATGACGCAGGAGGAGGCCAGAGAGGATCCCGATGTCGTGTCAGGTATGTTTCTAGTAAATCAAATTTGTGCCTCTATGTTATTTGATTTTGGTGCTAGTAGGAGTTTTATTTCTGCTACTTTCTGTGATAAGTTATCCATTAGTAGTAGAAGTATTAATGATCCATTCGAGGTAGAAACTGCTATTGGTAAGTCCACTAGAATTACTGATGTGATAGAGGACTGTGCCACAGAATTAAAAGTTCATAGGTTTGCTGCTAAGTTACATGTAATGCCCCTTGGTGGATTTGATGTAGTACTAGGGATGGATTGGTTAGCAACCTATGAAGCGAACATCACGTGTCGAAAGAAGATGATTTGATTAGTTGCGTCCGATGGAAGTTCGGTGACGGTCTATGGTGATCGCGTCACTACGATTCCAAAGGTGATTTAGATGGCGGTGGCAGCAAAGTGCATGAGACGTGGATGTAGTGCTTATCTGGCCTACATTAAGGATGTAGACGCGTTAGTGTCACAACTATCCGACGTACCAGTGGTATGCGACTATCCGGACGTGTTATCGGAAGACTTACCAGGTGTGCCACCGGATCGTGAGATTGAGTTCCAGATTGATCTGATACCTGGTGCTTAACCCGTTGTCGAGGCACCGTATTGATTAGTGTAACACCCGGATATTTCTAATAAACAAGAACAAAAGAATAAACGTTAATAAAAGAAGGAAATGTTATTAACCCAAGAAGAGGGGTAAAAAGTGTCCAAAAGGACAAAACTTTGGAAAGTTGGTGGATAAAGCAACATGGCCGCCCATGTTGCCTGCTTACACTTTGACATTCGGTTTTAGAGAGAGAGACAACAGAGAATTCGAGTTCTAGAGAGAGAAAGAAGAAGAATTCGAAGTTTAAGGTAAGATCTTGAGTTTTAAGTTTTTTTTGTTGACTTGGTCTCGATTATATGCTTATTTGTATTATTATATGTTCGAATGGTGCGTTTTAGTGTGTTTAGGTGTTAAAAACGCCTGATAAGTTCAAGAGCAGGGTTCAAACTCGAAAGCAGCTAAGGTGAGTTCTAGAACCCCCTTTTTAACATGTTTTGAACAACTTTGGGGCTGGAAAATGCATGTGATCATGTTTTTATCAAAAATGAGTTTCTACCCGTATGTGTGTGCGAATGTGTATGTGGGTGGGTGTATGTTTTGGGTGTAAATGAAGTTATAGTTATGATTAAGAATGTGTTTTGTTGCTTAGAATGTAAGGACTGAGCTTAGAACATGTTAGATTTGGATTTGGGACTAAAAATGAGTTGATTAGTAAAAGTTAGTTGCTTAAACGTCTAAATAGTAACCCATGCGTCCAACGGTTTAATTTTCTAAGTGTTCCCAACCGCCCAAAAGCCCAACCGCCTAAACAGTGCCCAACCGCCTAAGTGCCCATGCGTTTAAGTCAGGCACTTGCGCCTGAGTAGTGCCCAACCGTCTGGAATATTGCCCAGAATGACTAAGTGTTAGGCCCAAATGTCTGAATAGTGCCCATGCGCCTAAACAGACCCATGCGTCTAAGTGAAAAGTGACTAAGTGTAAGTCCAGACGTCTGCATAGTAGCAAAACGTCTGAACAGGGCAGAAACGCCCAAATAGTGCCCATGCGTCTAGACACTTAGAATATTTTCTGAAATTTTAGGGAAAAGAGAAAGTTTAGGGTTTGACCTCATTTGACTTATGGGCAATGATTACCCATTTTAAGCATGATTATGGGATATTTTAGGGTTATGGAATGTATGAATGATGTATGGTATGTATATGTGTTATCTTTTAATGGTATTTATACGTATTTATTTTATGTTGTAAAATACGTTAAATATTATTTTATTACTTTACGTAGTATGATAAATGAATGAAAGAACGTAAAGAATAACGTAACGAAATGAAAGATAACAATGATGAAAAGTAAAACATAATGAACGAAAAAATGGATTGCAAGCAAATGAAAGGAGGTGCACAACCAGGGTATTGTTCATCGATCCATATGAAAGTAAAAGAATGACGTAACGTACAATGAAAGAAAGAATGAAAGTAAGAAAGTAAGAAAGTAAATGAATAATGTAAAGTATGTTACGAAAGAATGAAAACAAAAGGAAGAGAATGTTAATGAAAAGCATGAAATGAAAACATGCTATGACTATGATGGTGGAAAATGAATGATAATGAAAGTTAAAAGTAATATTCTCTACATGTACGTATGATGCATGACCGTGTATGAAAGTAAAGAAAGTTTATATCAAAAGTAAAGTATTTTATTTATAAAACTAGAACTCACTCAGCAACACTGACTTTTATGTATTTTCCAGTTGGCAGGTAAAAGTTGCTGAGGATGGCACGGGGTAGCTACTTGGTATTTTTGGGATGACATCCATTAGCATAACAATGACATTTTTATGATGTAATGCATTATAATATTTTGTAACAGTTAATTGTATTGTATTACTTTGCAAAAGTTGTCATTAAAATATATGATATGGTTTTAATTAATTTCCGCTGCGGTGTTTTAAATAATTGTATGTTTTATGTGCGATGAAAGACCAACTGTGAGGTGCCCGGGAACGGGGCCTTACAACTAGCTCCTACCGAGATGAAGGAACTCATGGATCAACTGTAGGAATTGATGGATAAGGGGTTTACTCGACCAAGCATCTCTCCTTGGGGTGCTCTAATGTTGTTTGTGAAGAAGAATGACGGTAGTATGCGGATGTGCATCGACTACGGAGAGTTGAACAATATGACAGTGAAGAATCGGTATCCGTTACCGAGGATTGGCGACTTGTTTGATCAGCTACAAGGTCCCATTTGGTTCTTGAGGATAGATCTTCGATCTGGTTACCATCAGCTGAAGGTAAAGGAACAAGATATTTCTAAGACAGCTTTTCGCACGCGTTATGGACATTATGAGTTTCTCGTTATGTCTTTCGGTTTGACTAACACGCCAGTTGCCTTTATGGATTTGATGAACCGAATGTGTCGGCCCATGTTAGATAAATCAGAGATTATGTTCATTGATGATATCCTGATTTATTCAAAGAGCGAAGAAGAACATTCCGGCCACATATGCGAGGTATCGGAGACCCTTAGGAGAGAGAAGTTGTATGCCAAATTTTCTAAGTGTGCTTTCTTGTTGCGCGAAGCTCAATTTCTGGGCCACGTGGTGAATGCTGAAGGAATTATGGTGAACCCGGCTAAAGTTGAGGCAGTGATACAATAGAAGTCTCCAAAGACACCATCCGATATCCGTAGTTTTTTGCGTTTGGTGGTTTACTACAGGAGATTCATACAAGACTTTTCCAAGATAGCCTCACCTTTGACTAAATTGACCCGCAAAGATGTGAAGTTTGAATGGGTTCGGAAACAAGAGGATGCTTTTGAGGATTTAAAGATGAGATTAACTCAAGCTCCTGTTTTGACATTACCCGAAGGGAGTGAAGACTTAGTGGTATATTCGGATGCTTCTTATTCGGGGCTAGGTTATGTGCTACTGCAACATGGAAGAGTGATAGTCTATGCGTCCTGACAGCTGAAAACCCACGAAGTCAACTATCCTACACACGATCTAGAGCTAGCTGCTGTGGTTTTCGCGTTGAAGATTTAGTGGCACTACCTGTATGGGACGAAGTGCACAATCTTCACAGATCACAAGAACTTAAAGTATTTCTTTGAGCAAAAGGATCTCAACATGAGATAAAGGAGGTGGTTAGAGCTTATCAAGGATTATGATTGTGAGATCCATTACCATCCGGGTAAGGCCAACGTCGTGGCCGATGCTCTTAGCCAAAAGGAGAGACCCGAGTCAATTCGGGTGAAGGGTTATCAGTTGGTTATGACCGCTGATGTGATGACCCAGGTGAAAGAGTTCCAAGATGAGGCGTTGAAAGAAGATCACCTAAATTCCGAACGAATGAGAGGTTTAGTCACAGAATTGGGAGAGAACACTCTTGGTGTTAAAACCCGAAGTGGACGGATATGGATCCCTCGTTACAGTGATCTACGGGGACGAATTATGGATGAGGCTCATAAGACTCGATACTCGATTCATCCTGGTGCCACGAAGGATTATTGCTTGCAAGTGAAGGCAGAACATCAGAAACCATACATGAAGATCCAACCGTTAGATATACTCGAGTGGAAGTGGGAGCACATCACCATGGATTTTATTACTAAGCTACCTCGGATGGCGAGGGGGTGCGATACGATATGGGTGATTGTTGATCCACTGACGAAGAGTGCTCACTTCCTACAGATTCGCGAGACGTATTCTTCCGAGAGATTGTGGATTTGTTCATCAAAGAGATCGTAGCTCGTCACGGTGTGCCGGTGTCTATTGTGTCGGACCGTGACACCCGATTTACATCAAAGTTGTGGAAGAGATTCCATGATGTGATGGGAACGAGGCTACGCATTAGCACGGCCTATCATCCTCAGACGGACGGTCAGTCTGAGAGAATGATCCAGACACTCGAGGATATGCTTCGGGTGTGTGTGTCGATTTTAGAGGAAGTTGGGATGATCAAGGTGGATGATAGAGTCATGTTGAAGGTCTCATCTTGGAAAGAGATTATCCGGTTCAGGAAGCGAGGTAAGCTAAGCCCAAGATACGTAGGACCTTTCCGGATCATCACACGAGTAGGAGAGGTGGCGTATCGGTTAGAATTGCCGGATGAGTTAAGTGGAATTCATCCTACATTCCATGTATCTCATCTGAGAAAGTGCTTAGCTGATGAAGATATGATTGTACCACTGGACGATATCGAAGTGGATGAACGGCTCAATTATGTAGAGTAACCAGTGGCAATTATTGATCGAAAGGAAAGGAGGTTGAGGAATAAAGTGGTTCCACTAGTACGTGTGCAGTGGAAACACAGAAAGGGTTCAGAGTCTACATGGGAGACCGAAGAAGAGATGAGGCAACATTACTCTCATCTGCATGAGGAATTACAGGTTTCGAGGACAAAACCTATATAAGGGGGTGGACTTGTAACACCCGGATATTTTTTTTATATATACGAGAAATAAAGAATTGAATAAAAGAAGGAAACATAATTTAACCCAAGTTGAGGGGTTAAAAGTGTCAAAGGGGCAAAAAGTATCAAAAGTTAGTACAAAAGTGGGCATGGCCGCCCACTCTATCTGCACATCAACTTTCATTCGGGATTTTAAAGAGAGAGAAAGAGCAGAATTTAGAAATTGAAGAAGAAGAACAAGAAGAAACTGAATTTAAGGTAAGATTTGGTGTTTTTAAGTTGTTCTTGGCTAGATTTAGCCTCGGTTACGTGCTTATATGTGTTTGTTTGAGTTCGGTTGTGTGTTTTAGTGGATTTTAGGTGTTTGAGCTCATTGCATACGGGTTTAAAGGAAGTCATACTCAAAGTTGCATAAGGTGAGTTTCTAGATCCCCTATTTTAAATGTTTTAAACTTGTTTGGGGCTAGAAATGAATGTATGTATGTTTTTATAAAAGTGGGTATGTTACCCGTATGTTCATGTGTATATGTATAAGGGTGGGGTATGTCTTGAGCGATTATAATGTTATGATGATGCTGTTGATGTGTTTTTGTTGCTTAGAATGTAAGAACAAAGCTTAGAACATGTTAGATTTAGAATTAGGACAAAATTATGATGATGGTAGTTAAAGTTAGTTGTCATGCGCCTAAGTCCCATGCGCCTGAAACTCATGCGCCTGAATAGTATTCATGCGCCTAGAATTAGGCTGAATTTGACCAACTGTTTCATGCACCTAGATTTGCTTGAAATGACCAAGTGTTGGGTCATGCTCCCCAATAGTGCCCATGCGCCTAAGTGTTCCCATGCGCCCAGAAGGCCATGCGCCTGTATAGTGCTTATGCGCCTGCATAGTGCTTATGCGCCTAAGGCTTAGAATTATTTTCTGAATTTTGGGAAAATGTAAAGTGTAGGCTTGACAGGGGAGGTTCTCGGGGGTGATGTAAGTTGACTTTTGGTGATGGATGATGGGTGATATGTCATGTATGATGATGTGTGATGATGTTACGCTTATGTATGATTTGTTCTTATGATCCTTACGTTATGATATATTGATGTGTGACTTTACATGGTGTGTTTATAACCATAAACATAAAGTATTATCATTAATGAAAGAGATAAGATTAATGATAACGAAAGTGGAACATAAAGAACGAAAGAAAGTAAAGGCTTGCAAGCAAAAAGAAAGAAAGATTACAACTCTTTGTGAGTTAATAGCTCGACTGTGTGTTTTATAACCTGTGATTTTAACCCATGAGGGTTCACACACAGGGGGATCGGTCTAGGTGACTGAACCCATAGTACGAAACGAGATCCTTGTCATTCGACCCGGGGCTTTATGCCAAGATATGAGATGGCTTTGTGCCAGTTAGTAATGGGGCTTTGTGCCTAGAATGGTGGCTTCGGGCCACGGGCTTCGTGTCGATTAGTAAAGGAGCTGCATGCTCGGAATGGCGGTTTCGGACCGCGATGGGGGAAAAGCCTGAAGGATCTAGAATAAGTACGAAACGAGCGAGATAATAAAGTATGAACGAACAAAGTGACAAAGTACAAAATGGACATTAACGAAAGATAGTAATAAAGTACGAGACGAACGTTAACGAAATATAAGAGTAGAGTACGAAACGAACGAACACGTACGATAACTAATGAACATGTGTGATTGTAAAGAAAGTGTTTTATAGAAAAGAGTATTTTTGCGTATGAAACGTATAAAGTATTTTGATACTTATAAAACTAGAACTCACTCAGCAACACTGACTTTTATGCATTTTCATTTGGTAGGTAATGTTGCTGAGGATGGCACAAGGGTGAGGCTACTCGGCAAGGGCAAGATTGGCATCCATTCACACATGTTATTATTGTTGATTTGTAATGCAATTAAAGATTGTTTTCTTTTGTAACTTAACAATTTTGTATTTGTAGGACTTGGTGAAGGGTTATGCACTTAAACACAACAACACAAAGAGAAGAGTGTGCAACAACACTTAACAATTCAAATAGGGAACTGGAGAAAATTAGTTTTGAGAACTAAGAAACACAAGTATATATAAGACAGAACAAGAACAACACAAGTAATTGGTTTTCAAGGTTGATGTATATTGCTCTCTAGTTCCTTTCAAATGTTTACAAAGTTCTACCAATAAGATACAAGGACCAGAAATACTTATACTACAACCTACAGCCGGCCATACTTTGAAGGCCAGCTAGATAGATGATCTAGACAACAAAACCAATGTAGAGTCAAAAAGCAGATTGCCTTTTGACTAGTAACTATAACATGCCATAGCTCACATCCTAATATATTACAAAAAGGATAAAGTACATAAAGTGGAAAGTTACAGACTCAAGACCTCAATGTACAGTTACCAAAAGCATGGACCTTTCATCAACTCATGTAAAGTTGGTGTCTTATCAGAGTTGCAGTGGAAAGGGGTCCAGCTTTTAGGTAAAAGGTACATCAGATAAAGCATGTAATTAAAAAGTCTTCAGAAGAAATATGTCTTCAATAGTTGGCTTCGGAAGACTTTGTCTTTGAAGCTTCGGAAGACTTTGTCTTTGAAGCTTCGGAAGACTTCATCTTTTGGCTTCGGAAGATATTGGTCTTGGCTTCGGAAGATTTCACACTTAGAGTAATTTCTAAGGCCGTGTGTGAAACTTCCGAAGCATTCCACTTCAGTACACTTGTGCATGTATGCAGGAGAGACTTTGGGTGTTTGGGTTGCATCAGCCTTACAAATACCCTTACAAAATCCCCCTAGGCTGATGCTACCAAAACACTTGAATACTTCAGATGTTAACAGTCCTCATTATAATGATGACCATCCCTTTCTTCATAAGATGATCAGGATCACTCAGACTCTCATAGTGTCTTCTCATATCAAAGAGATCATGCAGAGGCAAATTGAACATATCCCGCCATTTGTAGATATGTTCAACACCTTGATCTCTTATGACATGCCATCTTTCTGGATGATGGGTCTTTCTGATGCTAAAGGAGTTGCTTGAATTGGAGTTGGCGAAGCATCCTCTTGTTGCACATCCTCAGGATGTTCTGACTCATCCTGAGGTCTGGAGTTAGATGTTTCTTTCTTCTTTTTCTTTGACTTTGGTTTGGAAACCATCCTTTTTCTTCTCTTTAAACTTTTTAACTAAGAAGACCGGCCTGCAGCACCTGATTAATCTTCTTTGTCTTTCTCAGTTAGGTCTTCCTCTCTCACAGGTTCAGATTGAGAGGGGACAGATCCCTGATATAGATCAGAAGTGGAAGCTTGCTGAGGTTCAGCAGGAGATTCAGGTTGTGTTATCATTTCAACCTTAATCTCCACTTCCTGAGTGACCTGACTTGGTGGGGAGTTTAAGTCAGCAAGTTCACCTCTTTGAATCTTCTGCTTAATTACCCTGATATGCTCATCCATGGTGGACAGAGACATAGGACCAAGTCTCCTTCCGGAGAATCCGTACAGCTTCAAGAAGCTCATCATCTTCTGCCTATCAGCAGACTTCTTCAAGTTTTTATGGATGATGGCTCTTGACTTTACAGCCTCTTCCCTTAACTTTCTTTTGGTGATCTTTCTTTCTTTGACTATATCATTCAAGTTGTTCGAGGTACTCAAACTCAATGTAGTCAAAGGGTAAGGGAAGAAGTGTATCGGCCTGATAGAGGCCTGTGGCACTCAGGTAGTTTATCATGTTGATCCTATCCTTCTCTTTGTCTACCTGAGGTTCTTGTGGAACCACATCCTCTTGTTCATGAGTTTCTTGAACTGATGAGAGAGTAGGCACATGCTTGTAGAGTCTTTTCTGTCTTCTTTGATTTTAAGAAGTAGCTTTGCATCCTCTTCCTCTTTTCTCTCTTTTGACAGTTCCATGTCAGCCAGTTCATTTAACTCATCTAAGGGGAGGGAAATGATGTTATCAACATCATAGTTCCTGGTCTGCAAGTAGTTGATCCTGACTGCCCTTAACTCATCATCCTGAGTATTTGGTCTGGGGGCAGCCCTGATAGCACTTTTCATGAGTCTTGCAGACCTAGTAGAGGAACTTTCTCCCCTTAGCTTCCTTTTCCTCTCTCTCTCTCCTCCTCCTCAATCTCCTCAGAAGTCAATTTTCTTTTCCCTTTGTCACTCACAGACCTTTATGACTCAGGGTGGAGAGAGATTTGGCCTTCATTGCTTGGTGTAGCTTCCAAGCTCTGGCTAGAGAGAGGTTGAGATGCACCTTCACCAGCAGGTGTCTCATCAAGGGATTGAACCTTTGTAGCAGTTGATGGTGAGATAGGGCTCTCAGGTTCTACCACTGGGCCTTCAGTCAAGGTTTCCCCTTTGAATCTAATCTTAGGGTCAGCCTCAACATCAAGTTTGTAACATCATGTATTTTGGATAACTAAAAGTTAGTTTCATTAAAATTCTTATAAGGATCATTGTTGACAAATATGAAACTTATAGGTTAATTATGCTTATTACTATGTTGTCATTGATCTTTAATAGATTAAAGTTAATAAGTAAAATATTAAATTAATACTAATAATAATAATAATAATAATAATAATAATAATAATAAATAATAATAATAATAATAACAACAACTAAAATTAATAATAATAATAATATTTATAATAACAATAATAATGATAATAATAATAATAATAGTAATAACAAAAACAATAATAATAATAATAATAGTAATAATTATTTTAAAAAAAGATAGTTAGAACTTAAAGTAAACAAAGTTTAGGGGGTTTTATTGCCAATTTAAATCATGGAGTTGTTCAACCATTAATTCATGGAGTTGTTCAACCATTACATGGAGTTGTTCAACCATTACACCTCAATAATAATTCGATTAAATGAACCAAAAACGATCTGTTATTCATTCCTAATCGTATACTTGTTCCAATTGCATCTGAAACACACTAAAATTACACGTTCGATTCCTTCCAAGCCGTGACCTGCACTCTTAATCGATACTCAACTTTCGATCATTTTAAACCACAATTTATAAAGGGCTTTGCATCAAGAACCACATCCGAAGCCATCTTCAAGTTTAATTTGATTATCATCAACGTTTGATCATCGGTTGATCACCGGAGGTTCGCGACCTGTTCTCCTACCTTTTCATCATCGAATCTATCTTCAACCGGGTAATTGAACCTTGCTACATGATCGTTTTATCATGGGGAACAAAAGCCCCATGAATAGATTCATTAACAACATCAAATTTATGCTCAATTTGGTTTAGCTAATTCTAGGGTTCTAAGGGATTTGGGGGTGGTTTGTATCAAATGGTTTTAAGACTTAAAAACCAAAGTAAACCACGGCCAAGGCCCTTGGTTCACTGGTTCGGCACTCACACCTTCCACCTAGTGGTCCCGGGTTCGAACCCGGGCACCCTCTTACAATTGTTAAAATGGCTTTTTAGCGTTAATTATATTTTAGAAAATTCTTATTGCATATAAAAATAATTTTTATAAACTTCTAATCATGTATAATCAACAAAAGATTTTCGGCAAAATAATTTCTTATAAAATATTCTAACATTTTATTATAGAAATTAATTAAGTATTATTATAAAAATGAATTTATATAACAATTTAAGTTGTTAAATTGTTCTTTAAATTATTATTAAATCTTATGTTTTCTTTGATTAAAAATTTATCATGATAATTATAGTATTCAAAAATATGTTATGATACGCAAGTTATTAACAAAGGATTTAAATCCTTTAAAATTTTTATAAACGGTACTCTCTTTTATCAAACAAAATGTAAATAATAGTTAATTAATTTTACTTTTCAAAATAACCCCCAAATTCCTACCGAGCCCTAGTTCGCGTTAGAACGTAAATTTATTATTAAACTTAACCCTTGTAAATATATATTCTTAGGTGCATTGTGAAGCATTACATTGGAACATTGCTTGTTATATTCTTAATAATCGTCAACTTTATATTTATTGATCAAGTGAGTATTTCTATACCCATTTTATTATTTTCACACTTTTGGGTGAAACATGTTACATTATAACATTGCACTTGTAAACATGTATGACTCTTGTAAACTTATGACAATTTACTTGTGTGTTGTGGTTAGTTGGACCTTGTAGCTACCATGTAATGTCGAATATATGTACAATCATTAACTAATGCTAGCCTGGCGACGTCATAGATCTATGGACCTGACAAGCCTGCTTGGTTGATCCAAGTACACTTAGCTAATCGTATATACTTTTAACGTTTGAGACTTGTAAAACTTTGTCAAGGTTTGATTGTGCATTCTGTCTTACATCCCTAGTTACTTTGTTCTCTAATTTACAACATGAATTGCCATCTTTTATATATACTTATGTATTGAAACTATGGAAATCTCACCAACGTTATTGTTGACCTTTTATTTTTAACATGTTTCAGGAAATACTCAAGTTTAATTTCTACTCTTCGAAGCTTACACATCTAGGTATGGACCTAGATAAATAAATGGAATAAATGACTTGTTATGTTTATTTTAATTTCTTTGAGACTTATGATTGTAATGGTACTATTGGAATTTATGATTAATATATATATATATATTTGGGATTATTAATAACGTTATGTGGCAGTGAACGATCTTAACTCTCACTGCTTGACGTTTCCACCGTCAAGGTTGGGGTGTGACAGATTGGTAACAGAGCCCATAACTATAGGGATTTAGGATATTAGAAATGGTGACCTAGACTATAGCATATGCATGAACCTTATAGAATTATATTTCTATCTTGTAAATTATATGGTTTGCATGCTACATAATGCTATGTCTCCTTATGTGCAATTTGATGCCTTAGTATAGGATTGCCTAAACATTGCTACATGTCTCCCAAAAATTATATTTGACTCCTTGACTCTCCCCGAACATGAAACCTCTTAGTCTTATTCTCGATGACACGCGGAATCGTATACTTATGCTTATGACTTGGATCTTTAGACGTTATGTCTAATCTATATAAATCTCATCAAGGTTTTGATTTCATGAACCTGAGAAATATTGTGTGACACATAGACATCTGTATTCTGGATTTCCTGGCAAAAGGCTTTCGGGCTAAGGCAAGCATTTCGCATAAATCCTACGGGACTAGTCATGCTTACCTGGGGGTTTCTGGGATGAGTGATAAACTATGGTCAATATACACAAATTTCTAAGACAAATGGGTCAATTCACCTTGACGTGTCAATGTTTCCAAATGGTAATGCGTTACCAAATGGAATCATCCGGTGTACCTTACAACCCTTAGCTTACCTTTGTCTAAACTAATATCCTTTGTTATCGTCACTCCCGTAACTAGCTCATTTTTGTATATCCAGCATGTCTCGTCATCATGGAAAGCGTGGAAGTTCCGACCGCAAGCTGGCAGCAATGATCGCCAGACAAATAGCTGTTGTGCTCCCAACCATGGTTGCTGAACTTAATAGCACCTTGATGGCTAATAGCAACAACAACACCAATGGGAACAATAGCGGTGCTCATGGAGAGGATAGCAACAACCAAAACGGGAACAATCGTACTTGCACTTTCAAACACTTCAACTCGTGCAAACCCACTAACTTTAGTGGAAAAGAAGGAGCCACTGGGCTTCTCGAGTGGTTTGAAAGTATGGAGAACACATTCATTGTTAGCGAGTGCCCTGATGAGTTCAAGGTTCGCTATGATACAAGTGTTCTCCAACAACAGGCACTAACATGGTGGAATAGTGAAAAGAGAAACCATGGAACTATGGTTGCTTTGGCATTGCCCTGGGAAGAATTTAAGGTTATCATGATCCAAAAGTTCTGCCCGAGGAGAGAGTTGCAAAAGCTAGAGGAGGAGTTCTGGAACCTCAAACAAGATACTGGGAATCACTTGGCTTATTCCACCCGGCATCATGAGTTGAGTATGCTTCTACCACACATGGTGGACACCGTGCCCCGTAACATTGAGAAATTTATCAAAGGGGTGCCACCTCAAATTCAAGATGTTGTGGTGGGTAGTAGGCCCACAACCTTGGAGGAGGCAATTACTATCACCGCGCAGCTCACCGAGAATCATATTAGAGCTGGCACTATGTCGGCAAAGGGTTCCAATGCTACTGCGAAGGTGACACCTGAGGCAACAAAGGAAGTACGGGCCGAGTCATCTTCCTAAAACAAGAAGTGTAAGTTCACCCCGACATGCAACTACGTTGTGACCACCCCAAATGCACATCAAAAACAAATGGTGGTTGCAAATCAAGCTCCTATGGATAGAGCTTACGTTGGTCCATACCCCATGTGTAAAACGTGCAAGTACCATCACGCGAGCAACACTCCATACCGAGTCTGCTCGTTGTGTGGAAAGTATGGGCGCTTGGTGACTACTTGTCTTCGTGCGCCAAACAACACTACAATGCTTACGAACCGAACCTGCTATAACTGTGGCGAGCCTGGTCACATTCATCCGCAATGTCCTCGCAATGCAGGAAATGTGCCACCGGCTCGTGGAAGGGTCTTCAACATCAACGCCAACCAAGCACAAGCCAACAACAACGTGGTGAATGGTACGACGTTGAACTTCTTTTAAATCATTTATTGTCTTAAAAATATTCCTATCTTTGTGTTCATCATACCAATAATAGGTTATTACCAAACAGGTATGTATCCTGTAAATAGTCATTATGCATCTGTATTGTTTGATTCGGGTGCGGATAAGAGTTTCGTGTCGTTGGAATTCGAGCCTATACTTTCTAAACCATGTGTTAATCTGGAAAGATCCTTCACGGTCGAAGTCGCCGATGGAAAATCTATTATCATTGACGTTGTAATACGTGATTGCACCTTAAGCCTTAATGAACATGAGTTCTCCATCGACCTCATTCCTATGCAACTGGGAAGCTTCGATATTATTATCGACATGGATTGGTTAGCCAAACATCGTGCGGCAATTTTATGCTTCAAGAAGTGCATCTGAATTCCCTTACCAACTGGTGATACCTTAAAGGTCTTTGGGGAGAAATCGTCCCAAGGACTCAAACTTATGTCTTGCATCAAGGCCCGCAAATGCTTAAGTAAAAACTACATGGGTTTCATGGCATATGTAGTTAATACAAAAGCCAAGGGTAAGGAATTGAAAGACATTCCTGTCGTGCGGGACTTCCTGAGGTTTTTCCCGAGGATCTTAAGGGACTACCTCCCGTGCGAGAAGTTGAGTTCAAGATTGACTTAATCCCTGGTGCAAACCCTGTGGCTAAATCGCCTTATCGTCTTGCACCTTCTGAAATGCAAGAACTAGCTAGTCAACTACAAGAGTTGACCGATAAGGGTTTCATTCGCCCTAGTTCATCACCGTGGGGTGCACCTGTACTGTTTGTGAAGAAGAAGGATGGTTCATTTCGTATGTGCATCATTACCGGGAACTCAACAAGCTTACTATCAAAAACCGATACCTTCTCCGTCGAATCGATGATCTCTTCAACCAACTTCAAGGGGCTACTCATTTCTCAAAGATCGATCTACGTTCTGGGCATCATCAACTACGTCTTCACGATGATGACATTCCAAAGACCGCTTTTCGTACACGATATGGACACTACGAGTTCATGGTTATGCCTTTTGGCTTGACCAATGCACCTGCCGTGTTCATGGATCTCATGAATCGAGTATGTAAACAGTATTTGGATAAGTTCGTGATCATGTTCATGGATGACATACTTATTTATTCCAAGACGAAAATCGATCACGAGACGCACTTACGACAAGTTCTTGGACTCTTGAAGAAGGAACAATTATGCGCCAAGTTTTCTAAGTGTGAATTCTGGTTAGAAGAGGTTCAATTCTTAGGGCATGTGGTGAATAGCCAAGGAATCCACGTCGATCCTGCAAAAATTGAAGCCGTAAAGAATTGGGGTGTTCCCACAACTCCAACCGAAGTTCGTTCTTTTCTGGGCTTAACAGGATACTACCGGAGGTTCATAGCAAATTTTTCGAAGATTGCGAAACCATTAACGGCGTTAACCTAAAAGAATCGACTCTTTGAATGGGGACCCGAGCAAGAAGAGGCTTTCGAGACATTAAAACGTAAGTTGTGTAACGCTCCTATTATCACACTTCCTGATGGAAACGACGACTTTACCATGTATTGCGATGTTTCAAATCAAGGTCTTGGTTGTGTTCTCATGCAACGAGGCAAAGTCATAGCATACGCATCGAGGCAATTGAAGGTTCATGAAGTGAACTACACAACTCATGATCTTGAACTTGGTGCCGTGGTTTTTACTTTGAAAATCTGGCGACACTATCTTTATGGGACGCAATGCATAGTCTACACCGATCATAAAAGTCTCCAACACGTGTTCAACCAAAAGGATCTCAACATGAGACAAAGATGTTGGATCGAGTTGATCAACAACTACGACTGTGACATTTGCTACCATCCTGGAAAGGCGAATGTTGTAGCCGACGCGCTAAGTCGCAAGGTCCATAACAAGGTTGTCTCACTTCAAGAAATTCGAGATCGAAGGCAATGGTTTGACACGTTAAGGGAATTTGATACCGAGATTCATGTGGATGTTAACGAGGCTACTATCATGCTTCAAAATATAAGGATTGATAGTGATCTCGAGTTATGCATTCGCGAGGCTCAACAAGCAGCATTAACCGACGAAGGAAAATATGAAGATTTGGTGTCTAACGTTCGGTCACAACTGGAGACAAAACCGAATGGCTTGTGGTACTTCTTGAATCGACTTTGGATCCCTAATCGTGATAATCTTCGTCACTTCATCATGAATGAAGCTCATCAAACCCGATATTCTATTCATCCTGGCTCCGATAAGATGTACATGGACTTGCGTAGTCAATATTGGTGGCCTGGAATGAAGAAAGATATCGCGTCTTATGTTTCCAAATGTCTCACGTGTGCGAGAGTCAAAGCCGAGCATCAACGACCAAGTGGTTTACTTGAACAACCCGAAATCCCTATGTGGAAATGGGAACATATATCCATGGATTTCATAACCAAGTTGCCTCGTACTCCTCGTGGTCATGATAGTATTTGGGTCATTGTTGACCTTTTGACCAAGACGGCACATTTCATACCAATACGAGACACTTACAAAGTTTCAAGACTGGCCCGCATCTACATTGATGAAATTATGAGTCATCATGGCGTACCGTTGCACGTCATATCCGACCGAGACGCTCGTTTCACTTCGCACTTCTGGTCGTCTATGCAAGAACTCTTGGGTACTCAATTGGATTTAAGTACGGCTTACCATCCTCAAACTGATAGTCAAACCGAACGAACAATCCAAACCCTTGAGGATTTGCTACGATTATGTGTCCTTGACTTTGGTGGTGATTGGGATACGCATTTACCGCTCGCGGAATTTTCGTATAACAATAGTTATCACTCGAGTATCAGGATGGCACCATTCGAAGCACTTTATGGTCGTAATTATGGATCACCGATCTGTTGGACAAACATTGGTGAAAACTTCATCACTGGTCCTGAACTTATACAAGAAACGACCGATAAAGTCTCTACAATCCGCAAGAACCTTGAAGTGGCAAGAAGTCGACAAAAGAGTTATGCCGATAAGTGTCGTAAGCCGTTGGAGTTTCAAGTTGGCGACATGGTCATTCTTAAGGTTTCACCGTGGAAAGGTGTTGTTCGCTTTGGAAAGAAGGGCAAACTGACTCCAAGGTTTGTAGGACCTTTCAAAATCCTGAAAAGGATTGGGAAAGTGGCTTATAAACTGGAACTACCTTCCGACCTTAGTGGGGTTCATCCTGTGTTCCATGTCTCAAATTTGAGAAAGTATTTGGCTGACGAGAGTCTTCATGTCCCACTGGAAGACATCCAGATCGATGAGTCATTACACTTTGTTGAGAAACCTGTTGAAATTATGGATCGCATTATGAAGAAAACTAGAACCACAACTACTCCAATTGTCAAGGTTTGTTAGGAGAATAAGTGTGGAGCTGAGTTCACTTGGGAACATGAGGAGCTTATGAAAAATAAATTCCCGCACTTGTTCGCTTAGTTCATTCTTAATTTCAGGACGAAATTCTTTTAAGTTGAGGAGACTGTAACATCATGTATTTTTGGTTAACTAAAAGTTAGTTTCATTAAAATTCTTATAAGGATCATTGTTGACAAATATGAAACTTATGGGTTAATTATGCTTATTACTATGTTGTCATTAATCTTTAATAGATGAAAGTTAATAAGTAAAATATTAAATTAATACTAATAATAATAATAATAATAATAATAGTAGTAATAATAATAATAATAAATAATAATAATAATAACAACTAAAATTAATAATAATAATAATAATATTTATAATAACAATAATAATGATAATAATAATAATAACAGTAATAGCAATAACAATAATAATAATAATAGTAATAATTATTTAAAAAAAAGATGGTTAGAACTTAAAGTAAACAAAGTTTAGGGGGTTTTATTGCCAATTTAAATCATAGAGTTGTTCAACCATTAATTCATGGAGTTGTTCAACCATTACATGGAGTTGTTCAACCATTACACCTCAATAATAATTCGATTAAATGAACCAAAAACGATCTGTTATCCATTCCTAATCGTATACTTGTTCCAATTGCATCTGAAACACACTAAAATTACACGTTCGATTCCTTCCAAGCCGTGACCAGCACTCTTAATCGATACTCAACTTTCGATCATTTTAAACCATAATTTTTAAAGGGCTTTGCATCCAGAACCACATCCGAAGCCATCTTCAAGTTTAATTTGATTATCATCAACGTTTGATCATCGATTGATCATCGGAGGTTCGCGACCTGTTCTTCTACCTTTTCATCATCGAATCTATCTTCAACCGGGTAATTGAACCTTGCTACATGATCGTTTTATCATGGGGAACAAAAGCCCCATGAATGGATTCGTTAACAACATCGAATTTATGCTCAATTTGGTTCGGCTAATTCTAGGGTTCTAAGGGATTTGGGGATGGTTTGTATCAAATGGTTTTAAGACTTAAAAACCAAAGTAAACCACGGCCAAGGCCCTTGGTTCACTGGTTCGGCACTCACACCTTCCACCTAGAGGTCCCGGGTTCGAACCCGGGCACCCTCTTACGATTGTTAAAATGGCTTTTTAGCCTTAATTATATTTTAGAAAATTCTTATTGCATATAAAAATAATTATTATAAACTTCTAATCATGTAGAATCAACAAAAGATTTTCTGTAAATAATTTCTTATAAAATATTCTAACATTTTATTATAGAAATTAATTAAGTATTATTATAAAAATGAATTTATATAATAATTTAAGTTGTTAAATTATTCTTTAAATTATTATTAAATCTTATGTTTTCTTTAATTAAAGATTTATCATGATAATTATAGTATTCAAAAATATGTTATGATACGCAAGTTATTAAGAAAGGATTTAAATCCTTTAAAATTTTATAAACGGTACTCTCTTTTATCAAACAAAATGTAAATAATAGTTAATTAATTTTACTTTTCAAAAATAACCCCCAAATTCCTACCGAAACCCTAGTTCGCGTTAGAACGTAAATTTATTATTAAACTTAAATCTTGTAAATATATATTCTTAGGTGCATTGTGAAGCATTACATTGGAACGTTGCTTGTTATATTCTTAATAATCATCAACTTTATATTTATTGATCAAGTTAGTATTTCTATACCCATTTTATTATTTTCACACTTTTGGGTGAAACATGTTACATTATAAACATTGCACTTGTAAACACGTTTGACTCTTGTAAACTTATGGCAATTTACTTGTGTGTTGTGGTTAGTTGGACCTTGTAGCTACCATGTAATGTCGAATATATGTATAATCATTAACTAATGCTAGCCTGGCGACGTCATAGATCTATGGGCCTGACAAGCCTGCTTGGTTGATCTAAGTACACTTAGCTAATCGTATATACTTTTAACGTTTGAGACTTGTAAAACTTTGTCAAGGTTTGATTGTGCATTCTGTCTTACATCCCATGTTACTTTGTTCTCTAATTTACAACATGAATTGTCATCTTTTATATATACTTATGTATTGAAACTATGGAAATCTCACCAACATTATTGTTGACCTTTTATTTTTAACATGTTTCAGGAAATACTCAAGCTTAATTTCTACTCTTCGAAGCTTACACATCTAGGAATGGACATAGATAAATAAATGGAATAAATGACTTGTTATGTTTATTTTTATTTCTTTGAGACTTATGATTGTAATGGTACTATTGGAATTTATGATTAATATATATATATATATATATTTGGGATTATTAATAGCGTTATGTGGCTGTGAACAATCTTAACTCTCACTCCTCGACGTTTCCGCCGTCAAGGTTGGGGTGTGACACAGTTGACCGATGATATTACATGATTGCCTTAGTCTTCTTCTAAGGCTAAACTTTGCAGTGTTCCTGTCTTGAACTCTTTGAAGAATAAGAGTTCTTCTATCAACATCATACCTTCACCCAAAAATATGATTTGAAGTTGGTAGGGATGATATAGCTCTTGGAATGCCTTTCTCAAAGAGACTCCTAATGACAGAGTCTATACTGTCCACATTAATGTGAACTTAAGAAAGTTGTTGAGTATGCATAATTGCAAGTGAGGATGGTGAGTCCTCAATGTCCATACTCCCTGAAGAACTCCCAGGTTCTGTGACTGTAATGACTTCCTCCCCTTTTTGGTAGCATCACCCTCTTGCATAGGTGAGCTAGGAGTTAGGTCAATCACATTCATAGGTTCTTGTGTTCCTGGTTGAGCTCTCCTTAAAGGTCTCCCAACTAGTTTTTCCTTAAGATGAGATATCTCAAGTTGCTGATCATTAACCCTGTGTTGTAAGGTAGTCACTTAAGATTCAAGATGACTAACCTTGGAGACTAGATAAGTGCATATTTCTGACAGCTTTTGCACCTTTAGTCTCAGATTCTCCTTATCTTCATCAGAAGAATCATTGGGGGATGAGAGAATTGGACCAAGGTCTTCTTCCTCATCACCAGCATGGTGTTCTGGCTGCTGAATTTCCTCTGCTCAGTGACAGATTCAGTTGAAGTGTCAATGAGCTGAGTTGCCATGGTTGAGGCCTGAATGATGTAATCACTTGCTGAAGTGAGAGCCTCTTCCATATGGATATCCTAAACAGGTTCAGAAGTATCCACCTCAGGGGTAGGTGACTAATGTGGGCTAGACCTGGGTGACTCAGGAGCACTCATCTCTCTTGGAGGAGTGGAGTAGTAGGGAGACTCATGGTACTCATTGACACCTAAGTCTTCATTAGTATAAAAGTCAAGATTAGGAATGGGTTAGTTTAAGTCTAAAGGTTGGGGATGGTAGCTGTCCCCTGAAGGTTGTTCACTTGAGTGTTGAGACTCAGAGTGAAGGCTTAAGGCAGTTGGGCTTGTGTGCTCATCAGGTTGAGTATGAGGAACCTCAGCACTGATCTTTGAAGTAATGGGAGTGGTTTGCTCCTCAGGAGAAGTGGGAGCTCCAGTATCCACTTCCTCCTGTATAGGTAAGTATATGGGGGCCTGCACAAACTCAATAGCCTGTGGTAGGTGAGGATGATTTGTGGTTGTTTTGGTGGTTGAGATGTAGAAGGTGTGGGTTCAACACTAGCCTGTGTTGCTAGGTTGTCACCTTGAGCAATGAGCTCTAACATTTTTAGGACAAGGGCTGTTTCTACCCCTGAGAAGCCAACAGTTGGCTTCTTCAAGATTTTAAAGATGTCGGGCTTCATCTGTCTCAATTTAAGAATATTGTCTATTTCCATCAACTGTGAGCCCAGTTCATAGTTAAGAATGTATTGAACATATCTAGTAAACATGTAATATTCTAAGGAGTCCAAGTTTGTAATTAGATTAGAATAAACAAATTGAGAGTACCTGAACTTGACTCCCTGAACCATCCCATGCACTATGAAGGAGAGATCTTCAGGAATATGGTCCCACCCTCCATGCTTGTTGGACAAGCTATGGATAACCACATGAAGTAGGTACTTCCACTGAGGTGAGACATTCCCTTTCCTGAAGGTCTTTACAGAGAAATCTCCCTCATACCCCATCTGCTCAAAGGAATGATTAATAGCATCTTTTGGGAAGAACACCTCACCTTCTTCATCACCCAGTTGAAGATGATTGTTTATGATAGGCGGAGTGATGAAGACTCTTCTCCCCTGCACTGTGACAGACAGTGCCTTCTCCCCATCCATAATGACCTCTTGGCAGGTCTTCCAAAATTCAAGCAAATGATCCTCATAGAGTGTAGGATCAATGGTAAAAGAGGTGAAGTAGTTTGACAAAGCCAAGAATTGACACACCTCTGAGAAATGTGGATCTTTCCCAGAGTTTAACAAAGCAACCTGATTGTGTTGCCTATGTAACTGCATAGAAAAATTTGGGTCATTTCTTCTATCAAGGTTGGCCATTGTGAGAAAGCTTAAAGGTGAAGGAAGGATGAACGAGGGCGGTTTCAGAGAGAAATTTGGAATTTAGGTTTGGAGAGAAGATGAAGATGATAGAAAGAGGGGGAACCGACAGGGTTTATGTGTGAAAAGGATTTGAGACAAAGTTAATGAAAGAGGATAAACTTTGAAATCCGGATGGCGGTCCCACCTCTGAAAAAGTAGTTTGTTTTTTGCTCAAAAAATGGTTTTCTTGAAATCAAAAAGCTTCCGAAGGTAAATTGTCTTCAGAAGTTTTAATGAAAAAGCTTCCGAAGCCAAAATGACTTCGGAAGAATTTCTGAAGAGTTTTGACAAATTTGCTTCGGAAGAGAATTCAGACTAGGATGCTTGTTCAACAGAACAAGGCTTCCGAGAGTTAATTTTCTTCGGAAGAAAAATGGTCCTTGAAAGCATATAAGTGCCTAAGAGAGTTTTAAGCTTTGGAAGAAATTTCAGAAATTTCTTCCGAAGGAAAAATTTACTTAGACAGTTATTTGTTTTGAAGGTATATTTTCTTTCGAAGATAAAATCATATCTTCCGAAGGATCAAGATTTGTCAAAAATCTAAGAAAACTTCTTCAAAAAGTTTTTATCCGTAGAAAATATGAGCTTATGAAGGTGATAAACTAGACAACTTAGGAAACACAGATTTTAAGAAATAAAATGAATTAGTTTTAAGAAAAAGCTACTTAAAGTTAATCATCCCAATAGCTGATATAAGATACTTAAATCTCTGTTCATCAAAGGATTCTGTAAACAGATCAGCATATTGTTCATTTGTGTTAACGTTAACTAGTTTAATTAATCCCTTTTCAAAGTTATCTCTAATTAAATGTTACCTGATATTTATGTGTTTTGTCCTTGAGTGCTGCACAGGATTCTCTGTGATAGAGATGGCACTGTTGTTGTCTATATGAATGGGAGTCTCCTTGAAGTTTAAACCATAGTTAAGCATCTGATTCTGAATCCAAAGCACTTGAGCACAGCAGCTTGCAGCAGCAATGTATTCAGCTTCAGCAGTTGATGCAGAGACACAGGTTTGTTTCTTGTATTGCCATGAGATAACCCTTCCACCAAGGAACTGACATCCCCCAGATGTAGACTTTGCAGTCATATTGCAACCACCATAATCACTATCTGTATATGCATACAGATTGAAGTTAGAATTCTTGGGATACCAAAGACCAAGTGTTGAGGCACCTTTGAGGTATCTTAGAATTCTCTTGACAGTGATGAGGTGAGACATTTTGGGGTTGGCTTGATATCTTGCACAAATACATGTGGCAAACATGATATCAGGCCTGCTAGCTGTAAGATACATAAGAGACCCAATCATAGCCCTATAAAGGTGTTCATCCACACACTCCCCCTCAAGATCAGGCCCAAGGGAGTGATTTCTTGCTATGGGTGTCTTAGCAATCTTACAATCAGTCATGTTGAACCTTTTGAGTATGTCCTGAACATACTTTGACTGACTTATGAAGATTCCATCTTCAACTTGCTTCACTTGAATTCCCAGAAAGAAATTGAGTTCCCCCATGGTACTCATTTCAAATATGTCCTTCATCAGCTTCTTAAAGTCTTTGTAGAGCCTTGGATTAGTTGAACCAAAAATAATGTCATCTACATAAACTTGAACTAGCATTAAGTCGTTTCCTTGTCCTTTGATGAAGAGAGTTCCATCTATAATACCCCTTCTGTATCCATGCTTGCAGAGATACTAAGATAGAGTCTCATACCACTTTCTTGGTGCTTGGTGTAGCCCATACAGAGCCTTATCAAGCTTGCAGACATAATCAGGATGATCAGGATCTACAAAACCAGGTGGTTGTTTGACATACACCTCTTCATCAATCACCCCATACAGAAAAGCACACTTGACATCAAGTTGATAGACCTTGAAGTTTTTGGATACAGCAAATGCCAAGAATATCCTAACAGCTTCTAGTCTTGCTACAAGAGCAAAGACATCAGTGTAGTCAATTCCTTCTTCTTGTGTGTATCCTTGAACAACTAGTCTGGCTTTGTTTTTTATGACAATGCCTCTATCATCTTTCTTATTCCTAAACACCCATTTGGTTCCTGTAGTTATCTTCCCATGAGGAAGAGGACATAGGTTCCAAATCCTCTGCCTTTTGAATTAAAGCAGCTCCTTTTGCATGGCTTTAACCCAACTTCCATCCTTCAGAGCCTCATCAACTTTCTTAGGCTCTATCTGGGACAAGAAATAAGAGTGAAGACAAACATTTGCTTCATGGGTTTGTCCTCTTGTTCTTACCCCAGTTTCAACATCTCCAATGATGTTTGTGGTAGGATGAGACTTGTGGATCCTTAGCTGAGGGATCACAGCAAGTTGCTAAGAGAGATCTAAATTAGAGAAATTTAGATCTGGCATAGATGCTTCTTCCACCACATCAACACACTTATCAAGAGAAACTTAATCCAATGAGTATGTGACATCACTGATATGTTCATCTATGGAGTGGTTATCAACATCAAGAAATTCTTGATCACTGTCACCACCACCATCATTTTCTTCTGCATTTGAAGTTTCTTTGTTTGTCTATTGAGCTTCTGAGCTAGAACTTGAAGGCATCTCGGATGTATTAGCTGAATTTGTCATTGTTGTGCTGATAGAAACTTCATTTGCTGAAGTAGTTACAACTAGAGCTGAAGATGTGTAACTTGAAGGTCTTCTTATCTCAAATCTTGGATCAGAATCTCCTGGAGGTAAAATATCTATAGATCCTGAAACATTCTCACAAGATTTGTTAAAACAGTTGATAACTAAGTCAAGATCAAATAGCCAATCCGGACCAGAACCTTTCACACTGGGAGTGTGCTCATTGAAAGTCACATTGGCTGACTCCTTAACTACTCTAGTTCTGAGATTGTATACTCTATAAGCTTTAGCTTGAGAAGAGCATCCAATAAAGTGTCCACCATCTGATTTCTCAACAAACTTGGCAATTTGATCTTTGGTATTCAAGATGATACATGGACATCCAAATGACCTAAGAAAACCAATGAAAGGTTTTCTCTTGTGCCAAAGTTCATAAGGAGTCTTACTGTGACGCCCTAAACCCGGGAGGATACCGGAGGCGCGCCGCATAGTTGGATTAATATTTTAAACACAAATCAGAGCTTTCTTTTTACAGCGGAAGACTAAATAGCATTACATATTAACCCAACTTTTAAAACATTTTTACATATTACAACTTTTACATAAACATCCATTTTACATTATTACATATGTCTCCTATCCTATGCCAGCAATCGCCTTGGGATAGCATCCTGTTCCAACTCAAGCTTGTTTTCCCCTATTACTAGAGGATCCTTCCTTACCTAGCACACATATAACACACTCAAAACATCAGATAAACTGGTGAGTTCTAAATTTTCATTAAAACATTAACAGCATCTCATCACATACAAAAGTCATATTTATATCGGCAATATAATAAAATCAACTTTATCTTTACTTTGTCCCACCGGACTCGTCCCACCGGACTCGTCCCACCGGACGTCAGTTTTCCACATCCAGAAACTGTAACTATTATCTCTCATCCAGTAGGATGCCAATTTAATCATCTAGGGTCGTCACCACAAGATGTTCACAAAGCTGAGTGATCGTCATCACTCCTTCTCACTGTACAGTCTACACACAGGCATCTTACCCTAACTGGCCTGTTGAGATTTACATCACATCAAAATAATTTCTTTTACTCATTGCCAATATCGTCACATTACTTTACACACACCACACATTCATTCTTTTAGCACCAGTTTTAATATATTTTCATCTGTCTTCACACCTTATCTGACCCATTGGAATCATTACCATCACGTAATGATTAACAATGTTCAGATAATCATTCATTACCCCCAATTTTACCCTAACAGCCTCACCAGCTATTAGAAATGTATAAACATCATTATCACGGTTCTGGTGCTAAACATTCAATTCATTTATCATCGTATGTGTGCTAGCCCGAATGTTAAAACCAAACATTTGAAAAGGGCTTAGAACTCACCTTATTAACTTTCTCACGACAATCTACACAATCCACGTACACGAGATAACTAGTCCTTCTTCTAATCAAGGTATATCTAAAGCAATAAACCTTGATTCAGTAAACTATTATCAAACAGGACTCCTATGCGAATGAACATCAATGCGGATGAGCATCCAATCATGCGAATGGACCTTATGCGACTGAACCATATGTTTGAATCATGCGACTGAACCTCCAGTCGTACGACTAGCCATTCATTCGCACGACTGAGTCCTTATTTGTACACAGTGTTCACTTGACTTCATTCGGCCTTCTAACCAGGCGACTAAGTTCTCAGTCGCACGACTGAACCTGTATTCGCACTCAGTCACACGACTAGACTCTCATTCGCACGACTGAGACATGCGACTGAGCCCATTCGTCTGAAACGGATCAGCAGCTGTGTTCTTGACGTTTTTTATCCAAACTTACTCAAAATTTGAGTTTTAACCATCCAAAACATGTCATATTCAAAACAGATCATGTAGACATCGTTTATAATGGTTTTGGATCATTGTTTTACCAAAACTTCATAAAAACTCGGATCCGAATTCCCCGATTTTAACTTAGAAAAGAACAAGATCAATTCAACGATTTAAACATGTTATTGGATCAGATTCAATCATATACACAGCTTACAATATAGTAGGATTGATCCGTGACATTCAAATCTTACCGGAACGGAGTTAGCTTAGTTGATTTGGCAAGAACAGGGGTGTTTGGGTGTAAAAGGAACAAGAGATTGAAGATAATGCAGATAGAAATCTGCTTTTAAACTCTCTTAACCGCCTTACTTATCCCCACATTCACTCTAACCGCCTTACACTCAGTCGTACGACTGAACCATTCGCACGACTGAACCATTCGCACGACTGAATCATGCGACTGAAGCCCATACGCCTATGATTCGTGCGATTGAGTCTCATTCGCACGTAAGGGGTGCGACTGAACTTCATTCGTATGCAAGTTATGCGACTGAACACCAATCTTAACAAACAAGCTCAACTTAATTAATTAAACGTAACTATAATACAATTACAAGTGCGGATTTAGAAACTGGATGTTACACTTACCATGAGTCTGAACCACTAAAACTCTGTTTTGCACATAGCAAGAAATGTTGACTGCCTCTGCCTAGAAGGTGATGGGCATCTTAGAGTCAGACAACATGGTTCTTGCAGCTTCAATCAGTGTCATGTTTCTCCTCTTAGCAACACCATTTTGCTGAGGAGTCCTGGGAGCACTGTATTGTCTTATAATACCCTTTTCATCACAAAATATGTCAGGGATTTGGTTCTTAAATTCAGTTCCTTGATCACATCTTATGGTTTTGACCTTATGATCACATTGATTCTTAATCTTTAAGATGAAATTCTTTAAAATCTCAGGGGTCTTATCCTTAGTTCTAAGAAAGAAAACCCAAATGAATCTTGTAAAGTCATCTGTTATCACCAAACAGTAAGTGGTCCTTCCTAGACTCATTACACTGGTGGGGCCAAAGAGATCCATGTGTAACAAGTGTAGAGGTGCAGTGATGGAGTTTCTTTCCTTAGGCTTGTGAGATACCTTATGTTTCTTCCCTTTCAGGCATGCAACACAATGATCATCACTTGTAAACTCTTTCTTTGGCAATCCAGTTACCAAATCATTCTTAATCAGCTTATTCATAATTTAAAGTTTACATGACACATTCTTTTATGCCAGAGAAAAGACTCATCACCATTAGCTTTAGATAGAAAGCATGAAACTTTTCCTGAGGGAGATGTTTCTTGCAAGTCCATCTTATACATGTTCCCTCTCCTGGGGGCTCTGATCAGGATATGCTCATGAGAAATAATGACCCCGGGCTTGAGAACAATGCACTCATGCTCAGTAAAGAGCATGTTATGACTCTAATCACAAAATTAGGATACACTCAAGCTCCTTGACAAAGTTTACCTTCTTAATGTTAAGCTTACCATTTGTGACCTTACCCCTTCAAGAAATGTAACCTCCTTCATCTTCTCCAAAAGTGACTGGTCCTTCATCAATTCTTTCAAAGTTTTGGAGTAGTGACCTATTGCCTGTCATGTGCCTGGAACAACCATTATCAATGATCCAGATATTTTTGTTTGTCTTGAGTTGTTCCTGCACAAAGAAAATGATTAGTTACATTTGGAAACCCAAGCCTTATTGATCTTGGGCTCATCAAAGAAAGTAGAAGGTAATGAAACAGTAATACATCCTATAGTCGTGCTTTGAGGATCTCTTGCTATTGTTGATGGAGAATTTTCAGTCACTTGGTCTTTCTTTGACTTCCACACCACCTTTGGAAGTTTGGACCTGACCTTCAATACTTCAGAAGCTTTTGAGACTTTGGAAGTTTTGATGACTGGACATTTGGAAGATCCTGCTAGCACTGCGGCAGACTTTAGTGTTGCGGAAGTATTCCTTTCTTCCGAGACCAAATTTTCTTCCGAAGGCAATTTTCCACTTGCCTTCTTCTTTACTTTGGAGCTTCCAAAGGAAACAGATTTTCCTTCTGAAGCTGAGTTCTTCTTAGAGCTCTTGGAAGTCTCTTTCTTGGTCACATGAAGAGTACCTCTTGGATTGTATGGACAATCCTTAGCAAGATGAGAAGTACTCTCACACATAACACATTTCATCTTTTTCCTCCCAAGAGTTTTCTTCTGAGAACAAGGCTGACTTTGATCACTTCCCTTCTCCACCTTCATCTTTACAGATGTTGAGACAGTCCCTTTAGGCTGAGGACTATTCTTGGAGTTGGATGGTCCAGGCTGTTTAGCAGTGGTACACAACTGATCAGCATTCTTCTTGATGCTGAGATGATTTGAACATGAACCAGAACTCTTGGTAGAAGAGTTGAGGTTGATGTCTTCAGTCTTAACCATGTCAAACCCTGCAGAAACAAAGATTCGTTTCTACTTAGAGTTAAAAGTGGCCTTGATCTCTTGAGCCCTCCTAGCCTTTCTCCTGCTCTTTCTGATCAAGTTCTTCCTCATAGACTTGGTCATCCCATGCTTCCTGCTCTCCTCAGAAGGATAGTGACCCTTCTTAGAATCCTCCTCTTCACTCTTCTCAGAGGAATTCTTCACTACCACTTCTTTATCCTCTTCACTTAAGGGGTCTATATGAGGAAGCTCATCTTCACAAGTTCCATACCTAGGTGATCTTATATACAAGATTATGTGTGGAGGGGCTACCTTACTAGACCCCAGTCCCTGCTTATTTTGATAACAAACTTTTGCATGCAAGGATGAGGATATGATGTTCTTGAAGGTCTCTTCTTCAAGAACACATTTTTCTACCCAGGCTTTACTAATCACAAGCTCAACCTGGCATTCAGTTAACTTAGTTATGAGATCCTTGATTTGAGTCCTATAATTTGTATGCTCATGTTGTAGAACTAAAATGGTTTTCTCTAAGTCCTCTATCTTTAACTTATAATCATTTTCAGCCTTCCTAAAATCAGATTTCAAGATGTTCAAGGACTCAAGATCAGATCTCATTTCTAAGTTTAGGACCTGTATCTGTTGACTTTAGAAATACATTCAGGAGTGCAAAGATGTTCTATTACCTTGGTTTCATCATGGTCAGCCATTAATGCTTGGTTTAGAGATGCATCTTCCACCTGAAAGCTCTAGTCAAAGCCTCCTTCTTTAACAGCAACTGCAGCTTGCTGCTTTGGCTTCTCATTCTGGTAGCTTTATTAGTGTAGTTTGGTCTGGATTGTGCTTGTCCACTATTTGTTCTTGGTGCCTTACACTCCCTAGCAAAGTGACCCATCAAATTACAGTTGTAACACTTAACTTTGCTTTTATCCAACCCAAACTTTCCACTGGCTGTATTGCTGGGAAACTTCCTTCCTGTTCGCTTGTAGAACCTCTTGGCTCTATGAGTGAGAAGAGCCATTTGCTGGACTATCTCCATGTACTCCAGATCATCTAGATGGATACAGTCCAGGTCTTTAAGGGTGAATAGGAAGCTGCCACAACTTTCATCAGAAGACAGAAAGGCTTGAGAAGAGCTTGTCTCTTGGAATGGGCCTCCTTGAGTATAGTTCTCCCTTGGTGTCTTCGGGAAGGTGATGAAAGGATCCTTTTATGAGATGTCAAGGTAGTATATGAGATAATGTTAGGGTGCTATGCTATCCCTTTCAGTCACATGAAAGGGCTGATCCCATTTGATTGCTGGAGTTACCAGATGAACCTTAAATGTTGATCTCCATCTGGTATCCACTGAGAATGCCATACAACTCTATCAAAGTGAGAGTCTTAAGGTTCTCGGTCCTCTTGATTACAACACAATAATGTGTCCATTGCCTAGGAAGAGAGGACATAAACTTCCTTACAATATCCCTATTCTCAAGAGTTACTGCAACATCCACTACAGTATCCACAATCTCAACATACCTGAAGTATTGTTGAGTCACAATTTCACCTGTTTTGAAGGTGAAATTTTCAAACTGCTGCTTCAGAAGATCCTTCTTGTTCTCTTTGGCTTCAGTGGAACCCTCACACATTAGTTTCAATGCATCCCACAGCTGCTTAGCTGTTTTGCATTTCTTGAAACCTCTGTATACAGAGTTTAGAAGAGCAGTCTGAAGGGCTTTCATGGCCTTTTGATCAATTTCTACTCTCTTTCTATCTTCATTTGAGTAGTCAGCCACATCCTTGGGGATCATACCACCTCTAACAGTAGCTAAAGAGGTGCTTGGTATGTAAGGTCCAGTGACAACAGATTCCCACATTCTTGAGTCTTGACACTTGATGAAGCCTTCCATTCTTTGGCACCAAGTGTCGAAGTCATCAAGAGTGATCAGTGGGGACTTTGTCATGGTTCCAGTTTTCATATCAGCTTTAGAGATAGCTGTCATTTGAAGGGTTAAGTATTTTATGTGTGTGAGGGATCTTAAGATGGTGAGATCTTATATCAAGAGCCTGAAATGCTCTTATACCAATTGCAGGACTGGGTGAAGGGTTATGCACTTACAACACAACAACAAAAATAGGAGAGTGTATAACAACACTTAACAATTCAAATGGGGAACTGGAGAAAATCAGTTTTGAGAACTAAGAAACACAAGTATATATGAGACAGAACAAGAACAACACAAGTAATTGGTTTTCAAGGTTGATGTATATTGCTCTCTAGTTCCTTACAAATGTTTCCAAAGTTCTACCAATAAGATACAAGGACCAAAAATACTTATACTACAACTTACAGCCGGCTATACTTTGAAGGCCAGCTAGATACATGATCTAGACAACAAAATCAATGTAGAGTCAAAAGGCAGATTTCCTTTTGACTAGTGACTATGACATGCTATAGCTCACATCCTAATATATTACAACAAGGATAAAGTACATAAAGTGGAAAGTTACAGACTCAAGACCTCAATGTATAGTTACCAAAAGCATGGACCTTTTCACCCACTCATGTAAAGTTGGTGTCTTATCAGAGTTGTAGCGGAAAGGGGTCCAGCTTTTAGGTAAAAAGGTACATCAGATAAAGTATGTAATTAAGAAGTCTTTGAAAGAAATCTGTCTTCAATAGTTGGCTTTGGAAGACTTTGTCTTTGAAGCTTCGGAAGACTTCATCTTTTGGCTTCAGAAGATATTGGTCTTGGCTTCAGAAGATTTCACACTTAGAGTAATTTTTAAGGCAGTGTGTGAAACTTCCGAAGCATTCCACTTCAGTACACTTATGCATGCATGCTAGAGAGACTTTGGGTGTTTAGGTTGCATCAGCCTTACAAATAACCTTACAGTATTGCATATCAACAGTAGGTTATGAATGAAATGAATGGCTTTTGATAATTAAATTCCGCTGCAATATCTTATGAAAATTATATTAATATGTATGTATAGTGTTGTGAATGACCAACTGTGAGGTGATCGGGAACGGAGCCTTACAAGAAAGATCATCCAAACATGGGTCATTACACTCCTAAGTAGGGGAAGAAGTCAGGGATGACTAAGTCGAAGAGGAAGAACTTGATCCCAGCAGCAAAGAGGAGATCAAAGAAACCTCAGGAGATCAAGGCCGCCTTCAACTCCAAGCAGAAGCAATTTTTTATCTTTGCAGGTTTTGAAGTGGTAAAGGCTAAGGACATAACTTTAAATTCTAGTACCAAGAGTTCAAGTACATGTTCAACACTCCAAGCAGTAAAGAGGAGATCAAAGAAAGCTCAGGAGATCAAGACCGCCTTCAACTCCAAGAAGAAACAAGTTTTTATCTCTGCAGATTTTGAAGTGGTAAAGGCTGAGGACGTAACTTTAAATTCTAGTACCAAGAGTTTAAGTACATGTCCAACTCATACCTGTGAAGGATGAAGGCTAATCAGCTGTGTAACACTGCTACACAGCATGAATCATCCACCTCCAAAGGCAAGCTTTACCTTAGCAGGCCTGCCACAACATCTGCAAAGATGAGGATGGAGATGGAAAGTGATCAAGCTCAGTCTTCCATTCACAATAAGACTCTTAGAAGAAAGCAAATTGACTGCATTATATGTGGTAGTACTTCTCATTTGGCTAAGAGTTGTATATACAATCCCAAAAGTACTATCAACATAACAAAGAAGATGACTTCTGAAGGGAACAAGAAGAAGAAAGCTTCGGAAGAAATCTGTGTTTCTTTCAGAAGCTCCACAATGAAAACGAAGACAAGTGAAAAATTGCTTTCGGAAGAAAATTTGGTCTCAGAAGAAAGGAATGCTTCTGAATCACTGAAGCTTGCTGCAGTGAAAGCAAGATCTTCCAAAGGGTTAGTTTCCAAAACTTCCAAAGTTGTAAAAACTTCCGAAGCTTTGAGGGTCAAGTCTAATCTTCCAAAGATGGTGTGGAAGATAAAGGAAGACCATGTGACTGAAAATTCTCCACTTACAACAGCAAGTGATCCCCATAGTCTCAGTATAGGATCAATTACTGTTGCATTGTGTAACGCTCCGAATTTCCCGAAACAGGCTATTTAATAATAATGGGCTTTTAAGGGTTAATTTAAGAAATAAAGGGGTAAATTAGTGGGCTATAGGTAAAATTAGCCTTAATGGGCTAGGCTTGGTGGGTTTAAGGGCTGTTAAGGGCCCTAATCAGCCCTTAAACCATGCATGATCAGATCTATTCCACCATTTCAAACCCTAGCCACCAATTTCGTAGAGAGAGAAAGTAGAGAGAGAAAGTAGGAAGAACTCAAGATTTGAGCTTGGAAGATTGAAGGATTGAAGAGCTGGGTGTTTGGAGCATCAAAAACTAAGAAAATAGCAACAAAACAAGGTAAGAATCGACCTCTAAGACCTTCTGTAGATCAAACCCGGATTCTAGGGTTTTGGGGTTTTGAAAAGTTCAAAGAAACACATAAAGGTCAAATTTTTACGTATGAAAACATGTAAAAAGCTTAGATTTGGTTTCATGGAAGGTAAACCAAGGATTTGGACGTAAAAAGTTAAGATTTTGGGTTAAAAACGGGCTGGTTCTTAGTTTTTATTCATCCAGCGAAACTGGGCCCCGATCCAGCGAATTTAAGTATTCATCCAGCGAAACTGTGCATTTATCCAGCGAAACTAGGAGAATCCTAGCGAAACTACAGTTTCGCTACAGCGAAACTACAGTTTCGCTATAGCGAAACTACAGTTTCGCTAATAGCTTCGCTAAGTACTTAGGCTGACCTTAGACATTGCGAAACTAGGAAATTCCAACGAAAGTTGGACGCTCATGCCAGCGAATCTATCCAGCGAAACTGACAGAAGTGCTACCCAGCGAAACTGGTAGCGAAACTGCCAGCGAAACTGTCAGCGAAACTACCAGCGAAACTGTGGGCGAAACTATGAAGAAAATGACGTTTTTGCATATTAACTTTCGTGCAGCTAGAGTATTCAGGCTATAGCTTAAGAGGCTTAGAATTTAAGCTATTGGACAAGTTCAGGTGAGTTCTAGACCCCTCCTTTACCCGTTTTCAATGTTTTGGGGTGATATGCATACTAAAATACATACTTTTATGAGAACGGTTTTTAAGACCTTTTATCAAAAAAATAAAATTTTCTAAAGTAAAATATGCCATTTAAATAGTTCAAAATAATTTTCGGGCGCGCTGACCTGGCAGCCCGGCCCCAGCCAGGGGCGTTGCCTCTTGGACCCCACTAGGGGCTGCCGCCCCTAGAACCCTGCTATCGGGGACTGCCGCCCTCGAACCCCCGCTGTCCCGCGGAGGGTTAGTTATCTAGTTTATCTCTCATGATTGATGTAATGTGAATGCCTAGACTAAGAGTTTGCTCCTTATTATGTGTTAAGTGTATGTGAAAACTAAAGATATAAGTGAAACTTAAAGAATTGTTATTGGGCCCATAACATGTACCTTGATAAAGTGATAAAGTAAAGCCTTGCAAGTAAATTGATAAAGGAGGGTTGCATTCGTTGTGCCCTCACCAGTGATAAAGTGATAAAGTATGCTCGAACAGGCAGGTCAGTAAGTCCTGAATTGGCATGACAATAATGGCCTGATCGGGTACGACAGTAAGTCCTTAATTGGCGTGTCAGTAAAGTCCTAGGCGAGCCTAGGCACCGATAGTGACAGAGAATTGACGGATAAAGAAGAGTAATAAATAACAATAAACGATAAAGTATTGATAAAGTGATAGCCTGTGTGTACTTATACTTTGATACACAATGATTATTTTCAACTGATAAAGCTAATATCTCTTACGAAAGTTATTTAGCAAAGTAAACCTAGAATTCACTCAGCGAAGCTGACTTTTGTATGCATATCAGTTGACAGGTAAGAGTTAGAGCTATGGAATAGAGGCATGGGACTGAAGCTTCTTGGCACTAGAAGACTGGCATCCCTGAAGAAGAAAAGCTAAACAAAGGAATCTTAAATAGTTTTGAGGATTAAAGACGATGTTTATATTTTATTTGTAATGAATTGAAATTATAGTAATTTCCGCTGCATATATATATATATATATATATATATATATATATATATATATATATATATATATATATATATATATATTTATATATATATGAGTAAATGATTGTCTTAAACCAATGTTAAGCTGTGAATGACCAACTGTGAGGTCCCCCTGAGAAAGGTGGGCCTTACACATTGTCTTTAGTTCATTTTGAAGAGCCCAAGACCAATGAGGCTTGGGTTTCCAAATGTAATGTGCAGGAACAACTGAAGACCAAAAGAAATGTATGGATCATTAGTGGATGATCCGGGCACATGACAGGCAATGTCTCTTTGTTTCAGAATTTGAGAAAATTGATAAAGGGCCAGTTTCTTTTGGAGGAGATGCTGGTGGTTACATTACAGGAATGGGCAGGGTCACAAATGGTAAGCTCAGCATTGAGAATGTAAACTTTGTTAAGGAGCTTGGGTACAAGTTACTGAGTGTATCCTAATTTCATGACCAGAGACATAACATGCTCTTTATGAGCATAAGTGCCTTATTCTCATGCGGTCATTCCTCAAGAGCATATCCTGCTTAGAGCACCCCGAAAAGGGAACATGTACAAGATGTATAAACTAATTAAGAATGATTTGGTAACTGGAATGCTAAAGAAAAAGTTACAAGTGATGATCACTGTGTTGCATGCCTGAAAGGGAAATAACACTTGGTGTCTCACAAGCCAAAGGTAAATAACTCTATTACTACTTCCCTACACTTATTACACATGCAACTCTTTGGCCACACTAGTGTCATGAGTTTAGGAAGGACCTCATATTGTTTGGTGATCATAGATGATTTCACAAGATTCACTTAGGTTTTCTTCCTTAAACCTAAGGATGAAACTCCTGAGATCTTGAAGAATTTTATTCTAAAAGTTGAGAATCAAATTGATCACAAGGTCAAGATCATAAGGTGTGACCAATGAACTAAATTTAAGAATCAAATCCTTCACACATTTTATGATGAAAAGGGTATTACAAGACAATATAGTGCTCCCAGGATTTCTCAGCAAAATGGTGTTGCTGAGAGAAGAAACGGGACATTTATTAAAGCTGCAAGAACCATGTCGTCTGACTCTAAACTGCCTATTACCTTCTGGGCAGAGGCTGTCAACACTGCCTACTATATGCAAAACAGAGTTTTAATAGTTAAGACTCAGGGTAAGACTCCTTATGAATTGTGGCACAAAAGAAGACCTTTCATTGGTTTTCTCCAATCATTTGGATGTCCCTGCACCATCTTGAATACCAAAGATCAAGTAGCCAAGATTTGCTGAGAAATCACATAATGGACACTTCATTAGATACTCTTCTCAAGCTAAGACTTATAGAGTATACAATCTCAGAACTAGAGTAGTTGAAGAATCAGCCAATATGATCTTCAATGAGCACACACCCCATGTGAAAGGTTCTGGTCCTAATTGGCAATTTGATCTTGACTTAGTTACAAACAGTTTTAACAAATCATGTGAAGATGTTTCAGGTTCAACAGGTAACAAATCAACAGAAGATCCTAACCCAAAATTTGAGCTGAGAAGACCAAGACAGACTACATCTTCAGCTCCAGTGGTAACTAACCCTTCAAATGAAGTTCCTATCAGCACAACAATGACAAATCAAGCTGATACATTTAAAGTGCCTGAAAATTCTAGCTCAGAGGCACAAAACACAAATGTAGAAACTTCAAATGTAGGAGGCAATGGTGGTGGTGATAGTGATCAAGAATTTCTTGATGCTGATAACCACTTCATTAATGACAACATCAATTATGTCATACACTAATTGGATCAAGCTTCTCTTGATAAGTGTCCTGATGTGGTGGAAGACACTTCATTTCCAGATCTAAACTTTTCAAATTTTGATCTGCCTCAATAACTTGCGGTTTTCCCTGAACTCAGGATCTGCAAGTCACACCCCACCACAAACATCATTGGAGATGTGAAAAAGGGGGTGAGAATAAGAGGACAAACCCATGATAAAAATATTTATCTACACTCTTGTTTCTTGTCCTAGATAGAGCTAAAGAAAGTTGATGAGGCTTTGAAGGATGAAAGTTGGGTTGAAGCAATGCAAGAAGAGCTGCTTCAATTCAAGAGACAAAAGGTTTGGAACCTATGTCCTCTTCCTCATGGGAAGACTATCATAAGCACCAAATGAGTGTTTAAAAATAAGAAAGATGATAGAGGACTTGTCATCAAGAATAAGGCAAGAATGGTTGTTCAAGGGTACACACAAGAAGAAGAAATTGATTACACTGATATTTTTACTCCTGTAGTAAGAATTGAAGCTGTTAGGATATTCCTGGCGTTTGCTGCATCCAAGGTCTTCAAGGTCTACCAACTTGATGTCAAGTGTACATTTTTATATAGGGTGATTGATGAAGAGGTGTATGTCAAACAACCACCTGGCTTTGCAGATTTAGATCATCCTGATTATGTTTGCAAGCTTGGTAAAGCTCTTTATAGATTGCACCAAGCTCCAAGGAAGTGGTATGAGACACAATCTCAGTATCTCTGTCAACATGGATACAAAATAGGTACTACAGATGGAACTCTCTTCATCAAAGGAACAAGAAATGACTTAATGCTGGTTCAAGTATATATGGATGACGTTATCTTTGGGTCAACTAATCTAAAGCTCTGTAAAGACTTTGAGAAGATGATGAAGAATAAATTTGAAGTAAGTGCCATGGGAGAACTCAATTTCTTTCTAGGAATTAAAGTGAAGCAAGTTGACAATGGCATCTTCATAAGTCAGTCAAAGTATGTACAAGACATACTTACAAGATTCAACATGACTGAATGTAAGGTGGCAAAGACACCCATAGCCAGAAACCACTCCCTTGGACCTGATCTTAAGGGGGAGTGTGTAGATGAACATCTTTACAGGGCAATGATTGGGTCTCTTATGTATCTTACAGCTAGCAGGCCTGATATTATGTTTGCTACATTTATATATGCAAGATATCAAGACAACCCCAAGATGTCACACCTAGTTGTTAAAACAATTCTTAGATATCTTAAAGTTGTCCTAAGCAAGGTCTTTGGTATCTAAAGAATTCTAAATTCAATCTGTATGCTTATATAGATAATGACTATGGTGGCTGCATCATGACTGCAAAGTCCACATCTGGGGGATTTCAATTCCTGGGTGGAAGGATAGTTTTATGGCAATGCAAGAAATAATCTTGTGTATCTGCATCAACTGTTGAAGCTAAATACATTGCTGCTGCAAGCTGCTGTGCTCAAGTACTTTAGAATCAGAATCAGATGCTGGACTATGGATACAAATTCAAAGAGACTCCCATCCATATAGACAACAACAGTGCTATCTCTACCATAAAGAATCTTGTGCAGCATTCAAGGACAAAGCACATCAACATCAGGTATCATCTAATTAGAGATAATCATGAAAAGGGATTGATAAAACTAATCAAGGTTGACACATATGAACAATATGCTGATCTGTTCATAAAGGCTTTTGATGAATAGAGATTTAAATATCTTATATTAGCTATTGGGATGATTAACCTTGAATAGATTTTCTTAAATTTTAATCTATATTATTTCTAAAAGGAAGTGTGTGTCCTAAGTTGTCTAATTTATCACCTACATAAGTCCAGTTTATCTTGGGAGAAATCTTTTTCAAATGATGTTCCTTAGCATTTTGAAAAATTACCAAGTGTATTTTCTTTCGGAAGATGTTAACATTGCCTTCGGAACAATTTTAAGTTTTCAAAACACATAACCACTTAAAGGAGATTTACCTTCGGAAAAAATTCCATATTTCTTCCGAATCCAAAATATGATTCTAAGTACTTATGTATATTTGAAGAACAAATTTCTTTCGAAACCAAATACTCTTCGGAAGAACAATTACCTAAGTAATTTCTCTTCCGAAGCTATTTTTCACTAAGCTTAGGAATCTCTTCCGAAGACAAATTACCTTCAGAAGAATCTCAATTTCCAAGAAAACTACCTTTTTGGGCACTTTATCAGTGGTGGGACCGACATTCGGACTTTAAAGTTTATCCTTTTGCATTAACTTTGTCTCAAGTACATTTCATATAAATATACCCAACGGTTCCCCCTCTTTCGCTTTCTTGTTCATCTGAAATCTTTCTAAACCTAAAATCCCACTCACCGCCTTTGTTCATATCTTTCTTCACTTCAAAGCTACCACAAATGTCCAACCTCAACCGTAAAAACCAACCAGATTTCTTAATGCAGCTTCATAGGCAACATAATCAGGTTGCTCTGTTAAACTCTAAGAAAGATCCAAGTTTCTTAGAGGTTTGTTGCTTTCTTTTACTCTCAAACTACTTCACCTCCCTTACCATTAATCATCCACTTTATGAGGATCATCTTTTGGATTTTTGGAAGACTTGCCAAGAGGTCACCATGGATGGGGAGAAGGCACTGTCTGCCATAGTATAGGGGAAGACATTGTTCATCACTCTATCCTCCATTAACTCACACTTACAGCTGGATGATGAAGAAGGTGAAGTGTCCTTTCCAAAATCAGCTGTAAATCATTCTTTTGAGCAGATGGGCTATAAAGAGGACTTCTTAATTAGAACCTTCAAGAAAGGGAAGGTTTCTTCTTAATGGAAGTACCTCCTACATGTTATTATTCATAGTTTGTCTAATAAACATGGAGGATTGGACCAAATTCTAGAGGATCTCTCCTTCATAGTTCATGGAATGGTTCATGGGGTCAAGTTCAGGTATTCTCAATTTTTATATACTAATTTGCTTACAAACTTGGACTCCTTAGAGTATTACATGTTTCCTAGATATGTCCAGCACATTCTTAACTGTGAACTGGGCTCACAGTTGAGGGGAACATGTAATATTCTTAAATTAGGACAGACGAAGCCTGACATCTTCAAAATAATCAGAAAGTCTACTATGACCTTCTCAGGGGTAGAAAGAACCATGGTCCTAAAAATGTTAGAGCTCATTGCTCAAGGTGACAACCGAGTAGCACCAGCAGTGTTGAACCCACACCTTCTACTTCTACACTACCCACACAAACATAAACAACCCTCACCTACCAAAGAAGACCAAAACGAACCCCTGTACAGGTTATTCAACCTGTGCAGGCCCCCATATCACCACCCATACTTGAAGAAGTGGATACTAGAGCTCCCACTTCTCCTGAGGAGCAAACCACTCCCATCTCACCAAGAATCAGCCATGAGGTTCCTCATGCTCAGGTTGATGAGCTCATGACCCAACAGTCCTTAAGCCTTCACTTAGAGTCTCAACACTCTAGTGAACAACCTTCAAGGGAAAGTTACCATCCCTAACCTTTAGACTTAAATCAACCCATGCCCAACCTAGAATTCTATGATGATGAAGATATAACACTCAGTGAGTACCATGAGTCTCTCTTCTCCTTCCCTGCTCAAAGAGAGATGAGTACTCATGTGTCTCCTGTATCTAGCCCACATCATCCACCCCTAACTGAGATGGATCTTCCAGAAACTTTTCAGGAGATTTATATGGAAGATGATCTCACTTCTGAAAGTGATTACATCATTAAAACCTCAACTATGGCAACCCAGCCCATTAACACTTCAACTGAAGCTGTCAGTGAGCAGGGAAAAACCAGCAGCCAAGAACAACAAGCTGGTGATGAGGAAGAAGACTTAGGTCCAATTATCTCATCCTCCAGTGATTCTTCTACTGAAGATGAGGGGAATCTTAGACTAAAGGTGTAAACTGTCTAAAACATGCACCTATTTAGTCTCCAAGGTTAGTCACTTGGAATCTCAAGTGACTACCTTGTAAAGAAGGGTCAATGATCAACAACTTGAGATTTCTGATCTCAAGGAACAACTAGTTGGGAGACCTTTCAGAAGTATTCAACCAGGAACACAAGAACCTGAGGATGTAATTGACTTAACCTTCAGCTCACCTATACAAGTGGGTGATGCTACCAAAAAGGGGAGGAAGTTATTACAATCATAGAACCTAGGAGTCCTTCTTAGACTATGGACATTAAGGACTCATCAACCTCACTTGCAATTATCAAGACTCAGCAACCTCCTCAAATTCACATTGATGTAGACTTATTTATCCAGAGCCTATTTAAGGAGGGTATACCAAGGGCAATGTCATATCCACCTTATGGAGCTGCAAATGAAATACATGGGTCGATGTATGATGCTGAAAGAAGAGCCCTCATACTGTATAGAGTTCAAGAATAGCAGCAAGAGGTCTTTAATTTTTTGACCTTGAACTGTTATGACATCCTTTCTCTAGTCAATATGCCACTTGCCAACCCAAGTCAAAACAGGCAAGATGACATATTGACTGAGATTATTCAAGACATGATTATGGAATAACTTAGACATAGAAGAAGACAATTGAAAGCAGGCAATGTCATTGGTTAACTGGATGTTGAGGTGGACCCTAAGATTAGCTTCGAAGGGGAAACCTTGACTAAAGGCCTAGTGACTGAACCTATAAAGCATTGTCACAGAGTCAATCACTTCAACAACATCATGTACCCTCAGTGAGGCACCAATTAGTAAAGGTGTTTCACAACCTCTGTCTGGCCAGAGCATGACTACTAATTCAGGCAATGAAGGCCAAAGCTCTCTTCACGCTGAGTCACCGAGGCCTGTGAGTGATCAAGGGAAAAGGAAACTAACTCCTGAGGAGATTGAGGAGGAGGAAAGAGAGAGGAAGAGGAAACTAAGGGGAAAGAGTTCAGCTGGTTCCTCAGGCTTCATGGAAGCTGCAATCAGGATAGCCCCAGGCCAAACACTCAAGATGATGAATTGAGGGCTGCTAGATTAAACTATCTGAGAACTAGGATCTACAACATTGATGAACTCATCTCTCTTTCGTTAGAAGAGTTAAATGAACTGGTAGAATTAGAGCTGACCAAGGAGAGGAAGGAGGCAGAGGATGCAGAGTTGCTCTACAGAGTCAAAGAAGAAAGAAGACAAAGAGACTATAAAAGAATTCTCCTCCTCTCTCCCTAGTTCGTGAAAACCCTGAAAGAGATGTTGTGGCAGCTGAACCACCTTAGGTAGACAAAGAAGCTGATAGACGAAACACGATCAACTACCTGAGTGCCACAAGTCTCTACCAGGCATCTGCACTTCTTTCCCTCTCTTATGAATACATTGAATTTGAGTACCTTAAGCAGCTTGAACAACAGTTCATAAATGAACAAAAAGCTACTACTAGAAAAATAAGGGAAAAAGCTGCAAAGTCAAGGGCCATCATCCAAAAGAGCCAAAAGAAGTCTGCTGACAGACAAAGGATGATGAGCTTCTTGAAGCTGTATGGATTCTCCGGAAGGAGGCTTGGTCCAATGTCTCTATCCACTATGGATGAGCACATTAGAGTGATCAAGCATAAGATTAAGAAGGGAGAGCTTGTGGACTTGCATTCTCCACTAACCCAATCTCCTCCTGGGTTAAGGTTAAAGTTGAGCCACAGACAACATAACCTAGACCTTCAGCTGCTTCATAACCAACTTCATCTTATGATCCACAGCAGGGTTCTACTCCCTTACCTTCTGAACCTGTGAGGGAAGAGGACCCAACTGAGATAAGCACAACAGAACAACATGGTACTCAAGACCATCCCCCTTAGTTAAACACTCCAAAGAGGAAGAAAAGGATGGTCGTAAAGAAAGTATCCAAGAAGAAAAAGGCATCCACTTCCAGACCTTAGGATGAGTCAGAACATCCTGAGGCATCCTAAGGAGGTGCAACAAGAAGCTGATCAACCAACTCCTACTATAGTATAGCCTCTTGCAACTAGAAGACCCATCCTGTCTTAGACTTTTTCTTCTAATATAGACAAATGGTATGTAATCAGAGATCAAGGTGGTCAAGTTGTCTACTTCTAGAAAGACATACTTGATCTACCTTTGCATGATCTCCATGACATGAGAAGATACTATGAAAGTCTGAGGGGTCCTGACCAGATGATGAAGAAAGGAATTGCCTTGATCCTAATAAGGATAATCAACTGAAGAAGAATCTTCTCTATTTTGGTAGCATCAGTCTAGGGGGAGTTTATAAGGTTTATATAGAGGCTGATGCAACCAAAGAAACCAAATAGCTTCCTGCATGCATGCACCAAGTACCAAGTAGAACTGCTACGGAAGTTTTATACTTTGCATGAGAATTATGCTAAGTATAAAATCTTTCAAAGCTAAAAGTTCCTGCGGAAGCTTTATACTCTGCACAAGAAATATTCTAGGTATAAAGTCTTCCGAAGCCAAAGACCAAATCTTCCGAAGCCAAAGATGAAGTCTTCCGAAGCTTCAAAGACAAAGTCTTCTGAAGCCAAATGAAGTGAAGATTGATTTCTTTCGAAGACTTAGAAGAATATGCTTTTCTCTGAAGATTGTATAAAGTCTTCCGAAGCCAAAGACCAACTTTTCACTGTAACTCTGAAAACTTACCAACTTGCATAAGTTGGTGAAAATGTCCATACTTTTGTAACTATACATTAAGGTATTTGCCTGTAACTTTCTACTTTATGTACTTTTATCCTTTTTAGATTATATTAGGATGTGAGCTATGATATGTCATAGTCACTAGTCAAAAGGCAATCTGCCTTTTGACTCTACATTGATTTTATTATCTTTGAATGTTCCAACTGGCATTCCAAGTATGGCCGGTTGTAAGATGTAGTATAAAGTATCATAATATCTTGTAACTTATTTTTTATCCATTGTAACTATTGTAAGAGAACTTGAGATTAATATACATCATCCTTAAAAACCTTATATATATTGTTCTTAAGTTCTGTCTCTTTACTTACTTGTGTTCTTTGCATCCTACTCTTAAACCACGGCCCTTAATTTGATCTGTTAAGTGCTCTAACACTCTCCTTATTGTGTGACTGATTGTATTGACCATCCCTTAACCGGTCCTGCACAATTCAAGACATGCTATGTTATTACTTGTAATTATGTGTTCATAGTTTAATAAACTTGATAACACAATCATTAATTCATGCAACCATGGTAACAATGATAGATCTATTGGTTTCACAAATCCACCCTATTTGTTTAGTCGCGTGGTGATTGGAACCAGAATCATTAATTCTATATGGTTTCATCTGCAGACAGAATCAATTCAGTCATTAGGTTTGATTGTGTTGGTTTGTCTTTTATGTTACATCATTGCATTATAAGTCTTGATATTACCATGTGAATTGAATTGTTTTATCTCTATTTAATTGTCACACCCCCGCTTATAGCGGAAACACGAGGATGTAACGGACGGGATCGCATAACACATTGTTAAGTTAATAGAGATGCATTAAATAAAGAAAGTCAACGTGTCATGACATCACCCGACACAAATGGAGACTTGTGTCGCACTTAGTCAATTCCACGACAAACATAGTCATACAAACCAAATAAGTATAAGTCCCACAACCAGGGAAACAAATGAACATAAGTGAATAATGGAAGTCAAAGCAACTGTCATAGACATCCAATGAGTCTAAATAGTGCAATCCTAAGGCCATCGCTAAGGCAGCATCCCTAGCTATCCTCAATGATTGTTATCACCTGAAAAGATATGCTCAAAACGGTCAACAATAATGTTGGTGAGCTTCGCAGGTTTGAATTGTAAACATGTAATTGATACTGTATTGTGTTTGTAGTGGAATACCGTGCATACAGTTATAAGCAAGCAATATCACATACCATGAGTTTTATACAACCAAACCTAATGACACACAGCAACTTGTCGGAATATATTCACCCAAGGCCCATTCCTGGCAATGTGATGGTACTCACAAGTAACCATTCGTCAAGGGTGGGGGTGTCAACCCAGTAGTACTACTAATACCTATCCGTTGGTTCCAACACCGGAATTAATGGTTGTAAGAAGAACCACACAGTAACATCATGTATGCATTAGATAAGTACTCACAAAACAGTATCAAGTTGATTCCAAGTATGAAAATTGTATGTATGTTGTACAGCATTGAAAACGTATGAGCATACTTCTCCCCCATGTTTGTAAAAGATTGAAACAATTGTATAAGCATAAAAAGGGGCCGTGAAACTCACATGGCGTATAAGTATGTATATAAGATGATTAAATAGGATAATAATCGATGTTCCAATGAACTCTTTCACGAGGTACCTAAACACGTATATATATATTTTAAGATTTAGGTTAATAATAAGATTTAACGATTAAACGCGAACTAGGGTTTCGATAAGAATTTGGGGTTTTTAATATATAAGTAAACTTTTAATAATAGATTCTCTTATATTTTAATTCCATGAAAAATATTATTTCATTTAAATAATTTTACGTAATTGAAGTATTTATAAGAACGGGTAAACTTAAATATAAAGTGTAAATAATTTCTATAATTATTTTATATAACAAGATTAAAAGTAACATTTGGACCAATAATAATAATTTAAAGTCCATTTTACATGAAATATCCAAAAATAACCTTTATTATAATGTTTTATAAATATTAAAATTTAAAGAAAAAATTGCAGAAAATTATTTGATGATTTTAAAAATAAACAGAGTTTATAAAATAATTTTAATAATTTTTAGGTATTTTTTTGTAATTTTTAAAAGCCTAGAAAGGAGATACGAAGTTTGACTTAACGACGAAAGGAAAATAATATCAATTAGAAATTCGGAAAATTTCAAGTTACATCAGTGTAACAAAGGAAAAATCATGCTTACAAGCTTAAGATCAAAGTTCGAGATAGCATAATTTGTTATCATGGTGTTCAAATCTTGAATAATTTAAATCAGGAAGACAAAATCAAGGACAAGAATGATCCGACATCACAATGAGATGTGAACATTTGATTCACAATCGAAGGGAATACATGGACTTCACAGGATATGAGATCAACCATAGCCTTATTGAAGGTACGTGTACTTATAAGTGGTAACAAAGTTATAATTAGTTCATTCGATCATTGAGGTGAGTGACCACTTATAATATAAAATATTCAATTAGCAAAGTATCCCGAGATGTAGGAATTCCACCTACAGCATTGCATGTTCTTAGTTATGGGACACCTCCTTAAGAGAACTTGAGAACCATAAGTAACGGTTTAAAGTTTTGAAGACCATTCGGTGTTTAGGAAAGTGTTCTCGATGCTTTTGAACCGCTGTAGTAATTCGGTAGCTCCTTCGGTTCCACTGAACTTAGTGGGGTTGCAAGAACTGAAATGCTTGTAGGTACAAGCACGTGGAGGGTTAGGACCAACAGAGATTGGAGCAGGGTTCATGCCTTGATTCAGATGAGTTAGGAGGGTTGGTATGACCGCAGCAACCTCACGTGCTACAATAGCAGCAATCTTACGGCCAGAGTTTCTAGATTGGGATCGGTTTTGACGAGTAGACATTTTGAAATATCATTAAGATATTTTATGAGAATTGGGTAATATGAGCTATACAACATGAAAACGACAATCGGGAATTTGGCATAATAACAATGAGATATTCCGAGTGTAATCGTTTGATTCGTAAATCAAAGCGAGTACGTTGACGAATCAAAGTATTAGGTCAACCACAACTTTGGTGAAGACATGAGTACCTATAAGTAGATACTCATCCCGAGGGTTCCCAGGTAAGGTAGACAGATCCATCGGCTGATTTGGATTTATACGAATACCTTGCTTAGACAGAACACCCCGAGATACAGGCATCACGCTCTTCTAGCATTACATGTTTCAAGTTGTAAGATACAGACTTGGACAAATTTGAAAACCACGAATAACTATTCAAAGCCCATTTTGAAACCATTTGATTTAGACACACAATGCCTTGCAATCCATGCTTCAGTCCATCAGGATCATCACGTAGCCCAGTTCGAACATATTCTTAGTATACCGGTGATGCTTATATATAGGGTTCCCCGCAGCGTTCCCACCACACCCTCGATATACATAGAATGATGCTTAAACCGGTTACATGACCTCCTAATTTTCCTTAGCATAATCCTAATGAATAACATAATGTATGTGTAGAGAGTATCATCACTCCCGTACATTTCTTGAAGTCCACTTTTATTCTAAGCATTCAATCAGTTCCTTAGTTACTGAAATGCTAAGTGGAGGAATGTTTCACGAAAGATAGAATCAATGTCATGATTGGAAATACCCTTAAGGCTCTAAGTAGGGCAGGACTTAAGTAATAGCAAGTGTTAGTAATGTTTTGTTACCTTTAACGAAGTCTTACTAGAATTATGATCCTAGCATACCATAGGGTATAGAATAGAGAACTTGTGATACTCCTGATTGTTACCTCATGGTAAGATTTGCCAGACTTCTCATGCACGGCGAATTGCAATTACGTGTGCACCCGTAATGGTAATTTAACTTGCATGGTCACCCTAGCTCCACTTACCCCAAGTTAACATCATAGTATTGTCAACACTCATCAAGCATGGTTCGTGTAAAGTCCTCATGTCCATGAGCCATTAGTATTCCAATAGTAGTATGTAATAGCATATAAACTCCAAGCATATAAACACGAATTGCTAACGATAGTTGTCTGTCCGTCATACTTTCAGGATCTCAGACATACCATCTTAGGGTCAGATTTAGTATTTGAGATCAACGCTACGCGTGATCTGTGAAGTTTCCTTTCACGTGAGTGTTCCGACCTAATGATTTAATGTAGTGCGCATACAATGGAAGATTCTAGTATAATGGTATCCCATAGTGAAAGACTAAGAGTAATAGTGTCTTTCTCAGGATGATCAGATAATAAGCACATATGCATAGAATCATATATAGAGTCAAGTAACAAGTATAGAGGAACACACATGTAATATTAAATGCAAACCAGTCCTAGCATGCATTCTACATGAAGGTTCCTAGGTTATAGTCTAGGTCAAGTGTATTGCCTAATTCTCTATAACCAATGGCTCTGATACCAATCTGTCACACCCTCGCTTATAGCGGAAACACGAGGATGTAGCGGACGGGATCGTCATAACACATTGTTAAGTTAATAGAGATGCATTAAATGAAGAAAGTCAACGTGTCATGACGTCACCCGACACAAATGGAGACTTGTGTCGCAGTTAGTCAATTCCACGACAAACATAGTCATACAAACCAAATAAGTATAAGTCCCATAACCCGGGAAACAAATGAACATAAGTGAATAATGGAAGTCAAAGCAACTGTCACAGACATCCAATGAGTCTAAATAGTGCAATCCTAAGGCCATCGCTAAGGCAGCATCCCTAGCTATCCTCAATGATTGTTATCACCTGAAAAGATATGCTCAAAATGGTCAACAATAATGTTGGTGAGCTTCGCAGGTTTGAATTGTAAACATGTAATTGATGCTGTATTGAGTTTGTAGTGGAATACCGTGCATACAGTTATAAGCAAGCAATATCACATACTATGAGTTTTATACAACCAAACCTAATGACACACAGCAACTTGTCGGAATATATTCACCCAAGGCCCGTTCCTGGCAGTATGATGGTACTCACAAGTAACCATTCGTCAAGGGTGGGGGTGTCAACCCAGTAGTACTACTAATACCTATCCGTTGGTTCCAACATCGGAATTAATGGTTGTAAGAAGAACCACACAGTAACATCATGTATGCATCAGATAAGTACTCACAAAACAGTATCACGTTGATTCCAAGTATGAAAATTGTATGTATGTTGTACAGCATTGAAAACGTATGAGCATACTTCTCCCCCATGTTTGTAAAAGATTGAAACAATTGTATAAGCATAAAAAGGGATCGTGAAACTCACACGCCGTATAAGTATGTATATAAGATGATTAAATAGGATAATAATCGATGTTCCAATGAACTCTTTCACGAGGTACCTAAACACGTATATATATATTTTAAGATTTAGGTTAATAATAAGATTTAACGATTAAACGCGAACTAGGGTTTCGATAAGAATTTGGGGTTTTTAATATATAAGTAAACCTTTAATAATAGACTCTCTTATATTTTAATTCCATGAAAAATATTATTTCATTTAAATAATTTCACGTAATTGAAGTATTTATAAGAACGGGTAAACTTAAATATAAAGTGTAAAAAATTTCTATAATTATTTTATATAACAAGATTAAAAGTAACATTTGGACCAATAATAATAATTTAAAGTCCATTTTACATGAAATATCCAAAAATAACCTTTGTTATAATGTTTTATAAATATTAAAATTTAAAGAAAAAATTGCCGAAAATTATTTGATGATTTTAAAAATAAACAGAGTTTATAAAATAATTTTAAAAATATTTAGGTATTTTTTGTAATTTTTAAAAGCCTAAAAAGCATTTAAAAAAATAAAAGAGGGTGCCCGGGGTCGAACCCGGGACCTCTTGGATTTCAAGCAAACGGGGAACCAGTGAACCAGGCATACAGCCGCGGTAAGGAATGAGTTTTTAACTCTTTTAAACACAAATAGGAATAATCCCCTATTTCATATGAACCCTAGAAACTATCGATCCCAAATTGGACATCGATTCGACTCTGTTACTGATTAGGTTCATGGGGCTTTTAATCCCCATCTAAAATCGAGCAAATAGGTGTGTTCAATTACCCGTTTCGAGATTGCTCCGATGAGAAACAGTGGAGTTGCAGGTCCGCGACAGAGGAAAGATTGAATGTGATGGTTTGTTGTGTTTCAAACGAAATTGAACTCGATGGACGATTTTATATGATTAAAAGTTCGTGAGTGCGCATTTATTTCGATTATTATACCGCGTAGTGCTCGATTAAGTGGCCAGATTCGCGGCCAAAGTGGGTTTGGTGGGTAGATCGCACTATAATTTTTAAATTATAGTGGGCACAGGTTCGAATCTGTCACATGGTGTTGTCGGGAAGGTTTGATTCGATTGAAACTGATTGAATTTGGTCGTTTGGCTTCGCCGGAGATGTGGCCGGCAGGGGAAGAAAGTCGACGGGGGGGGGGGGGAGGGGCTGGATTTAAAAAAAATACACAAATGGTCCTTGCAGTTTGTAATGTCTATCATTTTATGTTTAAAGTTATTTAAAACAAGTTTTAAAGTTTACATTTTCAACCCAAAAGTTTAATAGGGTTAAGTTTTTAAAAAATTTTATATTTAATATTATTATTATTATGATGTTATTATTATTATTATTATTTTTTATGATTATTGTAATTATTGGAATTAACATAACGTATTTAACTTAATTGTTTATAAAATTAAATTTTTATTAATAAAAATACGGGATGTTACATTAATCAATCTATATATGCATTCAAACATGTGATTACCCACCAGCTAATTTATATGTATTTAAACATGTGATTACCCACCAGCTCGTTACTTTCTCACATGATTTCAAGAATGTTGATTAGTGGATTCTTCATGCTCATTAAGGACTTGGACCTAGTTTAATAAAAGGATTTTATTATATATATTTGGATTAATGTATAATTGTAATATATCATTTGATTACTATCATTCAATGAAAATGATATTTAATATTATGTCAACGCATTTGCTACCATGTGCTATGAGCAATCGATTCACATTCGTCCATCCTGATAATTCCGCTGTCGGTTGAGGTGTGACAATAGTTCAGGAGATAAAACAATTATACTATTTTTTTAACTCCATTATCTAAATAGTTTCATTTTTAAACATTCGTTTTAAGATTTTTTATAGTCTTTTTATTATTTTAAAAAAACTTGTTTTTTGTTTTTTGAAAAATCTGATTTGTAATTATTCTGGTTGTTTTAATAATATTGTTTTTAAAAAAGTTCATCTTTTTATAGCTCTTTTAAAAATAAAACAAATTAAAATATTTTTTTAAATAGGATTTAGTGTTTTGGAGGGAAAAATGATGTGAGAATTTCTAGAAAAATAATAAGTGGAATATATATATATATATATATATATATATATATATATATATATATATATTCCACTTATTATTTTTCTAGAAATTCTCACATCATTTTTCCCTCCAAAACACTAAATCCTATTTTAAAAAATATTTTAATTTGATATATAAATATATATATATAGGATTAGGTTCATATGTTAATCCAACCTAATTGTGAGAACTTGTTATATATAAATATAATATATATATATATATATATATATATATATATATATGATTGGGTTCATATGTTAACCCAACCTAATTGTAAGAACTTGTTAATTATATTAGCCAATAAGAGCACGCCACATCATCATCAAGAAAAGAAATCTTGAAGGGCATTCATGTCATTTTATAGGTTACATATTCCATAAATGTTTATACTTTTCTGAAAACTTGTCTGACCTATTACTATCTTTATTACTTTGATTTGATCTTTTACATTTCTTAACAACATATAATTTTTTCTTTATAAAAAAAGAGATATGTATTCAACCCATCGCCTTATTTCTATAGTTTCAAATAATAAAAAAGGTTAGATTTTTATTCAACACAAATCTTTTTTCTTCTAAATTTTGTAAAATCTTTTGTTTTATTATATTATTATACTAGTTGGCATTGTCGTGCATTGTAATGGAGACTATAATATGATTAACTATAACTATCATTTTATGAATAATTTGGTGTTATTATATATAACTTAGAGAATCACATAACAAATTGAAACGAATATAAAAAATCAAAAATATAATCAATTAATTGTATTATATACTAATTACATATTAATATATGAAATGATAAAACGTGTGGTTTATTTGTTCCTGGTATAATATTAAAATGTATCTATATCATAGCCTTTAATTTTATATTTTGATATACACTTAATATTTTAATAATATATAAATATTTTTTATTCACGTAATGTGTTAAAACTTTAAAATAGTAAAGTTAATATCTACTTTCTTATCCCAAATAATTATAATTTTCATTAAACTAAGAGATTGTAAAATAATATTTAAAAACAACCTAAAAAATAAAAAAGATGAAAAATCTCATATTTAGATGAAAAAATAGACAGTTGTAAAAGATTTAATTTATTTTTTTAAATCAAATAAATAGACACTTGTAAAAGATTTAATAGGCAGTTTCGTTCTGTCGATTTATACTCCGTTCACTTCCTTTTGTCTCCTTCTTTCTACCAATCGAAGCCTTGAATCAACGTGTCTGAAGTGCAGGTTTAGCGGAATGATGAATATCCGGCGAAGGTGTTGCGATGGCTTATACATCCGACGATAAAGCGGGTAATACTTTTGGCAGTGTTACGACGGTTACTACTTTCGGTGATCACGGGGTTAATAATTCCGGTGATGGTTCGTTTAATGTTTGACGTTAATGTTTGACGATGTTCTTTGGAGGTTATCGTTATCAATTGGCGTCGTTTAGCGGTTATTGACGTTCCGCCGTAACATATCATTCCTACCGTTTGCTAGCGCCGTTAACTTGCATTTTGTAGTATATATAATTTTGAAGAAAGCTTGTTTTTTGTAATATATTTGTTAAGGGTTTCATGTACAAATGAATCTGTGTAGTTAGTTTATGATTTCTTAAGTAGACATTTAACAATCCATGGTAACTTTTTTCAAGTAATCATGTTCAATAATCCAATGTAACTAAGCTAAAATGTTGTATCATGTACCATTTATTTTTTAATATTTTAGTGTATAATATTTTAGAATTTTAAGAAAGTTTTTTTTCGTAAATATGTGAAGGTCACAGGTGCTTTTTTAGTTTTGTGATTTTTTTAAGTAAGCTTTTAACAATACATAGTAACTTTTTCATATAAGCAAATATAATCAAAGTAACGTGGTGTATCATGTAAGGCTTTTGTTATATTTATTATTATTAATTTTTTTATTTTTGCAATAATATGTAAATATTTACTACTAATTATAACATGAGAATGTTTCAAGTAATGTTATATATCGACACTAATAATGTATTTGTTACACCACTAAAGAATATAAGTTGTGATGCTAACATAACTTTAGATATATTAAGTTTACATTATAGCGTTTTATCTCACTTTAAAGCGACATTACATTTACGTATATTATATGTTATCAAATTACATGTATATTAAACTTTAATCTTAATGTGATGCAATGTAAGTAATATAACATTTTTGTTATGGTTGATGTTAATTAATCATAATAGATGCTAAGTGCTCTTGCATCAAATTACATTGCTAGCCACTAACATTGTATTATTTTAATGTTAATAAAAATACAATACACACACTAAAATTTTATTAAGTTATTACATTATATTAAGTTATTATATTATATTACAGTATTTTACATCATATTATAATGACATACATGTGTGTAGCAAACGATGATGTGTAACAATGTGAAAATACGTTGGATTCGTGTGGAGTTTGTTAATAAAGTGAAGATTACGGAAGACGATTGCGTTGATCCAATTTAATTATATTTTTCTATTATATATTGTTACGTTACATTACATTGCCAATGACTAACATTATATTATTTTTATGTTAATGAAAATGCCATATACATATTTTTTGAATATAATAGAACCTCTTTATAATTCGTAAGTTTTAAACCCAAAAAAAACATAAGAATGTTGTAAGTAATGTAATTAAATAAACTACTTATTTATTACATTAACAAAGAATATAAGTTATGTTAGTAACATTACTTTAGTTGTATTAAGTTATTATATTACGTTCTAGTATTTACGTCACATTACAATGATATTACAATACATGTAATCTTAATATATCAAATTACAGTTAAATTACATTTTATATTAGTTTTTATTTTAGTTGATGTAATTTAAGGAATTTATATTTATCTAATGTATGATGTCAACTGATCTTTAAAATAATGATAAATGCTCTTATATTGTTACATTAACTTACACTGCTAGTAGCTAATAATACAAATGAAAATACCATATACACATTTATTTAGATAGTAGACCTAAGTTATATAATTTTTCAGTTAGGGTGATGTAATCTAGTGTAAGTAACATAAGATAATATAAATAAGTGTAATGTGATCTATCGTAAGTCATTTGATTACTATAACTTGATTTAAGTAATATTTAATATGTTATTTTGTAATAAAATGTGAGTGATGACTACTAGTTACGACATGAGAATGGTGTAATTAATGTAATTGAACTACACTAATTTATTTGTTGCATTAACAAAGCATATAAGTTGTGTTACTAGCACATCTTTAGTTACATTAAGTTATTACATTACATTATATTTATTTACATCCAATTATAATGACATTACATTAATATTTATATACATTACAAGTTATCATAATACATTACATTACATTATATTTATTTACATCAAATTACAGTGGCATTACAATAACGTTTATATAAATTACAAGTTATCATAATACACCAGTTTCATATCAATTTAGAATCAACCAAAATCATTATCAATTGTAAGAACTACACTGATAAGCTAATATTGCACTATGGCCACACCACCTAACTTTACATACAATCAAAACTACTATAATTCATCATAATATTTTACTACATTAATATAACACAATAATTTCTTTTCGAGTTCACTTAAATTACGTTTCACTTCTTTCTCATGTTAAGTAAACTCGTGAATATAAAACAAAGTTTATTTTCAAATAAAACTATAACACCGTAACATAAAATTTTAACTAGAGTAACATAACATAATATTACACTACACTAATATATTATCATATTACACAACTCTTTATTTCATCAAACTCACTTTTTAATTGTAAAATTTGTCTATGTTTTTTCTTTATTGTATTTTTTTTCATCCTCGTATGTTAGTCCTAGGATAAGGTTGGATCTTTTTTTATAAACTCATTAGCTTTTATCTTCTCATTCATTTTCATGTGCCACATCTTTATACAGATCTGCAGACGTATTATAATATATTAGTTTATTATAAAAGATTAGAGCTAAAAATCACCATCGAACGAACCATAGTTCGACCTTGAAGAACAACAAATCTTGTTTCATAAAAGACTGGAGCTAAAAATCACCAGTATGGCAACAACGACTAGAAAGGGTGATGCTCCCATGTTTAATCAGCTAGGAAGGTGCGACCAGAAATGGTTGTTCGACAACAAACAGAAAGTGGAATAAGAAAGTAAAGTTGGTGTGTGTTTCTTCGTCCAAAGACTAATTGAAGGAGAAAGACCTAGGTCTTTCTAAGTCTCTTTGTATAATATAGCATCAAACTAAGGATTTTTTAAATTTGTTTCCAAGAAGTGGAGAAGAAGCGTGTTTTTTGAATGAAAGTGTTTTCAGAGAAAAGGAAGAAGGTAATGGTAGTTTGATGTAATTTAAAAGAAAAGGAAGAAAGTGATAGTGATTTGATGTATGCTTTCTGCAACACTTAAAAAAGTGGACTAATATGGGCTGTAGGTCACTAGATTAGGTGATAAAATTATCCATCTATCCTTCAATGCTATAAAATGAGTCTTGATACAAATATAGTATTTCAATTAATTATGGGCTTTTAGATTGAGAAGGTAAATCAAATGGATTACAACTAGTTAAAAGGTTCTTACAAAAAACAAGGGTTCTTAAAAGAGCATTACCCTATATATATATACACGTGTGTGTATATATATATATATATACATACATATATATATGTATATATATATACGTATATATATACGTATATATATATATTATATATATACGTATATATAGATATATATATATACGTGTATATATATACGTATATATATACGTATATATAGATATATATACGTGTATATATATACGTATATATATACGTATATATAGATATATATATATACGTATATATATACGTATATATAGATATATATATATATATACATGTATATATATATATATATGTGTGTGTGTGTATATATATATATATGTATATATATATACATATATATATATGTATATATATATATATATATATATATATATGATTGTGTATGGCTGTAAGCGAGTAGAGTCTAATCGAGCCTAGTCAATGTGAGCTCGAGTTAGGCTCGTTTAGAAACCGATTAGAGCCCAGTTGAGTTTGCTTGTTTATTTTAGCAACCTCAAACTGTGGTCTGGCGAGCCAACTAGTTTTTTCAAAAATAATTTTGTAATATTCCACACTTATTTATAAATATAAACAAACAAACAAACAAACAAACATACCCAGTGTCTCCCGCTGAAGAGCAGGGTCTGGGAGGGGTATATGGTGGCAAGTCTTTCCTCTATCTAGAAAGATAGAGAGACCGCTTCCGAAGAGACCCCCGACTCGTTAACACAGGCAATAACAATAACAATCATAATACAACGCATATACAAAGCATATAACAAAGCATAACAAAGGCAATAACCATCATAATACGAAGCATATAACACAATGATATATATCACAAGAAGAATTAGATAATGCGCATGTAACACCCAAAAAGGATAGATGAGGAGAACTACACCTAACGTGTGGGGTACGGCCATATGTCACCGTATACCCTTCCCACCCACAAAACCCACTAAAAGTCCTTAATTTTAATTCTATGCCTCCACTCACTTCTATCCTCGATCATGTTCTCAGAGAGATGCAAGTCCATCATATCTCTCCTAATAACCTCGTCCCAAGTCAACCTAGGTCTACCTCTGCTCCTCCTACCCTCTAAGCTGATGTTCTCTACTGCTCGGACTGGTGCTGCCATCGTTCTCCTCTTCACGTGCCCAAACCATCTTAATCTTCCCTCTCTTATTTTTTCTGTGATACACGCCACCTCTAGCCTCTGGCGAAAGACTTCGTTTCTTATCCGATCCAATCTTGTGTGTCCACACGTCCACCTCAGCATTCGCATTTCTGCGACCTCTATTTGTCTCTCATGCGATTTCTTTATGGCCCAACAGTCTGTTCCGTATAACATAGCTGGACGTACTGCCACTCTGTAGAATTTTCCCTTTAGTTTTGCTGGGAACCTCTTATCACACAAAATCCCTGATGCTGCTCTCCACTTGCACCATCCTGATTGTATACGGTGTGCTACATCGCTGTGTATCTCTCCATCTTCCTGTACGTACGAGCCAAGGTATTTGAACCTAGACGTCCGGGGGACCGCCATGCCTTGGATACTGATTTGGGTGTCCTCTTCGGCCTCACCACTAAAGTTACAATGCATGTATTCTGTCTTAGAGCGACTTATCCTTAAGCCCCTGCGTTCTATTGCTGCTCTCCACTGTTCTAATCTCTCGTTAAGCACTGTCCTAGATTCTAATATTAAGACAATATCATCCGCAAACAGCATACACCATGAGACTGGCTGTTGTATAGACTTGGTCATCTCGTCCAGCACCACTGTGAAGAGGAATGGGCTCAATGCCGATCCTTGGTGGAGTCCTACTTCCACCGGGAAGTAGTCTGTGTCTCCGACAGGTGCTCGTACACATGTTTTTGCCCCGTCATACATATCCTTTATTATTTTGATATACCTTTCTGGTACCTTTCTAAGTTGTAGACTTTCCCAGATGAGTTTCCGCGGCACACTGTCATATGCTTTTTCTAGGTCAATGAATACCATATGCAGGTCTCTTTTCTTTTCTCTATATTTCTCCATTATCCTCCTTATGACGTGTATAGCTTCTGTTGTAGAGCGGCCTGGCATAAATCCAAATTGGTTTACCGCTATCTGAGTTTCTCGTCTAATTCTCGTGTCAACAATTCTTTCCCATAGCTTCATCGTGTGACTCAATAGCTTTATTCCCCTGTAATTTGCGCAACATTGGACATCTCCTTTTTTCTTATATATGGGGACTATGACACTGCTTCTCCACTGCTCTGGCATCTTTCCTGTTTAAAGATAGTGTTGAATAAGTCCGTTAGCCATTTTAGGCCCTCATCTCCCAGGCACTTCCACACTTCAATCGGGATGTTGTCTGGCCCCACCGCCTTAGCCCTTCCCATTTTCTTCAAAGCTCTCTTAACTTCATCGACTGTGATGCTTCTACAATAACACTTGTTTTGTTGCGTCGTTTGAGTTGTTTCATCGATCTCCGTTTGTTGATTACGGTTCGTTATGTTGAAAAGGTTATCGAAGTAAGTGTTCCATCTCCCCTTGATGTCTTTCTCCCTCACCAAGACCTTTCCATCCGCGTCCTTTATAAACTTCACCGATCTCAAGTCCCGTCTACTACGTTCCCTTGCCTTGGCAATCTTAAACATGTCATGTTCACCCTTTTTCGTCTCTAATCGCTTATACATCCTCTCGTATGCTGTGTTCTTTGCCTCTGACACAGACTTTTTCGCCTCTCGTTTTGCCTCTTTGTATTTATCTTTTAGCTCTGTTCGTTCTTCCTCATTATTACAGCGTAAAAGCTCTCTAAAACTCTGTTGTTTAATTCTTATCTTCTCCTGTACATCTTGGTTCCACCACCAGGATTCCTTGTGACCGATTTTCCTATTTGTTGTAGTCCCAAGCGTTTCTTTAGCTGCTTGAATGACTCTAGTTGCCATAGCCTCCCACTTTTGGTTTGCGTCTTCCTGTGGCCCACTCGGGTTCATTGGTATGATTTTATCTCTAAAGATGGTAATCTTTTCGTCTTGAGTTGTCCCCATCTGATCGTAGGTCTACTTCTCTTAGTTGGTTGGACACTTGCTCTCTTCAGTCGTATATCTGCCACCAACATGTGATGTTGAGTGACTACTGTCTGTCCCGGTATTGTCTTGCAGTCCTTCCACGAGCTACGATCTTCTCTCCTCATCAGCAAATAATCTATCTGTGTGTGTATCCCGCCGCTGCTAAACGTAATTAGATGCGATTCTCTTTTCTTGAAAAACGAATTTATGATGCTTAGTTCATGCGCTAATGCAAAGTCAAGAAGCTCCCTACCGACGTCATTCCTCAGACCATACCCAAAGCCTCCATGCACCAACGGGAAATGATCGTTGTCCTTACCGATATGCCCATTAAAATCTCCTCCTATGAATATTTTTTCTTCTCGGGGTATGTCTCACATAACGTGATCTAAACTCTCCCAGAACTTCTTTCTTTCCGTATCCCCTAGTCCAACTTGCGGTGCATACGCACTAACTACAGCCACTACCTCGTCTCCTATTACTATCCTTAACAACATCAGTCTATCATCGATTCTTCTAACCTCCACTACATTATCCTGAAGTTCTTTAGCTACTAAAAAACCTACTCCATTTTTTGTTCCATCTGACCCTGAGTACCATAGTTTATACCCGTTATTTATAAATATATTGAAACAAAAAAATAATATTTTTATACTTGTTTATTTAAGTTCGTGGGAACAATGCTACGAGTTTTATACTTTTAAAACCATGCGATCTTCTAATTTTTATGCTTTGTTTTTTTCATTAGAAAATTTCAAAATAATCATATGTTTATGGTATATTTAAATAATATGTCATTATTTTGTGTAAAACTTATACAAAAGAAAATTTTAAAAATGGTCCACATGGTTTGACCATATAACAAGTTTAGTCTAAAATTTTGAAAATTCGTTGAAAGTTTTCTTAACGATGTTCAATTCATAGCGACAAGTTATCCAATTTTCGCTAAAGTTTAGAAAAAAACAAACAAAATTAAAATCCAATATAAGAAAATAAAATAAACGTTAAAACAAACTTAAAAGGTTAATGAAATAAAAAATATAAAAAGTATATAAGAATAGAAAAAAAGAAAAATGAGAAGTATACTTAACTTTATGTTTTTTATTAAGTTAATATGTCATGCCTAAACCGAAAAATCCAAAATCTTGAGAAAGCTAATTCCAAAAAAATTCAAAACTGAATGGTTTTCATTAATTTAATTTTTTATTATTTATTTTAAATTTTGTAAACATTTATTCGATTTTATTTTTAAATTTTAATTTGATTTTTTTTCTCAATTTGTTTTATTCTTTACGGTTTTTGGCTTTTGGCTTTTTTGTCACAATTTTGCGACACTGTATTTTGGCTTTTCTGTTGGTTCAAGTCAGAAAGTGAATATTATAAGAAAATTTATACCAAACACACTTATTGGTTCAGACCTCTTACTGTTTCAGACATTTTACTGGTTCAGATCCTCTTATTCATTCAGCACTTATTCAATCAGATGTTGCCAAACAGCCCCTTAGAGTTTTTGTAGGAAAAAAAACTATTAGCGTTATTATTATTATTATTATTATTTACTTTTGTGGGAAAATCCGAAATCGTTGCAGTTTTGACTCAAATATAGTGTTAGTAGATAACTTTTTGAAACATTTTTTTAGAAAATAAAAAAAAATACATTTTCTAGCCGTAAATCGTCTCTCAGTTGCAACAATCTTTGAACATTTGTTACGTAAATTAGGCGAAAAGTATCCATCTTTTTCCTTACAAAACCCAACTCCAAATGCAAAGAATAATCATGCATGTATAGACAATGTAGCCTAGGCTGCAAGAAATTGTTCATCTATACGCCATTATTATCATTCAAGATAAATAATTAACACGAATGAATATCAACGTACTCCATTTGAAAGATGAACTGGAGCCCCAATTTAATCTTGTATTTCTGCATTGCAAAAGACACTACAATCCTTGCTGAATTCGACTCGAAGACTCTAAACTTCACGATTTAGCGACGAAGTGTCTTGAGAGAACACCAGCCTTCCATTCAGTCTTCTCACACACGGCTCATGGCAAAACCTACATGTTCTTCATCTATGATCCTTTGTGTACTTTGGAATCTTCGATGAATCACTCGCGAAACACAAGTGTTTGTTGTTTCTCAAGCGCGTAAAAATATGTTTATTAGTATGATAGATAATTGCAGTTCTGACACGACGAATCAATGTGCCTTATCTTCCCATTGTTTCCAAAAATTACTTGGCCCCATGTTTCACCAACTCGTGAGTTCAAACTCAGAACATGATTTGATATCATGGCCCACGGGTTTGAAAGATTGTCAGGTAGAGAGTTTGGATGATTCTGTTAAAAGGAAGAAGTTGTTTTTTGTGAGGGTAACAAAATGGATTGGATGAAGAGGAGTGTGATGTTTTATCGAAACACGACGTTTCGAGGGTGCAAAGGGTTTGGAACAAACAAGTGATGGTGGTTTTATCTATGGATTTGGTGGTTTGTGCTGGTTTGTTTGTGATATGGCTGTGGGTCTGCAATGGTTTCCAATGTGTCGCTAATTGAATCTACTGTGAATTGGTAGTCACAATATTGTTGGTGAAAATGTTTAGATGTTTGCAAGAAATGTAAAAGCATAAGGAAATGAAGTTTGTAAGTAACAATGGTTCTTCAATGTGTGAGAAATTATGCTCATGTGGTGTTCATTGCAGTGCGTTTCATGTGGAATCTAATATTCCACTAGTCATAATCAATTTCCACTAGCACATATCTAAATGTGTAGAAGAATCTTAAAACATTATGTTGCAATAATTTAAAAACATTTCAAATTTTAGGAGTCATGTGGGGAGAGGAAGATTTTTATGAAGATTGATCATACTTAATTTCCCAGTCGGATTTAGAGAGGTCCTCAACATTGATCATACTTCTCATCTCTTTAAATTAAATGCTTGCTAGCGGTTTGGTTAAGATGTTAATTTGCTCGTTATTCTTCCTCGGACAAATGCTTAACTTCAACTTGTTCGCTTTCTACACAGTCTTAAATAAAATGGTATTGGGTGTGCATGATTTTGCTTCAACTGTTTAAACATGATTTTTTGTAAGAGCTATAACGAAACAATAATCATTCCGTATAGTCAGTCACCTTTTGTCGACCTCAACACGTTATCCCGTTCAACAAGTCTTGAAGCCATATTGTTTGGCAAGTGGCCGTCGTAAGTGCCATGCCATGAATTCGTCCTCAAAAGAGTATAATCCCGCCGTGGTTAGTTTTGTGAAAACACATATAAGGTGATTAACCTAATAAATAAAAAAAAAACATATATGATTTGTTAGTGTGTTTTTTTTCATCATCCAAATATACGTTCTAACTACTATCACTCAACCCACTAGTCTTTTTTTCTTTTGACATGTTTCATTGTAACTTTAACTCAATATGCTTAAAATGTCAAGCCGTGAATCTTAGTTGGACTTTGCATATAATGACTAATGACCCCGACTGAGTAGGACAAGTCAGGTTGCATATGAAGTGAATCGTAAGCATCCATACGAACCTTCGATGATCGATAGCAATCATCTTGCGCATGATTTTGGCTTTACTTAGTTTTGAACTTGGATATATTGGAACATAAGTGAGGTTACATGATTGCATTCCGGCTTCTCTTAGGATCTTGCAAGCATAACCTTCTTGTTTAATGTTCATCCTACTATTACTTTGAGATCCAAGATGATGTGTTAGTATTTAAGATTTGAAATTTCATATTTGAATGTCATACCTTGTTTAAATTCATTAATGATGCTTGCACTTGTGCTGATCATGAATTTATCATTGTAACTAGAGGAAATCACCTTCGGTGAGAAATCCCCATGACCCAACCTAGATCCTTTTTTTATTACAAGTAAGACTTGATCCAATACCTCTCTATATTTTAATGAAGTATTATGGTATCTCACCTTAATCACTTGAGTTAACTAAGTCGATTCCTTCTAATGGCTTTATCGAGAGACCTATCCAACTTTCACGTTCATTACTCAAGTATAGAACCTTGAGTCAATAGGCTAACATGCCCTCGAAGGGAAGCTCATAGATCAATTAGCTTCAAACCTGAGAAAAAAAACCCACCCACAGGAGGAAACCTGCCTTAGTTGAGAAATCCCCATGGCACAACCTGGATCTTTTTTTCTTTTTTATTATCTTAAGAGGGACTTGAACCCACTACCTCTCAATATTTTAATGAAGTATTATGGCACATCATCTTAAGCACTTGAACTAATTAAGTTGATTCCCTCAAATGGCTTTATCGTGGAACCCATCCAGCTTTCACGTTCAATTTAATCATTATTAAATTTACTGTTTATCATGTTTGATTTTTAATAGTATATAATATAATATAATAATATACGACTATAATAAGAAGATGTTTCCCACTAGCCTTTCTATATACGGATTGTTTATTTGCACACCCCTAAAAAAATATTATAGAAACTAAATTTAAGTTGTGTATTCTAGTTTCTAAGTAAAACTTGAATTCAAACACACAAACATAGGGTCGTTCAAAAATCTCACTGCTACTGCCTCGTTTCAAGCTTGCTAGAAAAAAATCGAAAGTAGCTTGATCGAAATCGGCTCATTTGTAAACAAGCCGAGCCCGAGCTAGGGTCAGCTCGACTTATGGCTCGCTCGTTAGTTGGGTCGTTGGCGCACTCGTTGTCTCATTTAAATTAGAAACCTAAATTATAATTTATATAAAGAGAAAATTACAAAATGGTTCTTGTGATTCGATCATATTAAAATTTTAGTTTGTAGTTTTTAAAATTGCAAACTTAATTAAAATATTTAAAAGTTTGTTGCAAGTTTTGTCCCCACTGTTATTGTTCGTTAGCTTTAACTAGTATTAAGCCCCCCCCCCCCCCCCCCCCGTGTTGCGGCGGGGGACATAAAACTATGTGTTGGAGCATATATAGTCATATATAGTGTGTCCGTCACTTGACGAATAGTCTAGGCTTAATGTTATACACCTTGTAAACACATGAAACTGGGTCATTCGCAGGAGCATATGCGAATGAGACTCAGTCGTACGTCTGAGCCATGCTAATGGACAAGTCGTGCGACTGAGAGATGCGATTGGGGCATTCGTAAGACTGAGCCATAAGAATGGTCCAGTCGTGCGATTGAACCATACGCATGGTCCAATCGCATGAATGGGCCCAGTCGCATCTAATATGGGCCGAGGCCTATATATACCAGTTTCAATATGTAGAAACCTGAGGGTTTTCATAGTGTTCCTGGCGCCCAGGCGCTGCTGGATGAGAGGGGAGATCATGCTCGATCTCCCCTTGCCAAAAGTCTTGATTCTTAAGTTGTAACGAGCTTAAAATCGTTATGTTTTATCAATAAAATCATTCGATTATTGTCCGTACTATTGTTTATCTTTTGGTTTGTATCCTTCCGTCAAGAACACGCTCGGATGTTCATCGATCCAGTGTCTTAACAATGGTATCAGAGCCAGGTTACTGCTAAAATGATCTAACAATCACTCTAGCAACCCGAGCTCTTGATTTCTGGATCAAAGTTCAGATCTTGACGTTAAACCCACTTCGTGTTCATCTTGTTTTGCTCAAATCTCATTGCGCGTGATGTTTATTTGTTAAAAGCGGACTCGGAATCTTCTTCAGATCATAAAAACGAATCCGGTGGTACAATTATTGTGCCGTGTCTCGTCCAAATCATCGGATTAGGGTTTTTCAGCCTTGTGGCGGCTGCAGATCTGGTTTTCTGCGTTCAGACCCGTTCATGCGATTGGGCCATGCGACTGGGCCTCAATCGCACGACTGAACCACTCGTATGTCCATTCGTACGAATGACCTTCAGTCGCACAACTGACCCTTTCGTGTACTTCAATCGCCCGACTGACCCTTTCGTGTTATCCATTCGTACTACTGAACCATTCGGAATGTCCATTCGCACGAATCACCCATTCGCACGTATGTCTTCATTCGTCTGTTTCAGTCGCACGAATGAGCTGTGTACCAGACCAAAAAAAAAAAAAAAAAAAAAGAGTCTGGAACAGCTTCTTGCACGAATTTTTCCCTAAACCATTTTTATCAGTCGGGAAGCCTTCTGAAAAATTTTGGTAAAATAAATTTTTTTAGGGGAAATTATCGGGTCATTTTCGGTTCATGTTCGGGTCAATAGTGAAGATTCTTCTGGAGAGTCTATGCAAGAGTTGAGGATGAGCAAAGCACATTCACCCTGAGTTCTTATGTCAAACAAGTTCGAGGGATACCCCATTATTCGTTGGACTTCCAGAATCGGTGAATGTTGTTGGAACACGAAAGAGAGAAGAGAAGATGTCAGTTGTCGGTGCCGATTTTGTGGGGTAGTCAGGAGCATCTGACTATTTATGGGCCAATCAAGTTATATTTATCCGCACAGAGAGGATTCTCATTCTTAGGGGGAATCCAAGTATAGAGAAATTGAAGACGCAATCAGAAAGTGATGATGTGAGCAGGTTTCTGATGATAAATCTTTGTGCATGCTGGTTTGTTTGATATTGTCAGCTGTGGATTAGAACCTTCAACCTTTTGCCCAATACACCGTATGAAGACGTTAGGAGAGCACAACGTTTATATATTGGGATATGCTGAACGTGAGGGGAATTTCTACAGTTGAAAATGTTAAACAGGTTAGACTGTGTGAAGATTGAAGCAATGGAAAACTGGTCATGTCATTATCTGGAAAAATCAGTCATTTGGGGAATCTTACTGCTATGATGGTGTTCTGCAAAGTAAACGAAAGCTATTGTGCCTAAATTCATTTTCAGGGATATGGTAGTAACCTGACGGATTGGCAATGTTGGCTAATATGGTTGTTCGTTTGATTCTATTGGAAACCAGAGCAAAGATTGACTGAAGATTGTAAGAGGTGTTATCTACTATTCGCAAGCAACGTCCAAGGGGGAATTTGTTGGAGCATATATAGTCATATATAGTGTGTTCGTCGCTTGACGAATAGTATAGGCTTAATGTTATACACCTTGTAAACACATGAAACTGGGTCATTCGCAGGAGCATATGCGAATGAGACTCAGTCGTACGTCTGAGCCATGCTAATGGACAAGTCGTGCGACTGAGAGATGCGATTGGGGCATTCGTAAGACTGAGCCATAAGAATGGTCCAGTCGTGCGATTGAACCATACGCATGGTCCAATCGCATGAATGGGCCCAGTCGCATCTAATATGGGCCGAGGCCTATATATACCAGTTTCAATGTGTAGAAACCTGAGGGTTTTCATAGTGTTCCTGGCGCCCAGGCGCTGCCGGATGAGAGGGGAGATCATGCTCGATCTCCCCTTGCCAAAAGTCTTGACTCTTAAGTTGTAACGAGTTTAAAATCGTTATGTTTTATCAATAAAATCATTCGATTATTGTTCGTACTATTGTTTATCTTTTGGTTTTTATCCTTCCGTCAAGAACACGCTCGGATGTTCATCGATCCAGTGTTTTAACACTATGTCAGATAGCACCAATTTCATACCACCATTGGCTACCACCAACATCGAAAAAACTTGTATTAAAAAAGAAATAAAAAATGGAAAAATAAAACTGAACGGAAAGTAGACATAAAAACATTGAATCCCGCACATGACACGTAAAATATTAAAAATAATAACTAAGTCAATCTAAGACCCACGCGTTATGATGCGGCCGTTAAACGGGAAAAAATAGACATTAAAATGTTGAACTACACGCACATGTTGTGGCGTATTAACTCGTAAAATTTAAACTGAAACTTAAAACGAAAAAAGTCTATTAAAGATGAAAAATATAGTGAATCAAAGTTGAAAGTGAAAAATATAAGGGTTAAGTTGTAAAAGATATAGAAGTATCGGGGTTAAAACTTAAAAGAAAGAAAAACTTAAACGAAAGAAAAAAACAAAAATTGGTACAACCTTTTAAAGCTCAGTATAACATAAATAAGTTGATAATTACTATTATATATAATGAGATGAAGACTGAATCTGCAATATAATTAAATCATAGGAACTATTTGTGCAATTTTTTTAAAATAAAAAAATCAAATAGAAGTCTAGAAAATCAAATGTTTGAAATAGGCTTTGTCGATTTCTTGTTAAAGATTTGCGACAAGAGCTATTTATCGCAATTTTTATAGTTAGTTTTAATTGTATGAAGACTGATCTGCAATATAATTAAATCATAGGGACTATCTGTTCATTTTTTTAAAATAAAAAAATCAAATAGAAGTCTAAAAAATCAAATGTTTGAGGCTTTGTCGATATCTTGCTAAAGTTTGCGACGAGATCTATTTGTCGCAATTCTTTAGGAACAGTTGTCGCAAAAGTGTCGGAAAGTTTTTCTACATAGTTTTAGTTTTTTCCCGCACACACTTTTTTGTCTCAGGTTTGTCATTACCTTCATTTTAAGTCACGTTTTCAACAATATGTATGTCGCAAAAACTGTTGTTACGTGGCAGTGATTGGAACTTCAATTTGAGTCTTAAAAGTTAAGAAAAAAAATGTTAAGTCATACAAGTCTTCAAGTACAAGATATTATTAAACTATGATAATAAATGTGTCAAAATATTTATGAGTGAATATTATTTAAACGATCGAGCAATCTTTTACTCAAACTTAGACCGGATAGTTTATACATTGTTTGAATTAAACAAACATATTCAGTATATCACACTCAAGAGTAGTGTCTAGAAGTATAGGTGCTGACGAGTCTTTCCTCTACCTTGGGGGTAGAGAGACCGCTTCCAAAGAGACCCCCGACTCGAAAACAAAAGCAATAGCAATAGCAAACACAAGCAGGCATATTATGTAGCATACAACACATAGGTATAAGACACATAAAAGCATACAACAAAAGCGGCATGTTGCACCTATAAATGGCAGATGGGTAATACGTACCCAACAAGGCTACATTTACCCTTTCTACCCACAAATCCCACTAAAAGTCCTTAATTTTAATTATGCGTCTCCACGCACTCCTATCCTCGATCATGTGCTCAGAGAGGTGCAAGTCTACCATATCTCGTTTAATTTTCTCATCCCAAGTCAACCTAGGTCATCATCTACTCCTCCTACTCTCTACGTTGATGTTCTCTACTGCTCTAACCGGTGCTGCCATCTATATCCTCTTCACGTGCCCGAACCATCTTAGTCTTCCCTATCTTATTTTATCTGTGATACAAGCCACCTCTAGCCTGTTTCGAAACACGTCGTTTCTTATCTGATCCCGTCTTGTCTGTCCACACATCCACCTCAGCATTCGCATTTCCGCAACCTCTATTTGTCTCTCGTGCGATTTTCTTATGGCCCAGCAGTCTGTTCCGTATAACATAGCTGGGCGTATTACCACTCTATATAATTTTCCCTTTAGTTTTTCTGGAAACCTCTTATCACACAAAATCCCTGATGCTGCTCTTCACTTGCACCATCCTGATTGAACGCGGTTGGCTACATCGATGTGTATCTCTTCATCTTCCTGTACATAGGAGCCCATGTATTTGAACCTAAATGTCTGTGGGACCGCGATACCCTGGATACTGATTTGGGTGTCCTCTTCAGCCTCACCACTAAAGTTACAATGCCTGTATTCCGTCTTAGAGCGACTTATCCTTAATCCTCTGCGCTCTAGTGTTGTTCTCCACTGTTCTAGCCTCTCGTTAAGCACCCTTTTAGATTCTGATATTAAGACAATATCATCCGCAAACAGCATGCACCACGGGACTGGCTCTTTTATAGACTTGGTCATCTCGTCCAACACTACTGTGAAGAGAAATGGGCTCAATGCCGAACCCTGATGGAGTCCCACTTCCACCGGGAAGAAGTGTATGTCTCCGACTGGTGATCGTACACACGTTTGTGCCCCGTCATACATATCCTTGATTATTTTGATATACTTCTCTGGTATCCTTCTAATTCGTAGACTTTCCCAAATGAGTTGGCGCGGAACACTGTCATAGGCTTTTTCTAGATCAATGAATACCATATGGAGGTCACTTTTCTTTTCTCTATATTTCTTCATTATCCTCCTTATGACGTGTATGGCTTCTGTTGTAGAGTGTCCTGGCATAAATCCAAATTGGTTTATCGCTATCTGAGTTTCGCGTCTAATTCTCGTGTCAATAACTCTTTCCCATAGTTTTATCGTGTGACTTAATAGCTTTATTCCCCTTTAGTTTGCGCAACATTGGACATCTCTTTTTCCTTATATATGGGGACTATGACACTACTTCTCCACTGCTCTGGCATCCTCCCGGTTCTGAATATAGTGTTAAATAAGTCTGTTAGCCATTGTAGTCCCTCATCTCCTAGGCACTTCCACACTTCAATCGGTATGTTGTCTGTCCCCACCGCTTTACCTCTTCCCATTTTCTTCAGGGCTCTCGTAACTTCGTCGGCTGTGATGCTTCTACAATAACATTTGTTTTGTGTTGTTGTTTGCGTTGTTTTATCGATCTCGATCTGTTGATTAGGTTTTCTTATCGATACGAGTTTAAGATACGAGTTAGTTTATTAGTTCTAATTGATTATTTATTTGTTGATTAGGTTATCTACATTGTTTGAGTTAAATGAGATGTAAAATGAAGTTTAAGATTCGAGTTAGTTTATTAGTTCTAATCGATTATTACTTAATAAGGATTAGGGTAAAGTAATACCGAATATATAAATTAGACAATTAGTTAAACTAAAAAGATTATGAAACATTATTTAAAGCTATAATAATGCGTGACAATAATTAAGCCTAGTTCGCTTATGTGTTCTTTCAATAGCATACGGGCTTATTTTGGGCATGTACGTTCAAAAACCTGAATTGGTTCAGCGCATTTTGTAGTCATAGTCTCATACAATGATGTAAGGGTAGGATTGTTGGAAAAAATAATGAAAATTGTGTTATTTATTTATTTATTATGAATATAATTATTAAGTATGATTGTAAACATGATGGTTGATTAAAATATTAAAATTGGAATTTCAAGTTGTCCTACACTGGTGGGATGAAAAGAATGAGAGTAGTTTATAGATGGGAGTGTAATGGAGAGAGTATCTCCTATACAAGTAGACCACCCCGTGACTGACAGGAGGGAGGGCCGGTAAAGGCACGACGCGTGCCCGGGGCCGGGGCGAGGGCGTTGGCACTTGATCGCATTGTGGCGGTTTGATGGCGACACTTCGCGCTTTCTCATCGTGTTCTTATCAGCTGCATGAGTGCACTACATGTTTTCTCATCGTGTTCTTATCAGCTGCATGAGTTGTAGCAATCCGTCTGATGTTCTTTTATTTATATTTGGTAATACGATTACCTCTTGATTTTATTAGTCGTTTACATATCTTTGTAATTATTCTGTCTATTTTAATTTAAATATATATATGAATAGTATTATTCTTGTTTATTAGATGTCCCTGTAATTCTGTGTAAATGAAATTTTATTTATATCTATGTTTATATAAAAATAAAATATAAACGGCTTCCTACAAAGATCTGACTGGCCGGTCCGACCGGAAATCGCCATGGCTACCGATCTTATCAGTTGTAGTTCGTTTTGGAGGCATTAAATCGGTCGGTTTATCCTGGGTCGGCGGTTGGACCGGTCGAACCAGGGGTCAGACCAGTTGGATCATGTTTTATATATTTTGAAAATTTTCAGTATCTTTTATATATATTCATAAAAACAATTATAATTTTATTCAGTTCACATAACCGGTCTGACTGGTCAAACTGATCCGACCAGTGTACTGCGTCCGATTTATTGTCCGATCCGGTTTTAGAAACAAACTTCCTTTATTTATTTGAGCAAAGTCTTTAGGGCCTAGTCTAGATGTGATTAAGTGTTAACTAGAATTCTTAATATAAGAAACGCTTATTTTTAAAAAAACACAAATCAATAACTAAACTTATATTCCTTTATATTAATTTGCATGTAAATTATCAAAAGATAACCAGGTTTTAAGGGTAATTTTATATTAGGTGTAAGGAACAGGATCACCCCAATCATACCGCACCAACGGATTCTAGCCCAAAAACAACTTCCAACAAACAAAGCCACCAACGGATAACCATAACAGCCTACACGACCATGGCTTTAGAGCCTTACAGTAATTTGGAACTAGTGCTCCGAAACCTTATTTCGTATCTTTAAAGCTACTGCTCTAGGATGCTTTTAACTACCATCTGCTAGGGGTGTTCAATATTTTTATTTAAAATCACGAAACCATCCAACCCAATCATCGGTTTGGTTTCAAGGTACGTTTTCATTAATTTAGCTTTCGGTCAGTTTTACAATTATCAAATCGTAGCAAATAGTTTGGTTTACGGTTTATACCAATAATCAGTTGTATAACACCGCACGAGACGGTAAAAATTTGTTATATTTTTGTAAGTATTCCTTTTTAGATATATTTATTTGTTTGTATTACATTTAATTAACTAGGATAACTCTAACTTGATAAACATAAAATGGGCTATGAAATCATAATTGGGCTATTAAATATTTTAAATTCATCTAATTTCAATTCTCAATCTCAATCTTCAAACTACTTGTTAGCGCATGTGTAATGTTATCCTTGTAGGAGATGGGAGTCGCCAGAGTGGTAGCGTAGGGCATGGAACATCACACGGCTCTTTTGTGAGAGGGGGCATGAGGGTAGGGGTTGGGGTGGGGTGGGGTGGGGGGGGTGGGAGGGCTTGTGAGGCGCTCATGACAAGTTTCATTCAAAAAGCAACCATTGGCCATTAAAAATTAAACAGTTTGAGTTTTTTAAAAAATAGTTTTTTAATAAGTAAAGATACCCCTAACCACAACTAAAATTTACATCATTTTCTATCATCTTTCTATATATTTAAATACCCCTAAAGTTTAACTTGGTTTACCTACACATATTGATAAACGAGTGACCTAATGAACAAGTTATGAATGTTGCGAGTATGGGTTGGTGTTGGTTCCTCATTTATAATTCTTTGTTGGAATGTTTTATGTTATCATGTTTAATTCTCTTTCATTTTTCTATTATGGTTATTAATAAAAGAGTAAATTACTATTTTTATCCATAGGATTTGTTAAAATAATTGTTTTCATTCAAAAGATTACATGTTTAGTCACACAATCTTACATTAAGTAATGATTTTCATTCACTACGTTAACTCCATCCATACCAATGATCTTTTGGCCTAGTGGTCAAGGGGAAGGTGGGAGGCTTTGCCTCTCTTGGGGGTCCAAGGTTTAAATCTTGGTATGAGCGAATATTACTAACTTGGTGATACTAACAACTAACCACTAACCTAACGTTAAAATAACTCCATCCATGAATTTCCACCCATATGCCCCTTACATACATGAGGGCATTTTAGTCAATTTAACTTGAAAAAAACTTTTTTGCCCCCCTGCCACTTCCAAGCATCGATTGACTCCTGCAATATATAATAAAACCTTTATTCGATCGGCTTTCAACCCATAATCAACCCTTCAATACCGACCGTCTTTAAACCTGAGCATGCAAGCCTGTGATCATTTGCAGAATCCGTTACCATGATTGTTCTCCATGGTATATTTGAAAACAAGATGATGGGTTTGATCCTTACCAGGTTTACGGTGAGTGTGCCTAATTTTTTTTTACCAAATTCTTGTTCACTTCTATGGTTGTTTAACTCCAATAGGAATAAAAATGTTTGAATTGTTATTTGGAATAGCTATACCAATACCAAGTTATTGATGATATTATAGGAAAACATGTGGTGAATATAGAAGAAAAAAGTTACTTTTATAGAAAATGGAATTTACCTGGAATGTCTTCTATGCATGAAGCAGTGGTTATTTGAAACATGCCACAAGATGGAATGGATGTTGGCATTCCAGATAATGGGGTCATAAAATTGTATTGGTTAGATACTTGGAAACAAGTATATGCCAATACAATAAATCCAATAAATGGAAGAGATATGTTTTCAGCTTGCTCAACTAAACTCATACCTTCAAAACAGCACAAACAGATTGGAAGATCCAAGAAGACAAAAAGAAAGGCTATAAAAAGCTACACTTTGGTTTGGCTACACTTTGGTTTGATCTATGTTAGTATCTTAATCTTCTACTATGGAGACTATGGTCTGGTTACATATGTTTGATTGCATTTGGTAAAAATGCTGCATTTGCTTACTTTATCTTTATATGACCGCATTTGGTTTTATGGGTTAAAATGATAACAAAAAAACATCTCGTATAAAAAGTCTTTTTTTTTAAGTTAAACTGACTTAAATGTCTTTACTATGAGGGGCAAATGAGGGTTTTTAATTTTCTACATGAAAACATTTACTTTTAAAAATAAAGTAGTGCTTTTACTTTTAATATATACATATATATGTATATATGCATGGATGTACGCAGGCGTGCACGCAGGCGTGCACGCAGGCGTGCACGCAGGCGTGGACGCAGGCGTGCACGCAGGCGTGGACGCAGGCGTGGACGCAGGCGTGGACGCAGGCGTGGACGCAGGCGTGGACGCAGGCGTGGACGCAGGCGTGGACGCAGGCGTGGACGCAGGCGTGGACGCAGGCGTGGACGCAGGCGTGTACGGAGGCGTGTACGGAGGCGTGTACGGAGGCGTGTACGGAGGCGTGTACGGAGGCGTGTACGGAGGCGTGTACGGAGGTGTGTACGGATGCGTGTACGGATGCGTGTACGGATGCGTGTACGGATGCGTGTACGGATGGGTGTACGGATGCGTGGATGCATGCGTGGATGCATGCGTGGATGCATGCGTGGATGCATGCATGCATGCATGCGTGGATGCATGCATGCATGGATGCATGGATGGATGGATGCATGCATGCGGGCATGGATGCATGCATGCGCAGGCATGCGTGCATGCATGCACGCATGCGTGCAGGCATGCGTGCAGGCATGCACGCATGCGTGCAGGCATGCATGCGTGCAGGCATGCGTGGCGTGCATGCATGCGTGGCGTGCATGCATGCGTGGCGTGCATGCATGCGTGCATGCATGCATGCGTGGCGTGCATGCATGCGTGCATGCATGCATGCGTGCATGTATGTATGTATGTATGTATGTAGGTATGTATGTATGTAGGTATGTATGTATGTAGGTAGGTAGGTAGTATGTATGTAGTAGGTAGGTAGGTAGGTATGTAAGTATGTATATAGGTACGTATGTAGGTACGTATGTATGTACGTATGTAGGTACGTAGGTACGTACGTACGTCGTATGTACGTACGTATGTATATATGTATGTATGTATGTATGTATGTATGTATGTATGTATGTATGTGTGTATGTATGTATGTATTTATGTATGTATGTTCTATGTATGTTTAATATTATATTGTTATGAAGTTTTATAGATTTTATTTACTTTTTTTTTGTTTCTTTGATAAATTAAAACAAATATTTGAGAAAACCATTAGGTATGTCATGAATCTCTTTTGTCAACTGTGTATCATTATGCTAATGTTTGAGAAAACCATTGGGTATGTCATGAACCTCTCTTGTCATTGGTTATGAATTGTTTTATAATCATGATATGGTGTTTATGAGTTAAACAATAATTGTAGTTTTCTCTATTTTACTCAAGTTGAGGTGTTATCATATGTTTATCGTGTTAACTTTTCAAATATTTGTGGAGTTAGATAACCCTGACGGGAGTTTAATTCACCTTTTACATTAACATAATTATATAATTCTTTTCTCATTGCATGAATTTAGATGACTATTGTGTGTTTATCGTTCTAGCTTTCTGAAATCTTATATGTCTATATACCCTGGATGAGGGTTTAAGCTACTTCTATGTATTATGTGTAAAAAATGATCTCACATCAAGTATGTGCTAGTTGTTATTGTTATGCTAAGTGGAGTCAAAATCCAAGTTGTATCTTTTACCAATTGTGTATCTTCATTTTCATTTTCTTGTTTTGTTAGTTTAATTTGCTAATTACTTTACTTAATTTTTATATTCTCATATTCAACTCAATTGATCGGTTAAATAGTGACAATGATTTAGTATTGGGAGCTATTGTGTCCAAGGATCGCTACTCGGTTCTTGCCTAAAGTTATACTACTATGCGATAGGTGCAGTTGACTATTATGTATAGTTGGTTTAAGAGCGATAATCATTTCTTAAATTAAAACTCAATTGTATGAAAAATTCTTATATAAACAAGACGTTAATTCTATGAAATTTATGCATAATCCATGTAAACTAATATAAATACAATCCACTAAAATCATAGCACCAACAAACAACATCAATTTCGTGATATCATGCTCCAATTGAACTAGGGTTTGTTCTAGCATCAAAATCATGAAAACTAATCAAAATTTTACCTTTAATCGTGCGATAATAGAGGAATGACACTTGCTAGAAAAATTGATGAAGTATTGTTGTCCTTGATAAAAAAATCGTGAGGGTGGGCGGGGGTGAAGTCTTTGCCACGCAGGGGGGTTTTGGCGATGGGGGGAGGGTGTAGGGTTTGATTTTGTGTACAATTAGGTTTAACAGTGTTTCAAAATTAACCCTCCTTGATTCACACTTTTTAAAAATTAACTTTTTTTACACTTTTAATTAATTTTAGTCATATACACATGAATCATTATTAATCAACAACAATTATATAACCCATTTAATAAACACCATACATGAAATCATATATCACATATAGTCATGTTACAAAGCGAAAATATAAATAATACTTAAAATTCACACATAACAACATATTAATAATCAAAATTACTAATTAATTAATTATTTGTTAACTAATGTTAATTATTATTAGGTCATGACCTTCCAATAACAACTAGTGCGTGATCACGACACGTGTATGCAAAACCTAACGAAACTAACGAAGTTTTGGTAACGAATAATTACTGGATGCGACATGAAACACTAAAATAGACATAATGATTTTGTAACACCCGAAACTTTTAGTCAAGTAAAGGAAAGTAAACGTGAAAGAGAGAAATAAAGTATCTAGAAGAAAAGGAAAAAGCAACTGAAGTTATGGGGGTTAAAGTGTAAAATAGTACAACAACCCATTATTTTATATATATGAGGAAATGGCCGCCCATATTGCACATCCCATCTGCTTTTCGAACCCAAAAGAAGAAGAAGAAGAAACAAAAGTTTCTCTCGGTTGTTCAAGAAGAAAGAGGCTGATATCTTCTTAGGTAAGTGTTTTTATGTGTAATTGACTCGGTTTTCTTGGTGGTTTCCCTTTAGAAACCATTATGTATGTGTTTAAGTGTTCAGGTTGTGTTTTAGTTCGTTTTAGGTGCTTGAACTCGTGAACAAACAAGTTTGGAGGAGTTTTACTTGTTTGTTGTATTAGGTGAGTTCTAGACCCTGGTTTCTACATGTTTTAAACTTATTTGGGGCCTAAAATGTATTAAAATGGGTTTTTACTAATATTATTATGTATACCCGCATGTTCATGAATGTATGATGGTGATTATTGGTTGTTTATGTGATGTTTATGCTTAGGATGGTTATAATAAGCTTAAACACAGGTTAGTATGATGAGTGGGACTGGAAACAACTTAGGAACTTGTTAAACAATGGTCCATGCGCCTACATAAGGCTCATGCGCCTGAATTTGCCTTAGAAATATTTAAGTGTATGCCATGCGCCCAAACAGTACCCCGTGCGCCAAGTTCATGCCTTAGAATGACCAAGTGTAGTCCATGCGCCTAAAAAGTTGTTCTGCACTAGAAATTAGGCCGGATTGCCTAAGTGTTGGGGTCAAGCGCCCCAATAGTACTCATGCGCCCAACCTTTTTTATTCAGGCGCCTAAGTGCAGGCTCATTCGCCTGAATAGTTCATGCGCCTAAGTTAGTAGAAAATCAGTTGTGTTGGGCATACGCCCAAATAGTATGATGCGCCTAAGCAGGGCTGATGCGCATGCATAGTGCCCATGCGCCTAGAACACTTAGAATTATTTCTGAAATTTTGGGAATCTGTGATTTTAGGAGTTTGACCTAGTTTGACTTGAGGTTATTAAATGCTTATTTTATGCATGAATATGATTTGTTCTTATGTTTCTTATGTTCCATATTATATATAGTATGACTTTACGTGGTGTGTTATGATCGTAAACGTAAAGTATTATCATTATAAAGTTAAAGATCAATGATGATGAAGAGTGGAACATAAATGAAAGAATGAAAGACTTGAAAGCAAAATGAATGGAGGTACACGACCATGTGTCTTAGCTAAACTGTGATGCGGGTTAGCTACCCTAAATGATGCACATAGGGTCAATCATTGAGATTGATAGGGACCCTTGTAGCATACCCTAGGTGACTGGGTCAAGCGTCGTGCACAATTATGACAACCCTAAATTAGATAGACGATTTTGTTACGAACATTATTTAGTAAATTCATTATTACATATATATATATATACTTGTCATGATTATATATTTTACGTGTGCATCATGTTTTGCATGCATATAAATATAATTTTACGTATGCATGTTTACATGCATGTATAAAAATAGAAGATATACGTGTGCATGCATGTATATAAATGTATATACATATAGAATTTACGTATGCATGCATGTATAGATGAATATATATAAGGTTAATATGGTACCATGCATGCATAGGCAATGTAAAATGTATATGTATCTAAAAAACTATTACAAATACATAATAAGTTAAAGTTTAATCAAACCTAACCAAACATAACAACACAAGACTAAGCAACCCTAAACACTCAAAACATCAACTTAAGTATCAATCCCGGATCATTAAGATAACATAACAATCCAATTCAAACACCTAACCCCTCGGTCAATGACTAATTAAGACATTAACATCTAAACCGCCACTTAAACACTAAGCAATCCTCTTAGATTGCCACCTAGTCAGCTAGGACACCAAGACATCCCCATGGCCGCCACCTTGCATAACACAAAACCTATTTCCTTGCTTGCCACCTAAGCCTAGAAAAGCAACTAAGCAAACCTAAGCTATACCACCTCATTAAGCAATCATTACACTTTCTCCCTTTTAAGCTCTCGGTCACACCTCCACAACGAGTACCACCATCCCTATTTCCCTTAACTCTCGGGTTATACCATTACAAACACAAACACCACTCACAATCTACCTCTATCTCTCGGCTCACACAACAACCAACAACCGTAGCACCTTCATCACCACACCCGTAACCATCACCCAAACACCACCATCACCACCTTTAACCATCGCCACAATCACCACCCGTAGCCATAACCATCATCACCATCACACACCGTAGCCATCACCTTAGCACCGCACCACCATCACTAACCGTGATCATCACCACCTTCACGACTCTTTCTCTCGGTTTCAAAGCAGCAAACACCATCACAAGGTTTAGTTTCTTAATCTTCTTAATATACCTTGAAAACAAGGGTTACACATGTGTTACAAACACATATTTAACTAGTTTTGGTGCTAATACACCAAGACTAACCATAAAATATTTTAAAATCCTTTAATTTTCATCAAGTCACAGTAATGAAGTACTAAAAATTCAGAAAACTTATGACAAAAGGATATTTTGGATTTATGAGATTAAATCTTGTAATATTAAAGAAAAATAAAGCAAAAATATTAGACAAATAAGATTGTAGGAATAAACATTTAAAATATTTATAAAATACTGAAACATTATTCCGTAAATTCTGACAAAAGTATGATGAATAAAACAATTTATACAAAATTGTTTTAAATAGTAAAAATAAAGAAAATATTAAAAAATACAAATAAATTCGGGAAAATTTTGGAAAAATCACAAAATGAATTGTTTGAGATTAAAAGCTCCAGGAATTTTTTGTATTTATTTCCATATTATGATTGAAAAAGAATTTTTAAGTAATCTGTAAAGGAAAAATAAAATAAATACTAAATCAGTAGAATAAATCGTGAAAATTCAATGAAGCTATGATAAATCAATTTCAAGGAATTTTATAAATCTCATAATATTTGGGATATATAAGTATTTTTAGTGAATTTTGGGAATATTATGAGATTTACAGAAAGAAATCTGTTGGGAATTGGACATCAAGAAAATTATGGATAATATAAACTGTTGGGAAAATATTCTGTAAACTTTTGATGATTTTTGGATAACTGTTGCTATTTTTGGTAATTTATGGAGACTTTAGAATAATTATAACAATTTATATATAAAAGAATAAATATTGGGAATTTTATGGTTATATTATTTGACTATTTTACAGTTAAATTTTCAAGAATTAATAAGATCTGAGGTTCTAAAAATTTTAAAGAAATTTATGTCTAACTTATAAAATTCATTTTTATAGGTTACCACTTGGAGAACAGGTGAGACTCATAGCCCCATTTTGGTATTTGTAAAGTTTTTAGGGGAAAAAGCATACTGATTATGTTGATGCATTATTTTTGAAATTATTTTGAAGTGTACTGTCATTTATGATACAACCATTAATTCGAATTAGGAACCGTCTGATAATATTAGTAGCGCTACTTAGGAGAATATTTGCACCAGATGAGTGTTGTGATGCTATTTGAATATTTCCTACACCAACCGAATGAGGGTTGAGATGTTGTTGGTACACATGTTCCTAGTTCTAGTCTAGTGAGCTTAACTGTAATAGAACTTCTTCTTGTAACACATATGTAATGTTTAATCAATATAATGAGAATCTCTTCTATATATGTTTGTTGATTGTTTAATGTTATATCTATTTATATATTTACTGGTACACTCATGCATGACAATGTTATATAGGTTTACAGTTGTTAGACATAGTTCTGGACCATTGAAGGTTCAAGAATGTGTTTAACTAAGTATCCTGATTCAGTGGCACGACTGGATCATGCGAATGGGCCAATCGCACGACTGAACCAGGTGATGAGTCAATCGTACGATTGAGTCATAAGGCTGACTCAGTCGTCCGAATGAACCAATCGTATGACTCAGTCGCACGACTGAGCCAGTCTCTTGGCTCAGTCGTACGAATGAGAGCTGTAACCTATAAATACCACTTAATTCGTGGAAAAACAAAACGCTTCGAATATTCAGAACCCTAGTCGACCCGGAGCGCCCTGTTTGTCCCTTCCAAGTTCATAAAACGTTTCAGATCATTCCTAGTTCGTTCTTACCGTTTCTAATCGTTAGGATTGGTCTTGTTAACATTTTCCCTGATTGGATCACCAATCAAATAGGATTCCGCACTATTTGATCTGGTTTCACGTTTGAATCAGTTTGATGTCAAGGTAAACCTCAATCTCTTTCCTTCTTGCCGTAGGGACGAGCCATAGTCTTTTTCCTCTTTCCTTTAGATGCAGAGGCCCCCTCAACCACCCAAACTACCACAGCCACCACTGCACCCATTCCACCACCTGTCACCACCATACATCTCACCACCACCATACAACCCACTACTACCACAGTACATCCCACTCCACAATCCACTCACATTCCACCTCCAATATTCACCACCACCACAGCCACCACCACCAGCCACCGAGCTGGTCCGTCCTCTGCTACTACAGGTTCACCCCTCCCTCCTATTGGAGTGGAGGAACAGCTAGCTGCTCTGAACAGAATAGTGCTTAAGCTGCTAGCTGCAGATGAAGAGAATGCGGCGAGACTCCTTCAGCTTGAGGAGCAAAATGCTCTCAAGCTCAGCTTATCTCTCAGCAAACTGAGCAGATTTCTCAACACGCTGCGCAGATCTCCCAACTCGAGGAGCATAAAGTCCTGTCTATGCAGAAGATTGAGGAGTTGGAGTCTGCTAATAAGAAGATTCTGCTGAAGCTGAAGGGGTCAGAAGCTGACCCATTGAAGATAAAAGAAGGAGATGGTGATGAAGGTGATGATGATGATGATGAGGATAATGATGACGAGGATGATGATGAAGATGCTGACGAGTAGGGTGACGAAGATTCACATGACAAAGACGATGATGACGATGAAGGAGACGCAGCTACATCTCCTCTGATCCTGAGCACGAACAAAGAACCAAAAGGAAACAAGATCAGAGGGCACCTTCGTCTACTCCGTCTTCCTCCCAATCTACTGAAGATCCAGCAATGATTCAAGGCAAAGTTCAAGATTAGATATCTATTTATTATTTAAACTTTGTACTTGAAATCTTGTATCAAATTTATGTTATATATATAAAATTAAAAGGTTAAATCAACATCTGTTATGTGCTTAATGTATACTTACTGGTACTACATTTGGTTGTTTAACAGGTTCAGCTAAATAAGTTGATGAGCACGATGTTGTGCCCCTTCGTCAAATCGAATCAAATTGACTATGATTCTCGATTTGTAAGGGATCGTGCAATGATCTGTCTGTTACACAACTGAAGAAGGGGAGATCATACATGTCCCCAGTTCTAGTCTAGTGAGCTTAACTGTAATAGAACTTCTCTTGTAACACATATGTAATGTTTAATCAATATAATGAGAATCTCTTCTATATGTTTGTTGGTTGTTTAATGTTATATCTATTTATATTATTTACGGGTACACTCATGCATGACAATGTTATATAGGTTTACAGTTATTAGACATAGTTCTGGACCATTGAAGGTTCAAGAATGTGTTTAACTAAGTATCCTGATTCAGTCGCATGACTGGACCATGCGAATGGGCCAATCGCACGACTGAACCAGGTGATTAAGTCAATCATACGATTGAGTCATAAGACTGACTCAGTCGTCCGAATGAACCAATCGTATGACTCAGTCACACGACTGAGCCAGTCGCTTGGCTCAGTCGTACGAATGAGAGCTGTAACCTATAAATACCACTTAATTCGTGGAAAAACAAAACACTTCAAATATTCAGAACCCTAGTCGACCCAGAGCGCCCTGTTCGTCCCTTCCAAGTTCATAAAACGTTTCAGATCATTCCTAGTTCGTTCTTAACGTTTTCTAATCGTTAGGATTGGTCTTGTTAACCTTTTCCTTGATTGGATCACCAATCAAATAGGATTCCACACTATTTGATCTGGTTTTATGTTTGAATCAGTTAGTACTCCGTCGTACACGGTCCTAACAGATGTAATATTATCTGATCTTGTGAATTATTCGTGACAGTGTGATTATGTGTGTGAGCAGGTTGGTTGTAATTGGTGCATCAATAAATGTTTTGTCTGGAAATAAACCTATGATCTCACCAACTTTATGTTGACTATTTGAGTATGCTTTTTCAGGTGAAAATGACTAATAATATAGACTTTTCCTTTGATGTTTACAATGGATGGGGTGAAGTTTGGGACGAGTATGTGTAAGCCTAACCGTTAATATCTACGATGGCAGCGTGGTAGTGGATGCGCATTTTCATCGTACCTGAAGATGTTAGCTAAATAACATGTTGTAATAAGGGTTATATCAAATTTTGACTTATATGTAATGATGTAATCCAAATTATGATATATAATATATATGAAGTATGTGTTTTATGTTTTCATATTATTGTGATTTAAATTTCTTGTAATCAATTGCGTTCTGAACAAACAAGTCACGTCCAATTATCACTTCATGCTTCCGCCGGGATGTGACAGGTTGGTATCAGAGCCATTGGTTATAGAGAATTAGGTATAATAAAAATACCTAGACTATAACCATAAGCTCAATTAATGGTAAATATATAAATACTTGTGTGATATAATTTTATGTGAAATTCTATGATTCTGTGCTTAACTTTAATAACCATAAAACATATGGCTAACCATTTTGTGAAACATTATAAAGAAATTCGTGCAGTTATGAATTCAGATAGTTACTATAATGAGACCGATCCTTCCGAGTGTCTAGACCATAGCAACACTAAGGAAATAATACCTGAACCAGAATCCCAACAAGCTATGGAAATCCCTCAAAAAAAAAAGCCAAAATTCTATGTTCGACGTGCACCGGTACATGTTGGAGGGTATACAATTAAGACCCCTAGGAAAAAGATAAGACATGAAAACAAATTTGTGACTAAGCAAACTGAGGATATAGAAATACAACATTCTGATTCCTCCGAGGATGAAGGTAAGATAACTATAAGACAAAAGTTGAACCAAGTGAAGACAGCTCAGCAGACTCTTAAGAAACTCAAGAAATACAATTAGGAATCTGGAAAATCCAGAAGGATATCAAGAAACTCAAAACAACTAATAAAAATATCTTCGCAAGGATTTGGGGATGGATTCGCAAGAACTAGAAAACTATAGTCTAACTTGTGAGTATAAAGAAATAAAGAGCCTAAATGATATAAATATATGTATGTCAGAATAAAGAAATAAAGAGCCTAAATGAAATAAATATATGTATCTTTACATTGAAATATTTATTTGATACGTGCTAAATGAATTTGTGTCAGAATATTTATTTATGATACTAATATTATAATTCACTATAGTGAATCATGCCGCCGAAAAGAAACACTCAGCCTGTACGAAGAACAGCTCGAGTGGGACGACCTAGAACCGACTTGGGGAAGAAACACCTGTGACTGCTGACACCAATGAAAATGATAGAATTTCTCAGATAGTAGCTCAACAAATAGAAGCTACCTTACCTACCTGATAACCCAACTACAGCAGAATCTGAACATTGGAACCACCTCACACCCACAGGAAAGGCCTGAAAATATTAATTCAGAAGAACGATAGGAAGAAGAAATCCTGAATGGAGTCTCGAAAGGATGTTCTTACAAGACCTTCATGTCCTGCAGACCCCGGAATTCGATGGAAAGGGAGGAGCTGTGTAAGCCTTACGATGGTTAGATGAAATGGAAGGAGTCTTGGAAATCAGTTCCTGTGCTAAAAATTACAAAACACTGTTTGCTTCGCATTCATTAAAAGGGAGGCACAATCCTGGTGGAAAATAGAGGTACACACTAAAGGTAGGCATATTATGAATAAGATAAGTTGGGAAGATTTTAGAAATCTAGTGATAGAAAAATATTGCCCTTATAATGAAATAGAAAAATTAGAGGCTGAATTCTTAGCACTAGAAATGAAAGGAGCTGCACACCGGGAATATACGACAGGTATAATGAACTGTCCAGGTTAGTACCACATCTGATAACCCCTGAATCAAAAAGGATAGGGAGATATATCTGGGGCTAGTACCATAAATAAAAGGGTTAGTGAAATCCGTAAGAGCCAAAACTTTTCAAGAAACAGTAATCCTGTCAGGGAGTCTGACGGATGAAATGATCAGAAATGGATCATTAAGCCATCCACAGATAGGGGAGAAAAGAAGTGGAATGAAAACCACTCAGGAAGAAGATTTGGAGAAAATCCTCAGAAAAGGATAACCCGACCTCCACCCAGAAATTTCTTAGGAGCAGCCCAGGGAAAGAAGATGGATAAACAACCACAGTGCAATATTTGCCAAAGATATCATTCAGGAAATTGCATGACAGTGGTTTGTTATAACTGCAAAAAGAAAGGACATCTCTCTCGAGATTGCAACAACCCTACCAACCCTAAACCAGTTTGCTTTCAGTGTGGAAACGAGAATCATTTTCGTAATGAATGTCCACAACGGAAAGGCAAAGCCCCAGCTAACCAAAACAACCCCCGTGGAAGAGCTTTCGTAATACAAGCTGAAGAAGCTCGTCATGAACCAAAAGTAGTAACGGGTACGTTCCTTATCAACAACCAGTACGCAAAAGTATTTTTGATACGGGAGAAACTCGTAGTTTATTTCGAATATCTTTAGACCATCACTTAGTGTAACATCTGAGAAACTAAGTCATAACTATGTGATAGAATTAGCTGATGGTAAAGTAATAGAAGCTGATTAAATCATTCCTAACTGCACTTTGAATTTAGATGAATATTGTTTTGATATAGATCTGATTCCTATTAAATTAGGAGGATTTGATATTGTAGTAGGAATGGATTGGTTAAGTAAGAAACCATACTGAAATTATATGTGATAAGAAAATGATAAAAGTTCCTTTGATTAAGGAAGACAAAACTCTCTGTATATACGGTGATAGACCAAATAGTGTTGTGAAATTGATTTCCTGTGAAAAAGCACAAAAATGCTTAAATAAGAAATGTTTAGCTTTCTTAGCTCATATAGTTGATGCAAAACTTGATAAAGGAAATTGGAAAATGTTCCTATTATTAATGAATACCCTGATGTTTTTCCTGATGAATTACCCGGATTACCACCCCCTCGTCAAGTAGAGTTTAAAATAGAATTAGTACCAGGAACAGCCCCTATTGCTAAAGCACCATATCGTTTAGCACCAACTGAAATGAAGGAACTCATGACCCAATTACAAGAACTATTAGATAAAGGATTTATACGTCCTAGTGTATCACCTTGGGGAGCACCAGTTCTATTTGTCAAAAAGAAAGATGAAACTTTTAGAATGTGTATTGATTATAGAGAACTCAATAAAGTTACTATAAAGAATAGATATCCTCTCCCTAGGATTGATGATTTATTTGATCAATTACAAGGATCTAGTTATTTTTCTAAAATAGATTTAAGATCAGGATATCATCACTTAAGAGTACAGGATGACGATATATCAAAAACTGCATTCAGGACTAGGTACGGACACTATGAATTTCTTGTGATGCCATTTGGATTAACCAATACCCCAGCAGTATTTATGGATTTAATGAATAGAGTATGTAAACCCTATTTAGATAAATTTGTTATAGTCTTCATAGATGACATCCTGATTTATTCTAAGAATAAGAAAGACCACGAACAACACTTGAGGTTAGCTTTGGAATTGCTACAAAAGGAAAAGTTATATGCAAAATTCTCAAAATACGAATTTTGGAAAAGAGAAGTATAATTCCTAGGACACATAGTTAATCAGAACGGGATTCAAGTTGATCCAGCAAAGATTGAAGCAGTCAAGAAATGGGAAGTTCCAAAAACCCCAACTGAAATACGACAATTCTTAGGTTTAGCAGGATATTACAGAAGATTTATAGAAAATTTTTGAAGAATAGCTCAGCCTTTGACAGAATTGACCCAAAAAGATAGAAGGTATATATGGGAAGAAAAACAAAATGAAGCTTTTGAACTCCTCAAAAATAAGTTGTGTAGTGCACCCGTTTTAGCTTTGCCAGAAGGGACGGATAACTTTATAGTATATTGTGATGCATTACGTCAAGGTTTTGGATTTGTTTTAATGCAAAAAGACAAGGTAATAGCATATGCATCTAAACAACTTAGGGGTAGTGAAAAGAATTATACCACCCATGATCTAGAATTAGGAGCTGTAGTATTTGCACTAAAAATTTGAAGACATTATCTGTATGGAACTAAGTGTATAATATATACGGATCATAAAAGTCTACAACATATCTTTGATCAGAAGATGTTAAATATGAGGCAGAGAAGATGGGTAGAATTATTAAGTGATTACGACTGTGAAATCAAGTATCATCCTGGTAAAGCAAACGTAGTTGCTGATGCTCTAAGTAGGAAAGAAAGAATTAAGCCATTACGAGTACGTGCTATGAGAATAGAACTACGTTCAGAATTGTTAAGACAAATCCAGGAAGCCCAATAAGAAGATGTGTTGAAACTAAAAGGACAATTAAAGGACATGAAAGAAGAAACAGATGGAATTCTGAGATTTAAAGGAAGAATTTGGGTACCTGAAAATAGCATGATTAGAACAATTGTCCTACAAGAAGCTCATAAGTCAAAATATTCTGTACATCCAGGAAATAATAAAATGTACAAGGATCTGAAAAGGAATACTGGTGGCCAGATATGAAAAGATCAGTCGGAGAATTTGTGGAACAATGTGATGTCTGTTCAAGAATAAAGGCTGAATATCAAAAACCTTCAGGATACCTACAGCAACCAGAAATTCCAGAATGGAAATGGGATCAAATTACAATGGACTTCATAACTAAACTACCAAGAACCAGAAATGGATACTACACAATTTGGGTTATAGTAGATAGATTGACTAAGTCAGCTCATTTCTTACCCATATGAGAAGATTATAAGATTGAGAGACTAGCAAGAATTTACATAAAAGAGATCGTATCCAGACATGGAATACCTGTATCCATTATATCAGATAGAGATAGTAGATTTACTTCCAGATTCTTGCAGACATTACAAAAAGCCTTAGGAACCCAAGTGAATTTAAGTACAGCCTATCATCCACAGACTGATGGACAGAGTGAGAGAACAATACAAACCTTAAAAGATATGTTAAGAGCTTGTGCTATAGATTTTGGTGGAAATTGGGACAGTCACTTACCATAATAGAATTTTCATACAATAACAGTTATCACTCTAGTATTGGGTTAGCTCCATTTGAAGCTTTATACGGAAGAAAGTGTAGATCACCCTTGTGTTGGAACGAAATAGGTGATAGACAACTCACAGGTCCTGAATTAATCCAAGAAACCACAGATAAGATCACTGAGATTAAAAACACATTGAAAGCAGCTCGTGATCGACAGAAAAGTTATGCAGACAAACGAAGAAAAACATTGGAATTTCAAATCGGAGACAGGGTTTATCTAAAGATATCTCCCTCAAAAGGAATCTTCTAGTTTGGAAAACCAAGTAAACTAAACCCTAGGTATGTTGGTCCGTTTAAAATCATTGATAAAATTGGTCCCGTGGCATATAAGTGGAATTACCTCAAGAATTAAGTGAAGTGCATAACACCTTTCATGTGTCCAACCTCAAGAAATGTCTAACCAATGAACCTTAAAAGTAACAATTCAAGAAGTCAAAATAGATAAGAAAATCATTTATGGAAGAACCAGTAGCTATTGTAGACAAAGAAGTAAAGCAGTTAAGAAGGAATAGAATCCCTATAGTGAAAGTTAAGTGGAATGCAAAGAGAGGACCAGAATACACATGGGAAAGAGAAGACGAAATCAAGAGAAATACCCCTACTTATTCAAAGGTAATGATCAGATAATTTTTCTAAAATTTAAGAAATCACAAGGAATTCGGGACGAAATTCTTTTAATAGGGGGAGAATGTGACAACCCTAAATTAGATAGACGATTTTATTACGAACATTATTTAGTAAAATTCATTATTACATATATATATATACTTGTCATGCTTATATTTTACGTGTGCATGTTTTGCATGCATATAAATATAATTTTTACGTATGCATGTTTACATGCATGTATAAAAATAGAAGATATACGTGTGCATGCATGTATATGAATATATATACATATAGAATTTTACGTATGCATGCATGTATAGATGAATATATATAAGGTTAATATGGTACCATGCATGCATAGGCAATGTAAAATGTATATGTATCTAAAAACTATTACAAATACATAATAAGTTAAAGTTTAATCAAACCTAACCAAACATAACAACACAAGACTAAGCAAACCCTAAACACTCAAAACATCAACTTAAGTATCAATCCGGATCATTAAGATAACATAACAATCCAATTCAAACACCTAACCCTCGGTTCAATGACTAATTAAGACATTAACATCTAAACCGCCACTTAAACACTAAGCAATCCTCTTAGATTGCCACCTAGTTGGCTAGGACACCAAGACACCCCATGGCCGCCACCTTGCATAACACAAAACCTATTTCCTTGCTTGCCACCTAAGCCTAGAAAGGAAACTAAGCAAACCTAAGCTATACCACCTCATTAAGCTATCATTACACTTTCTCCCTTTTAAGCTCTCGGTCACACCTCCAACCGAGTACCACCATCCCTATTCCCTTAACTCTCGGGTTATACCATTACAAACACAAACACCACTCATAATCTACCTCTATCTCTCGGCTCACACAACAACCAACAACCGTAGCCACCTTCATCACCACACCCGCAGCCATCACCCAAACACCACCATCACCACCTTTAACCATCGCCACAATCACCACCCGTAGCCATAACCATCATCACCATCACACCCGTAGCCATCACCTTAGCACCGCACCACCATCTCTAACCGCGATCATCACCACCTTCATGACTCTTTCTCTCGGTTTTCAAAGCAGCAAACACCATTCACAAGGTTTAGTTTCTTAATCTTCTTAATATACCTTGAAAACAAGGGTTACACATGTGTTATAAACACATATTAACTAGTTTTGGTGCTAATACACCAAGACTAACCATAAAATATTTTGAAATCCTTTAATTTTCATCAAGTCACAGTAATGAAGTACTAAAAATTCAGAAAACTTGTGATAAAAGGATATTTTGGATTTATGAGATTAAATCTTGTAATATTAAAGAAAATAAAGCAAAAATATTAGACAAATAAGATTGTGGAATAAATATTGAAAAATCTTTATAAATATACTAAAACATTATTCTGTAAGTTTTGACAAAATTATGATGAATAAAACAATTTATACAAAATTGTTTTAAATAGTAAAAATAAAGAAAATACTCAAAAATACAAATAAATTTGGGAAAATTCTGGAAAAATCACAGAATGACAAATTTGAGATATAAAAGCTCCAGGAATTATTTTGTATTTTATTTCCTTATTATGATTGAAAAATGAATTTTTAAGTAATCTGTAAAGGAAAAATAAAACTAAATACTTAATCAGTACCATAAATCGTGAAAAATTCACTGAAGCTATTATAAATCAAATGCAACAGATTTTATAAGTCTCATAATTTTTGGAGATATATAATTCTTTTTAGTGAATTTTATGAATATTGTGAGATTTACAGAAAGAAATCTGTTGGGACTTGGACATCAAGAAAATTGTAAGATGATCTAAACTCTTGATAAAATATTCTGTAAAGTTTTGGTGATTTTGGATAACTTTAGCTATTTTTGGTAATTTATGGAGACTTTAGAATAATTATAACAATTTATATATAAAAGAATAAATATTGGGAATTTTATGGTAATATTATTTGACTATTTACAGTTAAATTTTCATGAATTAATAAGATCTGAGGTTTTAAAATTTTAAATAAATTTATGTCTAACTTATAAAGTTCATTTTTATAGGTTACCACTTGGAGAACAGGTGAGACTCATAGCCCCATTTTGGTATTTGTAAAGTTTTTGGGGGAAAAAAGTATACTGGTTATGTTGATGCATTATTTTTGAAATTATTTTGAAATGTACTGTCATTTGTGATACAACCATTAATTCGAATTAGGAACCGTCTGATAATATTAGTAGCGCTACTTAGGAGAATATTTTGCACCAACAGGATGAGTGTTGTGATGCTATTTAAATATTCCCTGTACCAACCGAATGAGGGTTGAGATGTAATATTATCTGATCTTGTGAATTATTTCATGACAGTATGATTATATGTGTGAGCAGGTTTGGTTGTAAATGGTGCATCAATAAAATGTTTTGTCTGGAAATAAACATATGATCTCACCAACTTTATGTTGACTATTTGAGTATGCTTTTTCAGGTGAAAATGACTAATAATATAGACTTTTCCTTTATTTTTACAATAGATGGGGTGAAGTTGTGGGACGAGTATGTGTAAGCTTAACCGTTAATATCTACGATGTCAGCGTGGTAGTAGATGCGCATTTTCATCGTATCTGAAGATGTTAGCTAAATAACATGGTGTAATAAGGGTTATATCAAATTTTGACTTATATGTAATAATGTAATCCAAATTATGATATATATATATGAAGTATGTGTTTTATGTTTTTATATTATTGTGATTTAAATTTCTTCTAATCAATTGCGTTCTGAACAAATAAGTCACATCCAATTATCGCTTCACGCTTTCGTCGGGATGTGACAACAATGTTCGGGGTCTATTTATTGACCTCAGGCCCAGCATCAGCTTCGTCACAATGTTCAGGGTATGACACATTGGTTCGAAAAGAAAGTGAAAGATAATGATAAAAGTATGAAATGAAAGAATGAGCATGGTAATGAATGAATGAAAGAAGGTATTACCTTGTTGTATGTATGATGAATGCTCACGAACGAAAGTAAAGGAAGTGTTTTATGAAAAAAAGTATTTTCATATATTTACTATTCAAGGTATTTTAACGCTTTTAAAACTAGAACTCACTCAGCAACGCTGACTTTTATACATTTTCAGTTGGCAGGTAAATATTGCTGAGGATGGCATGAGGGTGAAGCTACTTGGTAGGGCAAGACTGACATCCGCTCATGATTAATAATTTTTTTGCTTTGTAATGCAGTTAAACAATCTTTTGTAACTGATAACAAATTTGGGTGTATTGCTTAGCAACAGTTTTTATTAATGATGGATAACTTTTGATATTAATTCCGCTGCATTATCTTATGAAAATTATATTAATATGTATGTGTAGTGCTATGAATGACCAACTGTGAGGTGCCCGGGAACAGGGCCTTACAGATTTAAATAATGAACTTTATTTTTCTGCTTGACTCAAATGAGTTTGGGTTTACATTTTCAAAATGGGCCAAATGTTATACATAATATTATTGCAACCAAAGTTACTATTCTTAGAAGTTTATAGAAACCGGGTTCAATTTTACAAATTTAATTGTTGAATTGAATAGTCTTTGTAAATAAAAAACTTGATGTTAGGTTATTTCATGTTACATAAAATTATTGCAATCAAAGTTACTATTCTTTGAAGTTTATAGAAACGGGGTTTAATTTTATAAATTTAGTTGTTGAATTGAATAGTCTTTTGTAAACAAAAAACTTGATGTTAGGCTATTTCATGTTTGTAGTTCTGATTGATTTTATTTGTTGTTGTATTTAAGTTATTATGAGATATTCATTTCTGGTTTTTGTTGTGATGGTAGGGAGGGGTAATTAACATGAATTTGTGGTTTAATTTATATTTCATACAAATTTGCGACTGTTTCTCAAGAACTTGTTTGTACATGTGTGACTATGAGTGTTATTGTAGGTTTTGCAAAACCGATCTTCCTTTGGTGTTGAAGTTAGATTTTTCCCTATCCATAAGGTAACTTGATAGATTTTTTTTCTATATGACTTGCCATACTTTTAGATGAGAATATATCTACTTTTGAAAAATTAAAGGGAAAGAAATGATAAAAAAAAGATAAAGATAAAGATGAGAAATATTAAATAATATTAAATATCATTTTCGTGTTGAAATAATATTAAATATCATTTTCGTTGAATAATACTAAACAAATAATCCATTACAATCAAACTATAATCCAAATAGATATAACAAAAACTATTTATTAAACTAGATCCAATTCCTAAATAAGCGTGAAGAAGTCCAATAATCTGTAATTCTGAAATCATATGAAAAATTAACAAGTCAGCTAATAAATTAGCTAGTGATTAAACATAGGTTATAAAGGAAACATCGGATATTGTAGCTTTGGTGGAGAATGATTGCATGCGATCTATGACAAAGAAAATTTTGATAAGTATTGAGGTTCTTCTAATTTGTTGATCTCTATGTGTTGTTACGGATCCTAAATATAAAATAGAATTAATTAAATTATCTTTCAAGACAATTCATTCTGTCGATAAAGCTCATGAAGAAGTTTAAATTGTTAGGGATACTTTAGAGGATTTATTTAATGAGTATGTCGAGGCACAAAAAATTCCAATGTTGCTCAATCTACTAGTTCAACTATTGAGAGTGGAAGTAGGATTGGAGTTGGTTATTTTAAGAGTTCATCTAGCTTCATGATTTCTCGATTCAGTATGGGTCTAAAATCAGGTAACCCCAAGTATGATCAACATATTAGAAGTGTTGATACCGATGAACGTGTAAAGTCAGAGTTAGCCACTTATTTAGATGAAGGAGTGCATGTTTGTGAGACATGTGCAAACTTTGATACTTTAGGCTGGTTGAAGGAGAATAGACTTAAGTATAAATTTTTGTCCAAAATAATGTAAGGCCCCTATCCCAGGAAACCTCACAGTTGGTCATTCACAGCGAAATATAGACTTAAAGCGATCATTTACTTATATATGTATATATATATATTGCAGCGGAAAGATATAGTAATTTCAATTCATTACAACGTAGTTAATTAATATAAACATTGTCTTTAAACATCAAAAACTCTCTAAAGTCCTCTTAAATTTCCTTTTCATCAGGGATGCCAGTCTTTAGATGCCAAGAAGCTTCAGATCCATGCTCCCATCCCTTAAGCCCTACCGCTCACCTGTCAGCTGATATGCATACAAAAGTCAGCTTCGCTGAGTGAATTCTAGTTTACTTTATTAAATAACATTTGTAAGAGGTATTAGCCCTAACAGTGAAAGTGATCGTCATCTATCAGAACATTAATACACACGGGCTATTACTTTATCGATACTTTCCATTTCTTGTTAATTATTACTCTTCTTTATCCGTCAATTCCTGTCACTATCGGTGCCTATGATAAACACAGGACTTTACCGACACGCCCATCCAGGCCTTACTATCGTACCCAAACAGGCCATTATTGTCATGTCAATCCATGCCTTACTGACCTGCCTGTTCGCGCATTTACTGTCATGAGGGTACAACAAATGCAACCCTCCACTGTCATTTGCTTGCAAGGCTTTACTTTCTCAAGGTACACGTTATGGGCCCAATAACAGTTCTTTAAGTTTCACTTATATCTTTAGTTTTCACATACACTTAACATATAATAAGAAGCAACTCTTAGTCTAAACATTCACATTTCATCAATCATGAGAGATAAACTAGATAACTGACCCTCCGCGGAACAGCTTGGGTTCGGGGGCGGCAGCCCCTGATAGCGGGGTTCTAGGGGCGGCAGCCCCTAGTGGGGTCCAAGGGGTAACGCCCCTGGCTGGGGCGGGCTGCCAGGTCAGCGCGCCCAAAAATTATTTTGAACTATTTAAATGACACATTTTACTTTAGAAAATTTTATTTGCTTGATAAAAGTCTTAAAAAAACCGTCATCATAAAAGTATGTATTTTAGTATGCATATCACCCTAAACATTGAAAACGGGTAAAGGAGGGGTCTAGAACTCACCTGAACTTAGCCAAATAGCTTAAATTCTAAGTCACTTAGCTATAGTTCGAATACACGAGCTGCACGGAAGTTAATACGCAAAAACATCATTTTCTTCACAATTTCGCTGCCAGTTTCGCTGGCGGTTTCGCTAACAGTTTCGCTGGGCAGCACTTCTGCCAGTTTCGCTGGACAGATTCGCTGCCATGAGCGCCCAACATTCGTTGGAATTTCCTAGATTCGCTAAGTCTATAGATCAACCAGGGCACTAGCGAAATTACCAACGAAACGGTAGTTTCGCTCCAGCGAAACTGTAGTTTTGCTTCAGCGAAACTGTAGTTTCGCTGGAACTCTCTTAATTTCGCTGGATGAGTGCACAGTTTCGCTGAATCGGGGCACAGTTTCGCTAGATGAACAAAAATGACGAACCAGCCCATTTTTAACCCAAAATCTTAACTTTTTACATCCAAATCCTTGGTTTACCTTCCATGAAACCATTTCTAACCTTTTTACACGTTTTCATACGTAAAAATTTGACCTTTATGTGTTTCTTTGAAACTTTTCAAAACCCAAAACCCTAGAATCCGGGTTTGATCTACAGAAGGGTTTAGATGTCGATTCTTACCTGGATTTGTTCCTCTTTCTTAGGGTTTGATGCTCCAACACCCAGATCTTCAATCCTTCAACCTTTGAAGCTCCAAATCTTGAGTTTTCTTCACTTTCTCTCTCTACTTTCTCTCTCTACGAATTTGGGGGCAAGGGTTGCAAATGCTGAAATGGAGCTGATCATGCATGTTTAAGGGCTGATTAAGGGCCCTTAAACCCACCAAACATAGCCATTAAGGTTAATTTAATCCATAGCCCACTAATTTACCTTTCTTTCTTAAATTAATCCTTAAAGCCCATTATTAAATGGCTTGCTTCGGGAAATTTCGGGGCGTTACAAATAACGTCTGATATCTTATTATTTCCAATAACAAATGTTGCTTCTGAATCGGCTTTTAGCACTGATGGGAGGGTAATTAGCCCACATCGTTCGTGTTTAGGAACGAAGATGGTTTATATGCTTGTTTTGTGGAGCTAATTGGTATCGTCATTATTATGGACTACACAGAAAGAAATCAAGGTATTGTCTATTTTTTAACTATGATAAATTTTGTTTGTTACTATTGGTCTATTACTAATATATCTATTTTCATTGTTAATTATAGGAAAATGATGATATTACATATATTGAGCTTGAATCAAACTATGAATTGTTTGAATCAAACTATGAATTGAGTTAAGTACTTTGATATATGGATTTTGTATAAGTAAGATGTAAATTTGAACCTCTAATTTGAGATTATGTATTTTCTTAGAGGTTGAAACATGGATGATGGATTTTTTGATGAAACAAGGATGATGAATGGATGTGCTTTTGATAGATCATTATGCATTTTTTATAGATCATGTTTTTGAATGAATCGTCTATATTAGACCACTAATTTAGATGTGTTTTTCAATGAACTATGATGCATTAGACTTGTTCGTATGTGTTCCTTAGCGTTCATGTATGTTTCTCTATGTTCGTTTATGATCATTCAATTATGTTCATTTATTTGTGTCTGTTTACGTTCACGAACTATTCATTTAGCTTATTAACGAACATGGCTAAACGAACACAAACACTTTCGTTTCTTATGAACGAACATGAAAAAAAAATGTTCAAATATGTGTTCGTGTTCGATTAAAATTAAAAGAACGAACACGAACATTCTATAATCTCAGGAAAATCTCATTGATATTGCATTAGAGTTAATTAAACGGCATAAAAAATGATAAAAATATCTTAACGCCATCAAGTTGACGGATGTCAGTTCGTACGTCTTAAGCAATTCATAGAGACAATGTGGAACCATTACACCAGGCTCATTTTAGCACCTGCAGCATTGCATTACCACCATCGTCGTTTCAGTTTCTGTCACCACATTTCTAGTGTTTTCAGGTGATTTGTTGCTTCTAAAACCATACAACAATCAACACCTCAAATGCAACTTCTTTAATCACATGTAGCATAATATGATAAGTATCAGGTTGTAGCCTAGGGTCTACTAAGGTATTCCCGACTTCTCTACAACCTGTGGCTCTAATACCAATCTGTCACACCCCGGGCCCAAGGAGGGTGGGACGTCACAGACTAGTAACATACATGGCAGCGGAAACAAACCATCACAAGAGCGCACAAGGAGAGAAATAACATGGCATTACATAATTAAAGTCAAACCGGACTATAACAGTCTTGCCCATCATACAAAGTACAAATTCATTACATGATCCAAAGTGTTTAGTCAACCATAATTCAAATTGTTCAAAGTGTTTTCAATTTTAGTAATGCCATGGGGTAGTCATAATCCTAGGTCATCCAAGTCCGGTTCTCCAATCAAGCCACTTCCATTAGGGATTACCTGAAACATGCTCAAGAAGAATTTATGTCAACTAAAAGTCGATAAGTTAAAGTGCATAAAGTTTCAAAAACAGAAGGGATCTTTAGAATCCATAATAAAACTTAGAATTATATATCATTATTGTGGGTCATAATCAACCCTGCACTCAGTCCCGGCTAGCCTCTTCTAAGTTGTGTTTATACCGGTTAACACAAAAGGGAGAACTGAGCCTCAAACAATGCACCATACCTGCTGGATGGTTCACCTTAGTATCTTATTAAAACCCGTCACATGACACAAACGCTCCCTCAGGATCTCAGTGGGGTACCCTTCCTATACGGAAGGCACTGTGTGGAGGGGATTCCCCAAGTAGATCTACCCATATAAAACAAGCGGTTCACAAAAGAATTAATGATTGTGATACAAGTATAAGCATGTATCAACATTAACCACAACATATAAGCATAATAAAATAGCACAGTAATAGTTTTAGTTCAAACAAAGCATGCTTCATCCCAAAAACAATAGTAAAAAGGGAAACACTAGAATCACCTTAGCAATCGGGAAAAAGATCCTCACGTATAGAAAATGATTCAATCCTAGTACCATAATAATCAAGATTCAAGTAATAAGCAAAATATTCTAAGGCTAATGAGAGTTTAAGTAAGTGTAGGCTAATGAGAGTTTAAGTAAGTGTATATTATGGTTATAAGCTCATGTGGCTTTGTTTCTCAAAAGTTTACGTCAAAAGTTTTCTTTTTAGGAAAGTTAGGGTTTTGGCATGTGAATGACAAGTTCTTATAATTCTTATAAGTGTGTTACATAACCTTAAGTTTAATAATAGTTTGTAGTAATAAAGTTGCTGAATTTTTAGTTGTACTTTTAGAATTTACACTTTGGTCCCTCAAGTTTCAAATGTTATAATTTTTTACCCCCAAAGTTACATTCTTTATATTTCTTGACCCAAATATGGTACTTATTAGTTTCTAGCGATTTTTATATATTTTTAAACTTATTTCAACTCTTCATTTTATTTTCAAGATTTTATCTAAAACCCTCTCGGTTTACGTTTACTTTTGTTAAATAAATTCATAGAAATTATATATTAACCCAAAAATTCACCAAATTCAATTTATATCACTAAAATAATTATTTTAGGGCCAGGAAATGTTTAAACTTGTATCTTTTAAATGTTGGCCACATTTGATAATTTTACCATTCTTCGGGTTACCAAACAAGGTCACTTAGCCTATTTTTTCATTCTTTTACATGTTCAACCATTAACACCAACTTAGAAACATTTAACATTGCTAAAGTTACTGGAAATATTCCTTAATTCATGGGTATACATATATGTCATAGATGTTGCTCTTAACGGGTGTTTTACACCGTTTACACGTGTGTAATCAACATAGTTTGTATCTAAACGTATAGACAACTTTTATAACTTTCAGAGCAGATTATTATGGCATTAACAAACTGTTTTTAAGTAGATTTTTAACTTTACTTGGGAGAGTTTTCAAATCAAGTGGGTAGGTGGTGATAAAACACATAAAAAGTGGGTTTTCAAGGTGAAATATAGTGCACCGAGTCTAGATTCACCAATCTTTCAGGAAAGTTTATCTTTCAGGAAAGTTTATCTCAAATGGCGATTAGAAGTCCCACAAGGACGAGAACTCAGCAACAAATTTCTATTAGAACAATAGGAATATGGTTTGAGGTAGGATAAAGGTAAATACTTTAGGATTTAGTACATAGGAGTTTAATGACACTTACACATTAGATTATTAGTCTTAATTTTCACATGTCACAATTTCAATTCACTTTCCCGTTGTCACACCCCAACCGACGGCGGAATCATCGGAGCGGACGAGGAAATGATTGATTGTTCATAACACATGACTGTCTAATAGTGGAAATAATATTAAAATCAGATTACAAGATACATGAGTTTAACATAAGCAATTACAACAGTTGAAGTCACAAATAGTAATTGTCTTTTATTTTGACTAAGTCCGGGTCTTAAATGAGCATGTAGAAGTCCACTAACTTGCTTAACCTGAAATCATGTGAAAGTAACGAGTCAGCTAAAAATTAGCCGGTGAGTAATCACAGTTTTGAATATACATATAGATTGATTGATTGATTAAGAATAATCCAATTCACAAGGTAACGTTAAGACTTATATTGCAATAGCGAAGCATATAGATAAACCGACACAATATAAACCCCTTGACTTGACACTTGCATATAATAGACTTGCACACAAACACCATAGATTGACTAATTGCCTCTGGCACAATCACTAATCGTAAGCCATGTGGGGTGGGTTATCCAAACCAGTAGATCTACCATTGATACCAGGATTGATTGATTGAATTAGGGTTCTTACTATCGTCTAGTTTATCATAGTATGTTCACATAGTTGCAAGTAATAACATAACCTGTCTTGAATTGAATTTAGAATGAAATAACAATAGAATATCATGATTGAATATTGTATCACATGATTTCCCCCAAATAAGAAATGATATAAAAAGGGGATATGAATACTCACTTTATTGATGAGATTTAGAATTTGAATGTGATAGATTAGGCGCCAACGATTTCCTTATGATTAACCTAAGGAACGATGCCTCGAATTAGAATAATAGTGATTTGAGAATTTGGGAATGTATTAGGATTTTCATTGGGTTTTGAATGGTAGTTTAAATAAACTAATTTTATTTAGTTTGAATGTCTTGAATTATAATAATTCATTTCAAGTAATTATATAGAAATAAATCTACCAATACACTTGACCATTTGATTGATTGTTAAAATGCAGGAGGAATAAATAATTAATTTATTTAATTAATTATATGATAATTAATTAAATTTTTAATTATTTAAGTGACTAAGAGAGATAAAAATGATTTGGAAAGATTTATATATAAAACTTTTATGTTTGATTGAGATAATCATGATTTAAATAATATTACATAAATATTATTTAATCCAATAATTATTTAGTGATTTCAACCATTATTTAAAGTCTATTTTTTATAAAAATTAAACTAGTTATGTTATTTATTTAAAACAATTAATAAAATAAATAAATAAAATGTTAAGATAAATTTCAAAAATAATTAGGTGGTTTTTAAAACATTTAATGTTTGTATAACATTTTTATAATTTTTAGATTTTTTTTGTAATTTTTTAAAAGCTAAAAAGGCCTTAAAAATGTGTGACATTGCCCGGGTTCGAACCCGGGACCTCTTGTGTAGAATGTGGACATGGAACCGGTGACAAGGCATACAGCCGTAAGATGTTCTCGGTTTTAAATGATTATAACCTGTTTAACCCGCTTCCCCCAAACCCACTATGAACCCTAGATCGAATCCCAGCTAATTGAACTCCAATTCGATTTCAATGGCATCTGAAATCACGGGCTTTTGTTCCCCATGAAAAATCAAGTGTGTGGGTGTGTGTATTTACCTCGTATATGATTGAATTAATGGTGAACTAATCGATGAAGAGACCGCGACCACTTGTTGATCGATTGATGCTCAAACAATGATTATAATCAAATTAAACTCGAGGGAAGCTTCAAATGATGATCGAGACTATAAGCCCCTTATCAAATTCAGCTAAATCAATCGGAGTTGGTTTTAGTAGAGTTGCAGGTCGCGTTAAGGGTGATCGGGTGCAGTGTTTGTGCTTGTTTTGAATGAAATTGAGTTCGATGGGTGTTATAAATGATCACACGTTCGTTAGTGCGGGTTTAATTTCGATTATAAAGTCCGTAGTGCGATTTGTGGCTGTAAAGTTGCCGAGAAACATGGGTGCGATCGGGGAAGGAAAACAGGGGGTGGGGTTGGGTTTTAGAAAATTACACATTGGGTCCCTGTGGTTTTGAGTTTATTATTTTATGCTTGAAAGTTTTATTTTAAGTTTCACAATTTACAACAATACCCCCTGTACTTAATGTAAATAATTTTTTTATAATCATTATTATTATTATTATTATTATTATATTATTATTATTATTATTATTTATTATGACTAGAAGGGTGCCCGCGCAATGCAGCGGGACGATATTTTATATTTGACACGTGTATTTAATATTTTGTTATTTTTGATTAGTTTTACAAAAGTTTATTATGTTTTTTTCTAAGCTAAAATTTAAATAACAGATAAATGAGTTCTGCATGACGACTTGTATATACGCATTAACTTATTGCACCTCACAAAATACAGATTGTTTCAGTAAAAAATTTACACCAAAATGTTTAAAATAAAACAGGTTTAATTGTAGTCTTAAAACTTTTTTTAATATGATATATTAAAAGATAAGCTGAAATATTAAAACATATTAAGTTTTTTTGGTGTATGGGTAGATAATATAAAATTTTATGCAAATATTAGTAAGTGTAAGGTTATGTGTAACTAATTATAAGGGGTAATGTGTAAATATGTTATAAATACTATTTTACCCTTAAAAGTGATTGTACCTTATGCATTGAATATAGTAAGTGTTCTTAATTTTTTGGTATCTTAAAATATCCCTCTCATATGCTTTATATATAGTATAGATTATTATAAATTATGGGGAATTAATATCAGTAAGTGTAAGGTTATTGTGTAACTAATTATAAGGGGTAATGTGTAAATAATGTTATAAATACTATTTACCCTTAAAAGTGATTGTACCTTATGCATTGAATATAGTAAGTGTTCTTAATTTTTTGGTATCTTAAAATATCCATCTCATATGCTTTATATATAGTATAGATTATTGTAATTATGGGGAATTAATATCAACATTTAAATTTAATTGTTCAGAAAATTAGCTTTTTTTTAACGAAAATACGCGATGTTACACCCGTCTCTCCCTTAGCCTATTATACTACAAATCTTTCATTATCCATTCATCGATCTTCATGCTTCAATTGTTAGTCTTAATTTTCACCGATCTTTATTTTGTTTCGTTATGTACTAACCATGTTAAATATGTCAAGTCATTAAACACGTGATATTAATTGTGTCATGTAACATGTTTTATCAACTTTATGTTTGTGCTCAAAGAAACGATACGATTCATTTATCATATCACGTCTAACACGATTAACAGTGTTATACATGTTATATTTACTCATGTCATGTTTAACCTAGTTTGTCACTAGGATTTCTTCGTATGATGATCTTTACGCTACTTAATACGTCGATAATCTTACGAAAAAAAATCGTATTGATATGGCATTAGAGTTTATTAAACGGCTTAAAAAATGAGAAATTATCTTAACGTCATCAAGTTGATGGATGTCAAATCGTACGCCTTAAACAATTCACAGAGACAGTGTGGAACCATTACACCCGGCTCATTTTAGCACCTGCAGCATTGCATTACCACCATCGTCGTTTCAGTTTCTGTCACCACGTTTCTAGTGTTTTCAGGTGATTTGTTGCTTCTAAAACCATACAACAATCAACACCTCAAATGCAACTTCTTTAATCACATGTAGCATAATATGATAATACTTCTTCGATTCTCTGATTAGGGCTTCAAATCTAGAATGTCGATTATAATCATAGGATTCGATTATGATTAGTGTTCACTGGATGTTTGAATTTTTGAAGAATTTTTGAAGGATTTTTTGAAGAATACTTTGAAGGTTTTTTTGTTGTTTGCAGTTTAGATGTGGTGATGGATCGTAAAAGTCATGTTCTAACTCCTCAAAAGCGACCATACGAAGGTGATTCCGACGTGTTGCGGTTTAACAAGCGGACGCCGGAGTCCGGCGGAGTAAGTAGTCGGAATATCGTTGCGGGATCACGGAGAGTTTACAGGCTGAAAATCCTGTTGCCAAATGGAACGACTGTATCAGTGAAGGTGCCTGAAGGAACGGAGTTCATTACTGTTAGGGAGCTTGCTGATAGAGTGAAGCAGCAGCTTGATAGAGCTATACAAGCGAAGAAAGCATCTAACCCTAAGAAGAGTGTTCAATGGGATGCAGATGTTTGTTTTGTTGATGATTATGATAATGTTTTTAGAAGTCGTCTCAAGTTGACGAGATTGGAGTTTAATAGAGTTTACAATTTAGACTTGATGTGCGTCCCTGTTTTTTATTTTTTCATCATGAATTTTGCTTCATTAAAATGGTAAAATTTGTTTCTGATTACTTGATGTATGATGATCTTACAGGATGGGTCACAACCAGCCACAATTTATGAGGTTTGTTAGGGGATTGTTGTATATATTTTGGTTTCCTTACAAAATTTATCGATTTGCAATGTTTTTTGTTTTGGTTCATAGAACATGTGGGATTTAACTCCTGATACAGAATTACTAATGGAATTGCCTGAAGAGTATAACTTTGAAACTGCATTGGCTGATATAATTGTAAGATATTACGTATGTTTATTAATTTTCTTTGCAAAACCATTTTAAGGTTTTTAATATCATGACCTTTACCACAGGACAATTCTTTGCAAGCGGTGTGGTCTAATGACGAAACCGATAAGAGGTTAATAAGGTACAAGGGCCAACATTTGGAATTTGACTTAGTTGCTTGTAGTTTTTGGAAATTTGATTTTTGCTTCTTCTTTCCACTTATTTCATTTTGCAGTGTGGACATTTCAGATGAGAAGATATCTATTTTTGACACAGGCCCGGGTATGGACTCCACGTCTATAGAGAAATGGTAAGATGTCATTTCTTCAATGTTTCATTTCTTTTACTTTCATTATTATGGTTTATTACATGGTGTTTTTGCTTTGCAGGGGAAGATGGGAGCTTCTCTCCACAGGTCACTGAAAACACAAGCCATTGGTGGAAAGCCACCATATTTAAAGGTAAATACTGTGGTAACTGCATTAAAAAGCTTAGATTGTAATCTTCAAATATTATCCACTTCATGATGACTGATTTTAAACCCTTTGGTGGCATGATTATGTGACGAGTACAGCCTGCCTTTGGCATGTTTGGATATGGTGGCTTTATTGCATCAATGCATTTAGGAAGGTATGTCTATTAAAAAGATTAAATACTTCATATGGCAAGCTAATATTTAAGAAACTTCTTCTATTGGTTATGATAATTTCATTTTATTGCTTGTCTTACTATAGGCACACAAAGGTTTCCTCCAAGACGAAAATTGGCAAAAAAGTATATATGTTATGTCTTGAGAGAGATGCTCTTCTTAGTGGTTCTGTTTCTGGTTCAAAAGGGACCTGGAGGGTAGTTCTGTTGTTTTGATCTTTGTTATATGTTTCTTCTTTCTCATATACTGTTTTTAAGCCTGATTTATCTTCTATTCCTTGTTCTTTCTTTCATTTTAGACTTACGGTGGCCTCCGAGACCCGACCAATGATGAACTTGAATTATCTCCTGGGGAAGTTTCACGAAGGTAGCAGTAATTTTATTTTTAAAAGCTTTGATATAATCTTACGTCAAACTTTTGTGGAAAACATTTGAACAGGTTGAGATTTTCGAACCAAAGATGAGAAGCACTAACATAAGGCTGCTTAAGTGCAAATTAAAGGATATCTATTTCCCCTATATCCAGGTTTGCTGGCTTATACATAATGCAAGGGTGATGTAATATGTACTCTTAGATTACGATGATAAATTAATTTCTATGTTTTAGTTATAAGATTCAATGTACTTACTAGGGTTAGCTACTTCATTCATATTACATACAAGACTCGTTACTTAACTTAAATTGTTCCTTTTTACAGTGTGATGACTTGTCTAAAAAAGGGAGAACTACTAGGCCTATTGTATTTCAGGTTTGCACTTTATTCTCTTTTAGAAAATTTGTTGCATGTACTTTTACCTAACAGTAAACTTCAGCTGTTTTTAAAGTAGTTAATGAGTTTTTGAAAGTATAGTCTTTAATAATTTAATATTTGCAAACATGATTTTAGGTTAATGGAGATGATCTAGCTGAAATTCCAGGTGGGGAGGTAGCGATTACAAATCTAGCTTCATGCATTGGTCCGGAATTTGTATTACAAATTCGTTTTAAGTTGAATCATGACAATGCTACTATGATAAGTAGTCAAGGTTTGTTTCTTTTTTTCCTTACTAAATTTGTTAAGTTAAAACTTAGTCATGAATTTCATCATTCCATTTTTCTAGGAACAAGATCTTCCAATGAGGCGAATGCTCGCCTTAGGTGTGTGTATCTTCCTGTTAAAGACGTATGTATATGCACTTCCAAATCTACATTATTCAATTCTATAATTTTGGATGCTTTTTACCATTTTATCCTGTGGAACTTTACATAACAGGGTAAAGAAAGCATTGGGAGTATTATAGAAGGGTTGAAAGAAGACGGATATGATTGCACTGAAGAATTTGGAAGTTTTAAGCATGTTTTTTGTAGACGGTTAGGTCGTCTACTACCAAATGCTCGTTGGGTGGGTTGATGTGTACAATTGCATATATAATAGTCTGATATGTTTACTAATTACCTTTGAGAACAGAATAGATTCTGAAACTTAAATATTAATTTTGGGAAAATAAAAGAGATTTTGTGCAATAAATTCCTCTTTGAATCAGGCATGGCTTCCATTCATGGATTTCAGACAAAGAAAGACGGACAGATCCCATGTCTTGAAGAGAAGCTGCATGAGAGTTAAATGTTTTATTGGTATAACTAACTATTTTTCCATTAAAAAAGTTTCACTTCATACTATTGATTATGTAGTTGACTGCAAATTGTTGTGACTTCAGAGACGGATGCTGGTTTCAGCCCAACACCCTCTAAGGTACATGTGGTTGTCTTTCGTTGATTATGTTGTCATACGTTTCACCTATTTTTCTGATTACAATGATGTTTGTTTCTTTTTGTAGACTGATTTTGCGCATCAAAATGCTTTTACAACTGCATTGCGGAATCTGGGCGGCAAACAATCTTTGGAGACAGATTCAGGTAGTTGTTTGTTTTTGGGTGTGTATGATATGGGGAGAAATATAGATGCATGCCTCATGGGAGTCATGATCTTTAAATTTTTATACTAGATTGGAAGGACCTTACACATTCATTAACAGGTGTAGACATTGACATCAGAAGAGATGGAAAATCGTTGAACCTGACTCAGCTGGATAAGCAGTACCAAATATGGCTAAGGGAAATGCATGAAAGATATGATGAAGAACTTGATTCTGGAATTGATGAACCTATCCTTGTAGTAAACCCTTCAAACAAAAAGGAGCTTCACATATCTAGTGATGGTGAGGATTCAATTTTTGTTTTCATGTACGTTAATTTCATCATACAAATTTTCATTTTGCTTGCAGTTGTGAGGGTTCATAAAGTTTTTAGGCGGAAAGGACAATCTTGGAAATCAGGGCAGAAAATCAAGATACTCAAGGGAGCATGTGCTGGATTCCACAATAATAATGTCTATGCTACATTAGAATACATCCTTCTTGAAGGATTTCAAGGGGATGCTGGTGGTAAATGCCAAAACTCTTAATAATCCTTCGAAATGTCTAAATTACAGCTATATATTTAAGCAGCTATATAATTCTATAATGTTTTAGTTTGTTATATGCCTACAAATTCCAAAACTTTCTAAACTTTTCTGAATCCTTAATTCTACCAATAATAGTTTAGTTAGTAGAGTTCTTTTGTACTTGCTTATGTAGAGTTTTTATTAATGACCACATAAAGACTTTATTCCAGTTTGTTTTCCTTTCATTTATGTTTTCAATAGTTGTAGATATTAATTGGACTATTCTTTGAATTTAACTTTCTACCTTTTTGCTCATACAGGGGATGCATGGATTATTTGCAGGTGGATCACCTAAGTTTCTATCTTCATCTATATTTTGTTTTTTAATTAAAGTGTCTAATCTCAATAACATTTTGTTCAAAAATTCTATTATCCTGGAAAGGACTATTGATATCTCAGAAAAAGATGGCTGTCTTCTTGAATCTGTTGAGGATAATCCAAAATTCCATCTGCGAAAATCTGAATCAATACCAATAAATGTCATTGATTCAGGAAAGGTTAGGAGTTTTCTAATCGTCAAACATCGAATATGTCTACTTATTAGTAAACATAAAATTTTCTTCTAGTGTTTAGCGATTGATGATTCTGAATGGAGTAACCAAATCAAGAAGCAACATCAAAAATGTCCTTCCTCAATTGAGATATTAGATTCAAAGCAATGTCGCGAGTTGGGAATAGAATCGGTCAGTTTCATCTAACCAAATTTTCTTTTATGTTATTCTGTATTTCATTAAACTTTATTTCTCATCTCTCTTCCAAAATTTATTTGTATCCATTCTTGCAGGTGTTACCCGATGAACATGAAACTTACGCCATTGATGCATCATCCAGTGAAATTGTTGCAGTGGTTCGTCCTGCTACTTACAAATCTGGGACTCCCTCCAAACATTTGGATCAGAAATATATGATGAAAGATAACTTTGAGATGTTACTAACGATTACGTATTCTACAAAGAAAAAATCTCTGGATGAAAAAAATATCTATTCTGGACGTGTAGCACCTTCATCAGTAAGAGACTTGCATGGTTTATATGTATTTCAACCAACATGCAAGTTACATCCTCTGTTTTTTAGAGCTGGCATTTACACATTCACTTTTTCTATTGTGAGTAACATTGAGTTCGTGATGATTAACATTTACATGGGATCATTTCTCTAATATGCCTAACAAGATATTTTTTTTATCATCAGAGAGATTCAAGTTGTGATAAGTCTGTGGTGAAGGTCCAAGTGAAAGCATTACGTGATGTCTACAGATGGGCACTTGCCGAGAAAATTTCTCATCATAATTTAATGTAAGACGCCTATAGGATCTAACATGTTTTGTCTGTGTATTTTCTGTTTTATCGTAGTAATTTGTATTTACATGCTGATGGTTGTTTAGGGTGGGCTGTCCATGCAAACCCATTTACATCTCAATGTTTGATAAGTACCATAACCAAATTCCGTTCCTGGAAGTTCCGGAAATATTGATCAAGATTAAGTGCCCAAATGCTACCATAATTATTCTTAATGATTTCAGCCTATCTATATCAACAGATAAGTTAGACCTAATAATCAAGGTATAGTCGACCTACTTTTATTGTGATATCATTAATAAGGTGGTATCTTGAAAATTAACACGTTGCTGTAGGATTTGGTATTGAGAGCTCTAATTTGGACAGCATTCGACCAAGTTACGATGCCACTATGATGTTATATCTGGCAGACTCAGACTTATTGGATATCCCCATCAAAGGTGTAGTATGCTGCCATTTACTCAGTTACATAATTATAAACTTGTTAAATTTTCACAGTGCTACCCAAAAACTTTTAGAACTCATCTTTGTTCTATTCTTTATTCGTAGTTCTTCCTGGTACCGTACAAAGTTTCACAGTGCAACCGGTAAACTTTGAGAAGCAACTGATTCCAGGGACTGTGATTGAAAAGTTGAATTTGGAGGTACATGCACTATTTTCATTTAATGATACAATTTATTTAGTGTTTATATTATATATTTTCATGCTATTGTTTTTCAACAATAAAAGGAAAAGAAAAGTTGTGTGTATGCTTTAAATTTTTGATTTGAATTGCTTGGGCCTGCGAAGAATTTTTATGTATTTGCTGATGTAATTTTGAATATCCTGTTACAGGTATTTGATGCATATGGAAATCATGTACAAGAAAACGAGAAGGTGGAGCTTAGTGTGGATGGATTCTGTTGGGTGGACAGATCCTTTTCCAGTAAGGTAGATGCTTATGGGTGCATTGATCTTGATGGCCTTCTAAGAGTTACGGAAGGCTTTGGAAGAAATGGTACCACACATAAAATGCCTATCCATTTATAATGTTCTATTGATTAAATATTACGGGTCTCATCAGTGATGTTCACTTTCATACACAGTATCGCTGTCTTTTTGTTCAAATAAAGAAACACATATCATCAAGGAATGGCAGATCGAGAAAAGGCAGCTTAGGTGTTCATCAGAGGTTTGGAATCTTTATACCTAAATAACACAAGATATGTTTTAATATCAAACTTATCTCAGTTATATCTATAATTGCAGATACCACAAGATATGTTTTAATATCAAACTTATCTCAGTTATATCTATAATTGTAGATACCTGAAATCTGTTATGCTGGTACCCAACTTGAACATCTGGAGTTTGAAGTTGTGAATTCCAAGGGTGATGTGGATGTAAACTTTCATGATGAAGATAAGATTGGACAATCACATACTCTTGTGATTAAATCACAATTTACGGATATTGATGAATCTGTCAAATATGTCTTTCGTGAAGGCCGCTGCATTGTTCGTGCAGTTCCTGTTCCTACAGAAAAAGGGGAGTTTACTTTTGTGGTTGCTCATTCTCGTTACCCTGACCTACAGTTGACCCTCAAGGTTGAATTATTCTCTCTTAAAACTATTTATCTGATTATGTTGTTACAGTAAGCTTTTAGTGTCTGGTTAATGTTAATCTCATCTTTGATGATTTGAGTTGTTTTGCTTCATACAAAAACAAAACTGATTATATAATGGAAAACTAAAAGTACTTTTTTATCTTCTTTCTACCTTGTTTTAAATATTTTTCATGTACGTTTCTGAGGAATTAGATACAAAAAAAATTAAAATATTTTTAAAATATGTATATATTTTTATATTTTTTGTAGTTGATAAAAGATAAGTTATAGTTAAAATCTAGATTCTTTGTGACAATATCTAAATAATTCTTTTTCAGTCATATTATAATTAGCTACTTGTGTAATCTATGTGGTTAAAAGTACGGCAAGGCGTGCCTATGCTCATCTCTACACATTATGTCTTCCTGGCTGCTACTCTGCTCTTCTCTGCTCATGTTCTCCAATCGACCCATCGACCAGTAGTTTAGGAACGATAACTTTTCTATTGTGGTTTTACGGGGTCAAAAAACTATCTTTGTTAGCCCAGATTATTTGATAATCTGATTATCACATTTATACCAAGAGAAACACCTCTAAATCTATCTTTGCAGAACGTTCTGTTACAGCTGATTATTTGATTTTGATATTCAAGCACGCTTACGTGATGCAATCACTAAATCAGTGATTATTGTTTCTTACACAGGTTCTCATTGAGCTTCCTTTGGAGATGGAGCCTTTAAATGTCAGACACAATTCAAATATCTTCTCACTTATGGAATTAGAGACACAGACTGATTGTAGGAGTCTACAGCTTCATAGTCCAGAGACAATGGATACATGCTCTGCTACGAAGGGACCCGAAAGTGATATAGAATCTTGTCTGGAATTTCAAAAGGTACGGTATCACATTTTGTTAAGTTGTCTGTAATTTCAAAACATTTTGTTAAGTTGTCTGTAAACCATTGTTGATCTATATTTACTGACATCATTTATCCCTTCATTTTCAGGACCTCGAGCACGACCTTATTGAAATCGGTTTGAGGATTGGGACACTTGAAGCGGAAATTAAACTGCTCGAAGAAGAGCAAAAAACAATTGAGGTCAACCTGTCAGAATTTGAAGGTAACATCTTTTCTTGTGTTATTAGGAATTTAAAATGAAATCATTTGGGTAGCCTTGTGATGTTAATTTCTTCATCCAGGTATCAGGGACCAAATTCTTAGTACTGGCACATATGGTTCCCTGGGGAAAAACAGAATACTAGCACTGGTTGAATCTAAGTCTGGCTGTGCTGCTGCTCTTGTCATAAAACATCTGAAAGAAATGCCAGACCAATATCGTCATGGTTTGATGAGAAATATAATTGGCATTGTGGCACTTTTAGGAACAACTCTCTCTTTTCAGCTTAGCAGGTGAATCCATATGCTTCTGTCACACCTAATTATGTGATTCTGATGAGCGAATATCATATATTACTGTCATCTCTCAGGCTATTTGCAGAGTATCTTGGTGATCAAATGCTTGCAGTGGTATGCAAACATTATGAGGACGTACGCTTACTTGAGGGCTATGATAAGAACGGGAGGTTGAATCCTAAATATGCACTTCACATGGTTGCAAGAGAACTTGGACAGTCGATAAACGGACGTTACCATGTTCTATTCATTGAAGACATAAGGTTCCCAAATAACAAAATCCTTTTCTGTAAATATTGTTCATAAGTTTAAAGAGATGTATTTTTCATAGTTATAAACTGACAGGGCATGTGAAGTAGATAAAGACGCTGAGGGCAAGCTTTTGTTGCCCGATCCTACCCTTCCTGATGGATCAACACCAGCAGGCTTTCTAGGCTATGCTGTAAATATGATAAATATTGACGCTGATCACTTGGACACCAAAACAATATCTGGATGTGGCCTTCGAGAGACTTTATTTTATCGTCTTTTTGGTGAGGCGCAAGTTTATGAAACCAGAGAAGACATGAAACGTGCAATTCCATGCATAAAAGATGGTGCGGTTTCTTTAGATGGTGGAATTATAAGAGGCAATGGAGCCATGTCTCTTGGATGCTTGTAAGTGCATGGTTTTAAATCCAGTTTCCAATGTTTTCATGTTTGAGATGCTTAAGTTGATGTTTTTTTTTTGTTTTTTTTTTAATATTGATGTTCAGGGAACCGGATATTATTTTCCCTGTAGTTCCTGCAGAAAACCAAATCCTCTCTGAGAAGGACATGCGGGTGCTGAATCATTATAGGGAACTGAAGTTGAAACTGAAAGAAACTACTGCTGAGTTGGTTAAAAAAGGGAAATCTCTCAGAAGTGATAAGAAAAGGTTCAACAAGAGACGTGATTTATATGCCAGGTACTTCGCTCCTAGACCCTGTTTGGAAGAGAAACCTATTGTCACACATGCTTCGTATAACTCTACTCCCCGAAATATCTTTAAGTGAAGTTTCTTTTAGGCATATATGTACATATAAGCAAACTTTTGGACCATTTAGCAGATTGTATATATATGATACATGGTAAATTTATTAGATAAGTCTAGCTCAGTATATATAATGGTATATTTTCCTGTCTTGTAACCATTTTGTGATGTGTTAATAACATCTTTGCTCGGGCTGCTTTGCGTTGTTCCATTACCCATTCTTGATAATGAGCAAAACTACACATTAATTTAGTGCTCTATAATTACCCTTACCCTATATATGTGTGTGTATTTTTATATATAGGAAAATTGGATTTTAATAATTCAAACTATAACTTATTGACCGATAATAATTCATACCATCAAATTGGCCGATAATAAACCTGAGTTTCATTTATGTTAATAGCAATCCTAGTAGCATAATTATTCATTTGTTTACACTTGATTTTGCTCACGATGGTGATTGTGAATGAAATAGGAAGACGTACCATATAATGGAATGAAAAACGAGTTAAAATTAAGTGTAAATCAATAAAAAAATTATACTACTAGTATTGTCATTGGTAATAAAACTGAAAGTTGAGATTATTATTCGGTCAATTTAATAGTATGGACTATTATCGGTCAATATATCATAGTTTGTATTATTAAAATCCAGTTTCCTTGTATATATGAGCAAATTTTAGTTATTGTCCTTGTGGTCGACAAAACAACCATTTTAGTCTAATAGTTCAAATTTGGTTTTTTGGTCCCTTGGTTTAATTTGTTTCTTAATTAGATTCAGTAAACCGGTCTTGATAACATTTTCCGTAAAGAGTAGTGTACTTTGATCAAGTATAAGTAGTGATTTGAGATGGTACATGATCTAAAAAATAAAGTAAATAAAACAATTGAAAATCAAATAAAAGACAAATAATTCCAACCTCAACCCTAACCCTAGCCACTCTTTCTTTTGCTCTCCTCTCTCTAATCGGCCACAAAAGTTATGTAAAAGTATCAAGGTTTATCTCTAGTCTCTCCTCTTTACCCAACCCTCTTTATTGACCACCACTAATTCTCACCCTTTCAAGACCACCCTTAATTTCAACTCTTTCATTGTGGAGTAGAAATCAACCAAGTACCCTAAACAGTACTATTGTCAGATGACATGTATTAACATTCGACAATGTTTATTACATTTCTAGTTTAATTAGAAATATTTTTTTGGTTGCTCTTTGTATGAACAAGGTTTTCATTTAGATTTTATGTTAGATAGTTTGACGTGTATGAATGATGTTCGTTATTTTGAGGCATAGTCTCATAAAAGTTTAAAACAAACAAACAAACAAACTCAGTATATCCCTCTCAAGAGCAGGGTCTGGGAGGGGTAGGTGGTGGCAAGTCTTTCCTCTACCCAGATAGATAGAGAGACCGCTTCCAAAGAGACCCCTGGCTTGATACAAAAGCTATAACGCAAGCGCATCAACATATAATCACACGTACGATATATGATATATGGTATATGGTACAGCACACATCATACAACAAACATTAGAATATCGCCAAAAGGAAGTATAAAATAAACAAGCATGCATCAGGAAAGCAGCAAGTTTCCCCTAAAAAGGTCCAATCGTACTACATACACATCAGGCCCCGTAACAAGTAAACAAAGTCCTTTCCTAGCTACAGAAATCACTAAAAGTCCTTACTTTTAATTCTACGTCTCCACTCACTCCTATCCTCGATCATGTGCTCAGAGAGGTGCAAGTGTTCCATATCTCTCCTAATTCTCTCTTCCCAAGTCAACCTAGGTCGTCCTCTACTCTTCCTACCCTCTATGATGATGTTCTCCACTACTCTGACCGGTGCTGCCATTGGTCTCCTCTTGACATGTTCATACCATCTTAATCTTCCCTTTCGTATTTTATCTGCAATAGGAGCCACTTCTAACTCCTGTCAAAACACTTCGTTTCTTATCCGATCTAGTCTTGTATGGCCACACATCCATGTAACACCCGCAATTTTGATTAGACAAAGGGAAATAATAAGAAGAAAAGAAAAGAAAGAATTTTGGAGGAAAAGGAAAAGAAAGAGAAAGTAGAAGGGGTTTTGTGTAAAAGTACAAAGAAAAGAGAAATATCTAAAATACATAGGGATGGCTGCCCATTTCTTTTCTCACAACCCCCAAATCAGCGAGAGTTTTAGAGAGAGAAAGAGAGCAGACTACGAGTTTGAAGGAAGAACAAGAAGAAGAGGAAGGCGAGTTCGAGGTACTGGGTTCCACGGCTACTGATTTCGAAGGAGTCATACCCAGCAACACAAGGTGAGTTCTAAGACCCCTGTTTTACCCATTTTGAATGATTTTGGGGCTGGAACACATTGTACAACTGTTTTCGAGCTTGAGTGCTAAATTCATTTATGTATGTACGAGTATGTGTGTGTATGGACTGCTCAGGTTGCTATGCTTACCGTATATAGGATTTCTAGTGCAGACTTACGAATTTCAGCATGTTGTTCGTGTGCGTACTGTTGATGTATGTTTTAGGAGTCTTTTCTATGATGTGCATGATGTGCAGCCTGTTTTAAGTAGAAGGTATGATGAATCTGTGCTAATGGGGGCGATATGATGATGAAGGGGTTATGGAAAAAGGGCACAGGTTGAGTTGCAGGTCATATTAAAACAACCGCATTAACTAATGCGGATGACTAAGTAAATGCAACCAAGGCATTTTCCTCAGCCGCATTGACCTAATGCGGGCAAGTTGGGGAGAATAGCCAAGGCATCCTTCATTCGCATTAACTAATGCGGGTAGAATATAAAATGCGATCAAGGCATTCTTCAGCCGCATTAACCAATGCGGGTAGTTATGAAATACGGTTAAGGCATTCCCTCAGCCGCATTGTCTAATGCGGACAGTATGGAAATGCGGTTAAGGCACTTCTTCATCCGCATTGACCAATGCGGATGGCCAAGAAATGCGGATGAACCAGAGAGGAAATGCGGGTAAACACTTAAGCAGAATTCTGATATCTGGGAACTTAAAGTGAGTAAGATAGGCTTTGACCTAGGAGATTCCCGGGGGTTATATGAGTTGACTTTTAAGTTGTGGATGATGATGATGTTGCATGGGTATACCTGCAGTATACCATATATGTATGATGCCTTGTATGGTGATGAATGAATGTTATGTGTATGTTCCTTATGATTATGTATGTTTATCTTTCTGAAACTTTATGAATTACGGAAATGAATGAATGAAGTATTATGTAACGTAAAGTGAAAGATAATGAAAGAGGAACATGATGATGAATGCATGCATTAACGAATGAATGAACGTAATAAAGGCTTGCAAGCAAAATGAAGGAGGTGCACACCCCTGGCAGGTGTTAGCTCAACGGTGTGCGGGTTAGCTACCCCGAAGGATGCACATCGGGGTCAGTCTTTGTGATTGACCAGAAGTATGTATGGGATCCTTGCCGCTTACCCTAGGTGACTGGATCAGCATTAGTGCACAACGTTCGTGATTGATCATCACAGGTCCAGCACCAGCATTTGTGCACAACGTTCGGGGTATAGCATATGGCATTGATCCAGAAGTAAAGTGAAAGATAAGTGGTGCAAGTACCTACCCCAGGTGACTGGATCAGCATTTGTGCACAACGTTCGTGGCTAACCACCACAGGTCCAGCACCAGTAGTATATATGATGAAAGGGGGTATTGTACATGTCACCGAATGTAATGAACGTTCGAACGAAAGTAATAAATGAATGAATGAATAAAATGAAGGTTCGAACGTATGAAGTGAAAGTATGAATGAAAGTAAAGACATACGAAAGTATGTAAAGTATGAATGAAAGTAAAGACATACGAAAGTATGTAAAGTATGAATGAAAGTAAAGACATACGAAAGTATGTAAAGTATGAATGATAGTAAAGACACGCGAAAGTATGTAAAGTATGAATGAAAGTAAAGACATACGAAAGTATGTAAAGTATGTAAAGTATGTATGTATGAAAGTAAATGAGAATGATGAAGTGTACACGAATGAAAGTAAGTAATGAATGATGAGATAATAATAATATTATCTGCGTGTACGTATGATGTGTGAACACATGTAGAAAAGAGCAGTTAATAAGAATGAAAGTATGTTTTATAATAAAACTAGAACTCACTCAGCAACGCTGACTTTTATGTGTTTTCCAGTTCGCAGGTAGTGTTGCTGAGGATGGTACGAGGCGACTACTCAGCTCTTTTGGGATGGCATTCACTTTTTGATTATGCAGCCACATCATGTGTTGTGGGCCCGTAATGCGCGCAACACATTATGTTGCATGCAAGTGCAATATTTCTTGATGATCATGATAAACATGATTATTTAAGAAATCTTGTTTATGAAAGGAAATATATTCTTGAATTTAATATCTTCTTTACGAAAAAGAATATATTTTCTTTCTATTATTTTATTTCAGTAGAGGTCGCTGTATGACCCTATGATTGCTGTGGAATATGCATCAGCAGCAATCATAGTATAGTTAAACAATGTAAAGAAAAGCTTGTATTTTGTAATCAAGACAATGATGTAAAAGCTTTTATGATGAAATGAGAATGCATGTTTTATTAATTCCGCTGCGTATTTTATGATTATATACATTATGTACGTTATTTGTGCGATGAAGAACCAACAGTAAGGTGCCCGGTGAGCGGGGCCTTACAATCCACCTTAGCATTCGCATTTCTGCCACCTCTATTTGTTTCTCGTGCGATTTCTTTATGGCCCAGCAGTCTGTTCCATATAGCATAGCTGGGCGTACCGCCACTCTGTATAGTTTTCCCTTAAGTTTTGCTGGAAACCTCTTATCACATAGGATCCCTGATGCTGCTCTCCACTTGCACCATCCTGCTTGGACACGGTGAGCTACATCGCTGTGTATCTCTCCGTCTTCCTGCAGGTACGAGCCCAGGTATTTGAACCTAGATGTCCGTGGGACCGGCATGCCCTGGATACTGATTTGGGTGTCCTCTTCGTCGTCGCCACCAAAGTTACAATGCATGTATTCCGTCTTAGAGCGACTTATCGTTAATCCTTTGCTCTCTAGCGCTGCTTTCCACTGCTCTAGCTTGTCGTTAAGCATCATTTTAGATTCTGATATTAAGACAATATCATCCGCGAAGAGCATGCACCACGGGACTGACTGTTGTATTGACTTAGTCATCTCATCCAACACTAGTGCGAAAAGAAATGGGCTCAATGCCGCTCCTTGATGGAGTCCCACTTCCACTGAGAATAAGTCTGTGTCTCCTACCGGCGCTCGCACACATGTTTTTGCCCCGTCATACATATCCTTAATTAATTTGATATACCTCTCTGGTACCCCTCTATGTCGTAGACTTTCCCAAATTAGTTGTCTCGGTACACTGTCATAGGCCTTTTCTAGGTCGATGAATACCATATAGAGGTCCCTTTTCTTTTCTCTATATTTCTCCATTATCCGTCTTATGACGTGTATGGCTTCTGTTGCAGAGCGTCCTGGCATAAATCCAAATTGGTTTATTGCTATCTGGGTTTCCCGTTTAATTCTCGTGTCAATAACTCTTTCCCATAGTTTCATCGTGTGACTCAGTAGCTTTATTCCCCTGTAGTTTTCGCATCCTTAAATATCTCCTTTTTTCTTATATATGGGGACTATGGCACTGGTTCTCCACTGGTCTGGCATCTTCCCTGTCTTAAAGATAGTGTTAAATAGATCTGTTAGCCATTGGAGACCCTCATCACCCAGGCATATTCACACCTCAATCGGTATGTTGTTTGGCCCCACCGCTTTAGTCCTTCCCATTTTCTTCATAGCTCTTTTAACTTCGTCAGCTGTGATGCTTCTACAATAGCATTGGTTTTGTTGCGTTAGTTTGGGTTGTTCTATCTATCTCAGTTTGTTGATTTGGATTCCTTATGTTAAATAGGTTATCGAAGTAAGTTTTCCATCGTACCTTGATATCCTTGTCGTTCACCAAAACCTTTCCATCCGCAGCCTTTATGAACTTGACCATTCTTAGGTCATGTCTTCTTCTTTCTCTTGCCTTGGCTATCTTAAACATGTCATGCTCTCCTTCTTTCGTCTCTAGTCGCTTATACATCATTTCATATGCCGTGTTCTTTGCCTCTGACACCGATTTTTTCGCTTGTCTCTTAGCCTTCTTGTACTTTTGTTTTAGCTCTGCGTGTTCTTCCTCACTGTTACACCGTATGAGCTCTCTAAAACTTTGTTGTTTGATACGTATCTTCTCCTGTACAATTTCGTTCCACCACCATGATTCCTGATGACCAACTGTCCTTTTTGTTGTAACTTCAAGCGTTTCTTTAGCTGCTTGTATGAGCCTAGTTGCCATAACCTCCCACTTTTGGTTTGCGTCTTCCTGTGGCTCAGTGTGGTTCATTGGTATGACTTTATCTTTAAAAATGGTAATCTTTTCATCTTTGAGCTGACCCCATCTGATCTTGGGTGTAATTCTCCTATTCCGTTGGGCAATTAGCCTCTTGACGCGTATATCCGCCACCAACATATGGTGTTGCGTCACAACTGTCTCTCCCGGGATTGCTTTACAGTCTTTCCACGAGCCATGATCTTCTCTCCTCATCAATAAATAATCTATCTGTGTGTGTCTCCCGCCGCTGCTAAACGTGATTAGACGCGATTCTCTTTTCTTAAAGAACGAATTTACGATGCCTAAGTCATGCGCTACTGCAAATTCAATAAGCTCCCTACCACCGTCATTCCTAAGACCATACCCGTATCCTCCATGCACCAGTTGAAAATGCTCATTATCCCTTTCGATATGTCCATTAAATCTCCTCCTATGTATAACTTTTCTTCTCTAGGTATGTCAGCTATAACGTGGTCTAAACTCTCCCAGAACGTTTTTCTTTCCGTTTCCCCTAGTCCAACATGTGGTGCATACGTACTAACTACCGTCACTACCTCGTCTCCTATTACTATTCTTAACAGCATAATTCTATCATTGTATCTTCTCACCTCCACTACATTATCTTGGAGTTCCTTAGCAACTAGAAAACCTACTCCGTTTTTAGCTCCATCAGACCCTGAATACCATAGTTTATAACTATTGCACTCTTTTGCTCTCCCACCTTGCCATCTAGTCTCCTGCAGGCATGCTATGTGGACCCTACGTTTCTTCAGCACATCAATTAACTCTAGTAACTTACTAGTTAAGGTTCCTACATTCCACGATGTCACTCTTAATCTAGAAACCTTATTCCCTGTCCTCGCACCTCTCCTCACCGAACATGATCTCGGGGCAACATAATGGCTCCTACTATCTATTATACCAGACAGAGTCTACTAAAACCACCACGAAATAAAAAAAACACGGACAACACAGAAAAACAACAAATCACAGGCAAACAGAATTCACACAGAAATAGAGGATGACTCTCCCTGTTAAAAGCAGATGCTGGTACCCCTAACCCAACCAAGCAGTCTAAACGAGAAGATAAATAAACAAGAGTAAAAGCAAATATGGGAAGCCGAGATGAAAAGATCTCACCAAAAGTACACCCAGGTTAAGGTTCTTCGATTAGGCCCCGATGACCAGTTTGTGGAGGCTGCTGCTGTGGGGAGGGGCGATGGGTTGGGCGTTGCTGGTGGCTGTGATGGTTGTGGTAGGTGGGTGCGGTGGGATGGGGGTGGCTGGTGCGGGTAGGGTGGTGGGGCAGTGTGAGGGTGGTGGATGCTAGCTGGGGTGTTCGGGTAGGCGTTGGATGGGTGGTCGGCTGTGGGTAGATGTCAGGTAGGCGAAGGTGGGGCTAGGCGGTGGTGACTAGGCGAAGGTGGGGCTAGGCGAAGGTGGGGCTAGGCGTAGATGGAGCTTCCGGCGAAGGTGGGGCTAGGCGAAGGTGGGGCTAGGCGAAGGTGGGGCTAGGCGAAGGTGGGGCTAGGCAGTGGTGAGTGGAACTTGTGGTTGGCCGGAGATGAAGCTTCCGGCGGTGAGGAGGTCGGCGGTGAGGGCGGTGGTCTTTGGGGTGGGTTACTTACCTGGGCGAGAGAGACGGTCGCCGGTCGGTGTAGTCCGCGGTCGTTGGGGTTTGGTCCGCGGTCGGTGTGGTCGCCGGTGGAGGTCGCCGTCGAGGTGTGTGTCGGCGGAGGTCGCCGGTGAAGCTTTGTTGAACGTTGGAAGAGAGAGAGAGAGAGAGCACGTTGGAAGAGAGAGCCGGAGTCTCATAAAAATTTATGAAATGGATATGAGTAGGTCATACAATAGAAGTTCTATATATGCTTTAAACACCAAAAGATCTAAGTAAGACTTTAATCAAAGGCATCTATAGTATTGTCGTCTGGTCATAAACAATAAACAGTAATCAAGACCTCAAACCGATGTTTAGAATCCACTACCAAACAGTTGTTTGATGTATGTGGATCATGTGTGAGTGGTAATATGACTAAAGCAACTTTAAATGGCAAGGGTGAAAAAGCTTTTAGGTCTCATACATAATGATGTATATGATTTTTTTAGAACAATCTCTAGGAATATGAAAAGATATTTCGTTACATTTGCTGATTACTTCAGTATGTACAAATATGTTTACTTGCTTAAACATAAACATGCAGTCTTTAAAGTGTTCAAGGTCTTTCAAAATGAAGTATCATATTAGCTTGAAAAACGATAAAACTCATTCAATCAGATCAAGGTAGTGAATACCTTAGTTACGATTTTGATGAACTTCTCAAGAAAAGTTGGACTCTTGCACAACTAACTACACCTGGAACAACATAACATAATGATGCTCTAATAACTTTGTTAAACATGATTCGATCAATGATGAGTCATACTAACTTGTCTCACTCCATTTGAAGATATGCCCTGTAAACATTTTTCCCAAAGTCAATAGGGTTCTGAACAAAAATGTGAATAGGACACCATACAATTATGACATGAAAATGCTTCCAAGATGTCTTATTTAAGAATATTGGGATGTGAATTTATGTTTGAAATTTTAACTAGCTTGATGGCTAATAGATATGAGTTTAAAAAAATTTAAATGTTGAGTTATTTTGCCACATGCCGGAAAATAGTTGCTATGTATGCGTTCTTTTTAATGGGAGATAATGCATTTTGATATGATAAAACTAAGTTTATCTTGTGCTAAATCAATAACTGAAATTTTGCTACACATAGTTTATCTTTTCACTAGGTTACAATCCCGTGTGATACACGGATTAAATAAATTTACTGTTACACTGTTTATAATATAAAATTTTATGTCTTAAATATTATGTATGATACGGATTGAATAAACTCATGTATTACACATTTGAAAATTTGAAGTTAACATATTTGAAATTTTAATTATGGATAGTTATTAATTAATAAATAGCTATTATAGCATTCACAATTAAGAGGAAAGGGAAGCGGGAAAACCAATTATTAGATGACCTAGAATGATGCCAAGTGTCCGGATTTATTTTTATTTATTACTAAGAGATGTTAAACACTTTCATTGAAAGTTGTTTTGGTTTTATGTTTGGGGAAAAAAATTTCTTATAAAGATGAACAATGAATTCGCCATCATTAATTGATCGGAAATTTTAGGCGCACCGCCTTTTTCTGGAGAAAACCGACCCAAGCGGTCACGGTTAGGTCTCCTCGTGACCGCTTGGTCAGGTGTGAGACCTAACTGTCACGGTTTGCCCTAACCGTGACAGTTATATCTGGGGATCCGTAGTCAATGATTGGGTATGTAATTATGGGGAATTGATTGTGCGCAGGGGGGACTATATGTCACGGTTTGGCCAAACCGTGACATATTGATTTTATTTTTTTTATTTTTTAAGCATTAAACATTGTTTTTTATTTTAATTTTATCACTGTAAACTTGAGAATGAAAAGGCGGGAAACACCGTTCGATCGGAGTTTGATTTCGTGTATCTTCCGATTGATTTCAAGTTGATATATACGTACAGGCATGGTTTGAATGCCGGATATGCGTTTGTGAACTTTACAACACCTGAAGCAGCTTGGAAGTTTCATACGTCGGTTAAAGGAAAACATTGGGATTTGTTTCAAAGCAAAAAGATTGCGGATGTTAGTCGTGCTAGAATCCAGGTACTTTATTACTTTTAGTTTTATTAACGTACTCACCTTAGTCATTAGCTAGTAGTAGTGTGAGAAGGATGGTTGGGGGGGAGAGGTAGGGTTGTGGCACTAGGATCTTGCACCATGGTCCGGTGGTGTGGTCTACCTTTTTCTGACGTCATCATGGTTTATTAGTCTGTACAAATGATGATTGATTATCGATTCCTAGTTTCACCGTCACATCATTTCTATCTTTTCGTGAATATATAATATAACTATTGTTCTTATGATCTGTATTATTTCGTTAGATATTTGAAGAAGCTAAGAACTTCTGCTATGAAACTGGTGTGAAAGTTGTTGTTGCATATGGTGGTGCACCGATTTATCCTCAGGTTTATATACTTTTAAAATCATTAACAAACACTATTTTATGGTTTTAATCATTAACAAACGTGCGATTCAGTTCATCTTTTTTTTCTAATATGCTTAATTAGTCTTTGTAATCTGTTTTCTTAATCTTGATTCAGAACGCGTTGACTTTAATCTTTGTGGAGACAAAACACAGCACAGATTCTTTAGAAAACTGGTTATGCAGGGTCGGTTTCCCTGCTGCTGCAATTCATGGTCATATTACAAGTAATTTTTGCGTTTAATTATTTTTTAAACAAGTTGGTTGTTATTTTATCACATGGTTAACCTAATCGTAAAAATCAGTTGTTATCAAACGTATACAATTAACATTATCAACATTGCAAATATAAAACAAACAAATAAAGAAACACAACCAAACAAACACAACCAAATATACAAATCATCATAACTGAAACTGCATATATATATACAACGAGTTTTTACATACAAAAAGAAATAAAATACAAACAAAATATCTATCTAATCCATCATCCCCGGATCGCTGCCCTGACCAGACCCACCCGCGCCAGATGGGCCAGCACCGTCATGGTCTAACCGCCTCGGTGGCTGTGACAACAACGGCGTACCCGAGGCGGTATAGTCCGCGACCATGTGCTGGATGACCCAGTCCATTATATCATGCAGCCTCGCGGTCGTATCCTCCAGCCTCGCGGTCGTATCATGCAGCCTCGCGGTCGTATCCTCCAGCCTCGCGACCCTGTCTCGTGTGTCCTGAATCATATCAAGAACATGAGCAGGCAATCGCACGGCGTGGTACACGCGCTGGGGATGCTGGGGCGGGTCCTGGTCGTGCGGTAGGGTAATGGGCTGATCCTCCCCGCCGCCAAGGGCCTCGTGGGCGTCCTGAAGGTGGACCTCAGCCCCTTCACACATACATACACACACATACACACATACATACACACATACATACACACATACATACACACATACATACACACATACATACACACATACATACACACATACATACACACATACATACACACATACATACACACATACATACATACATACATACATACATACATACATACATACATACATACATACAAAATATAAGGTGTATATATGTTGATATGTTCCCGATAAGATTGTTTAGGGTATCATTAAAACGTCACGGTTTGTTCACGTACGCATGTTTGTATGTACGTTTACGAAGCGTATTTGTTCTTATTGTATATATATGTTGATGTGTGTGCATGTTCATGAAAAAAATATCGGATTCGATGTACGTAAATGATCATAAACGGTTAATGTGTGGGTTTAGGGAACCCCAAAAGGTCACGGTTAGACCAAACCGTGACCTCTTATACAAACAAGGTGTGACGGTTAGGTCACCACGTGACACTTTGTGTCAACAAACTGTGACAGCTTCATTCCACAACGCCACATGTGAACAAAGGGGTCATACACGAACTCTTTAGATTGTAGCAGGTTTTCAAGTTCCTGCATTGGTGTGATGCCTTCTCTCCCCTCAGCCCTAAACTTTGACGTCAGATTGTATATGTCTTGAAAAACACAGACGCTGTGGGGAAACTGCTCCCTTACGGCTAAATGGATATGTCGTTACCGCACGTGCTGCCTGTGTAATTTCTCGATAAGATCAATTTCTTCGGCGGTCATCTTCCTAAGATGCGCATGGCCCTCCTCGTACACAACATGATCATGGTTGTGCGTCTCGTTTTTCACCTCTAACATCCAACTGTCACTCTTTCCTACGTACTTCCCTACGTACTTCCCTACGAGTTTAAATGGACATCCTTTCTTTATGCTCCCAGTACGTCTACTTGTGCCAATGAATTTAGGTTCACCACTACGATTGCATATTAGTTCCACATCCTTTTTTCGTGACCGACCCACCACAATGACTCACCCATGCTCGCGTCCTCTCGTTTTAGCCCACTTCTCCAAGTCCTCACGAGAATCAAAATACTAAAAAAATAATAAAGCTAGACATAAGAAAACAATATATAAAACAAATAAAAAATAAAATAAACAAAGAATAAAAACTCTTTGTACTTGATTGGTTTTATAAGAAACCGTAGCCTTTCTAATCCGATCCTCATCCCCATCATGCTCCGCGGTGTCCCCATGGTTTTCTTTGAGGTGAACCGAACCATCACTCTCATCTGTGTCATTCCCATTAAAAGTATCCGACACATGTGTAATTTCTAGTTCTGACTGGTACGGGGATGTCCGTAATCCAGCTCTGTTGTGAGTGGTACGTGTTCGGGGCATGCCCGTAAGAATTGCAAGGGGGATATCTGTACCCTTCACCGTAACCTGTCGGTCCAAATAAAGAGTTGTACGCCTCTTGAGCAAATATGTGCGACGGGTTGGTTTCCTCCTCCCCCCACGGAGGGTGACTCCCGTATACGTAATATTCCTAAAAAAGATAATGGTTAGATATTTCAAATAATAAGTTATAATAAAACATATACTAGTTCAACCTGGTTCGAATCTTCGATATGTGACACCTCATTCAAATCTGGAAGCTTCGGCTTTTGATAATGATCTCCCGAACCCGACATTGTTTTCGAATTAACGCATTTTTGGAATGACGAAGGTTGAAAAATCTCGAGTGTTGGATGAATGAAAGCTCAAAATCCAAGGTCGATTAAAAACTGAAAATTTGGATTATGAAATTGCGAAGCGGAAGTTTAGAAATGGATATGCCGATTGTTCTAAGTTGAAAGGTATTTAAGGTCAAATTCTGGGGCACAAACCGTCACAGTTTGGCCTCCATGTGACGGTTTGTGCCACGAATCCCGACCTTTTGTCAAAATCACGTCTACGTCGTACCTTAAACTGAGAGCTCGTACCCTAGAGGTCACGGTTTGGCCTCCACGTGACGGTTTGATGACCGCTTTTCAACTTTAACAGCCCATTTTGTCATTTTATCGTTTTGTTGTCACGAGGTCACGGGGACTACCACCCCAAACCGTGACAGCAAGCCCATGCGATCACGGGGACTACCACCCCAAATGGTGACAGCAAGCCCATGCGGTCATGGTTAGGTGCCAAAATGTGACCGCTAGGCCTAATCGTGACCGTTTGAACCGGCCTACCCCCAAAAACCCATACGATGTCCCCATTAGGACCCTTAATTGATATTGTATCTCAATGAAGGACAATACATCAAGCTTTAGGAGCATTTAAAATATAATTCTACAAACATGACTAGAAACATTTCTAGTCATGTGTCACATGAGTAATCCATTAATCATTTAAAAAGCATTCATTTTTTCAAGAAATCTGGCACAATTTATAATCAATCAATCATACTTTCATTTTCACATCATCATCACCTTTTACATTAATATTCATAATCAAATTATTTTTAAAAGTTAATTAATTTATTTTTATATGAATTAAAGTATTATATAAGAGATACAGTAAAAAAGTTATATAAACTAAACTTTTTTCAAATTAAAAGATTACATATACTTTCATTATGCTAGCTAATTTACTAAATAATTATGGAATGCTATCAAAGACGTTCATGTGTTAGTTTTCTTACATTCAATGTGCAAGTTTGGAATGACATTTCGAAGTTAGTTTTTTTCATGGTTTACGCTACGCCTCCATCGCAACGTGAAGGTCTTAATACTACTTTAGAAATAAAGGAGCTATACATGTCTCCACATGTTGCAACACCAATTTTAACCATCTCTCAACCATCACCACCCCACTACGAGGTTTTGATTGGATTTTGGCATCATCAAACCGATGCACGTCACCATAGGAATTCTGACACACCACCCTTTTTTTGAATCATCAGTTCTTCGTTGATGATTATAATAAAAGGAGAATGTTAATAAAGTTGAGTTCAAGTCGCATCTCAGACTATAAATATGGGGTTCGAGGTCGGGTATGGAGGTTTTCTCACTCGAGGTGGGTTTCCTCCCGAGTCCTGAGGGTGGTCTTAGTTTCAGGGCTAATGGGATGATCTGATGTACGAGTTTCCCTTCAGGGATTTACCAATCTAGTGCCCCGAGATTTCATACTTGAGTTATGAAAATGATCGGATGGGCTAATGGCTCGTAGTGATCCAATTAACCGTCCAAAAATAATAAATGCTGGGAGATCATGTTTACATATAAAGGTTTTGTTAATTTGAGTTACATTTTTGTAATTTGAACCTTCAGTTTAACTTTATTTTTTTATATTATATCATTTGGAGTGGGTAAGAGATAGTAATAAAAATGTTGTCATACAAGAACCATATGAGCAGCTGTTTAATACTTATAAAGGTGTGTATTGATTAATTGATCATTAAATACTTACATATTATTCTTTTTTTTAAGATTTGAAACTTAATTTTTTTTAAGAAAATATAATTTTACTTCATTGTAATTAATATTTATTTTTTAAACATGCCAAATAATACTTCTATTTTTTTAAACATGGCAAACTAATTAAATTTTAACCACTAGAAACTAAAAAAATAAAATAAAGACAATCCTTAATGTAACACCTCGTAATTTTCGTTAGATAAAAGTTAACCCCTTATATACTTGTAAGGACCATTTAGGACACTTATGCAACATTGAGGGCTTGTCTATACTTATTTCTTAAGGTTGTCTTTAAATTCATTAAATTGGAAGTAAATAATTTAATTATTAAAACGAACACAATAATAATAATAATAATAATAATAATAATAATAATAATAATAATAATAATAATAATAATAACAATAATAATAACAAAGACTTATAAAATTATTTAAATTTAAAAATGTTTAAAACCTAAAGTTAATTAAGTCCAGGGGTTAGTATGCTAATTTTGAAACTTTAAATACTAAAGTTTGTGCATGATATATTAAGAAATAAATCACAGGGACCAAATGTGTAATTTTATAAGTTACAAACCCAACCCCTGCTCACCCCCTGTATTTCCGGCACTGGAATATGGCCGCCGGCCGCGGCTCCGGCGAGGCCAAATCAACAAAAAACGACTATTTTAAACACCAAAAACCATACCAAATCGTTCGTGGATAAGATTCGAACCATAATCCACTGTAAATTGAATATTCTAAGTGCGATTATCACTAAACCCACCCACCTCACTTTCGGCCCGATTTCACTCCTTTATCACGCACTAAAACACTAAATTAATCAAATTAATTCAATCAGATCGAACTTTATCTCACTATAAATTGAATGCAACCTGCAATTCCAATCGAAAACACATAAACAAACAGAAATCAATCATCGTCTTCATCGGACCTACAACATAGTCGACATTGGTCTTAGAGGCATCATAATACCAAATTAACAGAGGGCTTTCGATTATCATCATCATTAGAAACTTCCTGTGCAACGAATTTGATTATTATCAACATTTGTATCTCGAATCAATTTCAACTCACTCGCGGCTTGTTCTTATCTGTTCTTATTATCAATTCAACCCAAATCAGGTAATTGAATGGATCTTGTTATTCGATTTACCACGAGGAACAAAAGCCTTAACATTATAACCATTGACAACATCAAATCGAGGGTCAATTTGACCCAAATCGAACTAGGGTTTCGGTCGATTTGGGGGAAATGGGTTTAAGCTCTTTGAAAACATATGGAACCGAGTATAAACGCGGCTGCGGCTTAGGTCCCGGGTTCGAACCCGGCCGGGGACCCTCACCTATTTTTTTAATGCTTTTTAAGCTTTAAAAAAATATATAAAAATTCTTAAAAATTATAAAAATAAGTTTTATAAACTTTCTATATTTTAAATGTTACATAATTATTTTCTGGAAATTTATTTCATTTAAAACCTTAATAATTTTTATAAAATATTATTTACAAATTTCATAAATAATTATTTTATAAAAATAGACTTTAAATAAGGGGTTAAATCACTAAATTATTATTTAGGGTCAAACATTACCTATATATCATTGTTTAAAGCATGAAAATTAATAAATAGTTTTTAATAATTGTCAATTTATAAATATATTTTATAAATTGCCTGAATTGGACATTTATTATTTTGACCACATTTAATTATGTAAATGATTATAAAGACCATTTAATGGGTTAATAAATTATTGTTTCATAATTTATTGTGAATGTGTAGCTAATTTATAAACTTTTAATAAATTTTGTTATTATATAATAATATACATAATTATAATTAAAGACAAATAGACATACAAATATATATTCATCATATAATAATAACAACTTATAGGATTTAATGTCATAACCACATTTAATTAAAAACAAAATAAATAAACTTTTTATAAATTATGTAACTGTCTATTTGTATGTGGTCAAGAACACATGAAGTTTTATTTTGTAAATTATGTCTATTTAATAAATAGTTTCATAATTGTAAATAGAACATTTATTAAATCAATAAACATATTCATCAACCTGTCTATATGGCCTAATAATTGTCGCGTCAAACCCGAACCGACCCGAATCCGACCAAATGTATCTATTCGCATTGAGTACATTTTAAAGACTTAATTACAATTAATAATAGATGTTGATCGTGTTTGATCGTGCATTGCCTTTATTTTTTGAAGCTCTTGTTCATTTCATTTACATCTCAATTCAAGGTGAGTTTCGTGGCCCCTTTTTATGCTTATACAATTGTTTTAATCTTTTACAAACATGGGGGAAAAGTATGCTCACCTGTTTTCAATGCTGTACATCATACATACAATTTTCATACTTGGAATCAACGTGATACTGTTTTCATACTCTGATACATACATGATGTTTGTGGTTCTTCTTACAACCATTAATTCCGGGTTTGGAACCAACGGATAGGTATTGGTAGTACTACTGGGTTGACACCCCCACCCTTGACGAGATGGTTACTTGTGAGTACCATCCCTACTGCCAGGAACGGGCCTTGGGTGAATATATTCCGACAAGTTTCTTTGTGTACGTCATTAGGTTTGGTTGTATGAAACTCATGTTATGCGATCTTGCTTGCTTATAACTGTATGCACGGTATTCCACAACAAACTCTATACAGCATCAATTACATGTTTATAATTCAAACCTGCGAAGCTCACCAACATTATTGTTGACATTTTTGAGCATATCTTTTCAGGTGATCATAATCAAAGAGGATAGCTGGAGCCGATGCCTTAGCAAAGACCCTCAGGAATTCAGTAGACTTGCACTAGTATGTGACTATCATTTGATTTCATTCATGAATACTATGTTGAACAATTGTTGGTTGTATTTCAAGTTGTATTTGGTTTTATTAATTCAATAGTTTATGCTAGTCGTGGAACTGACTAACCATGACACAAGTCACCATTGTGTCGGGTAACGTCATGACACGTGGATTTTTGCATTTATTTTGTCTCTATAAATTAACCAGGTGTTATGACGATCCCGTCCGTTACATCCTCGTGTTTCCGCTATAAGCGGGGGTGTGACACTTAAGCATTACAATTTGAAAGCAAAAAACAAAATAAAGACAATACTTAAATTTTAACAACTAGAAAGGTTGGTGACGGGCAGCCGCAGTTGAAGGCCAAAGGTCTGTGCGGCGGCGGTAGTGGCGGTTAGAGGTTGGTGGCAGTCGGAGGTTGGTGGGGTCGCCAAGCGGGGGTATCAGAGCGTTGGTTATAGAGAATTAGGTGGAGCACTCGACCTAGACTATAACCTAAGAACCTTCATATAAAATGCATGCTAGGGATTGTGTGCATTTGGTATTACCTAAATGTTCTTCATGATTTATGTGACACATAGACACCTGTATTCTGGATTTCCTGGCAAAAGGCCTTCGTGCTAAGGAAAGCATATCGTATAAATCTCATGGCGAGACCAGTTATGCTTACCTGGGGATTTCTGGGATGAGTGATAATCTATGATCAATACACAAGTCTAGAAGGCAAAAGGGTCAATAATATTAAGTGTATGGATTTAATATTACATGTATATTTCTCTATGCTTGTTTCTTATCTCTATACATGATTCTATACATATGTACTTGCTATTTGATCATCTTGAGGAAGACACTATTACTCTTAGTCTTTCTCCATAGGATACCTTTACACTAGAACTTTACGCTTGTGTGCGCACAACATCATAGCATTAGGTTGAGATACCTAAACAGAAGGGAACTTTGGTGATCACGCGTAGCGTCGATCTCGGATACTAAATCTGACCCTAACATGGTTATGCCTAAAATCCTGAAAGTATGAAGGATAGGCAGCTATCATCAGACATATTGTGCTTATGTGCTTGTAGTTTACTTGCTATTACATACTATTATTGGAATACTATTGGCTCATGGACATGAGGACATTACATGATTTATGCTTAATGAATCTGGATAGTACTATGATGTTAACTTGGGGTAGGAGAAGCTAAGAGTGATCATGCAAGGCAAATTTCCATTACGGGTGCACACGTAATTGCAATTCGCAGTGCATGAGAAGTCTGGCTAATCTTACCATAAGGTAACGATCATGAGTATTACAAGTTTCTATTCTATACCCTAAGGTGTTAGGATCATAATAAGACCTGGATAAGGGTAACTAAACTAACACATGCTATTACTTAAGTCCTGTCCTACTTAGAGCCTTCATGGTATTTCCAATCATTACATAAATTTTATCTTTTAAGAGACATTCCTCCACTTAGCATTTCAGTAACTAAGGAACTGATTGAATGCTTAGAATGAAAGTGGATTACATGAATATAGAGGAGTGATGATACCCTCTACACATACATTACGTTATTCTTTGAGATGGTGCTAAGGAAAATTGGGATGTTATGTAACCAGTTTAGGTGTCATTCAAGGTATATCGTGGATGTGGTGGGAACGCTGTGGGGAACCCTATATATAAACTCACCGGTATACTAAGAATGTGCTTAAACTGGGCTACGTAATGATCTTGATGGACCGAAGCATGGGTTATTGAAACTTGATAAGAGAAATCATGCGTGTATCTTACGGTGACTAAAGTTTACACCTTTCTGTGATTAGAATATGCCGCCTCGAAGAGTCACACGTAGAACCAATCAAGAAGGTGAGGCCCCGCAAAACAGGGGTAGGGGTAGAACAACAAGAACAGGTGGTGCTCAAGCTGGCAACAATCAGGGAAATGACAACCCTGACATAGCTGCTTTGATTGCTCAACAGCTAGCTGTACTAATTCCAACCATTGTGACTCAAGTGAGCGACACCCTTCTGAATCATCCTCTCCACGGGGATCATAATACCAATGGTCAACACAACCAAGGAATAGGGGAAGATACTGGCATTGGTGGAGCAACTGGGAACGAAACTGGAATTGACCATACTAGACGGGGATGTTCATATAAAGAATTTGTGGCCTGCAAACCTCGAGAATTCGATGGGAAAGGTGGAGCGATAGCCCTGACTAGGTGGCTTGAAAAGATGGAGGCAGTAATTGATATCAGTGAATGTCTCGACAGTCAAAGAATCAAGTATGCCACGTGTTCACTGCAGGGCAAGGCATTAACCTGGTGGAACACCCAGGTTCAGGCTAGAGGAAGGGAGTCAGCAATGCAGATGACTTGGGATGAGTTTAAAGCATTGATTTCTGAGGAATACTGTCCTCTCAATGAGATGCAGAAACTTGAGCAAGAATTCCGGAACCATGTGATGGTAGGAGCTGGGCACACAACATACACCGATCGTTTTCATGAGTTGGCAAGATTGGCTCCTCATCTGGTAACACCGGAATCAAAGAGGATCGAAAGGTACATTTGGGGACTCGCGCCTCAAATCCGAGCGTTGGTAACAGCAGCTGCTCCTCCTACGATCCAGAGCGCAATTATGAAGGTCGGCGCTCTAACTGACGAGATGGTGAGAACAGGGCTGCTGGGGAGAGGAGCAGAAAAGAGAAAGGAGTTTGGGGAAACCAGTCGGTCTAATGCCAGAAGAATTGATAGAAAGGCCAAGACAGCCCGAAATTTTGTGGCTGTGACACAAGGGAGGAAGGATTACACTGGACCGCACCCAAGTGCAACAAGTGTAACTATCACCATCCCCCAGCAACGACGTGTCGGATATGTGCAAACTGTAGGCGCTCGGGACACTTAGCGAAGGATTGTAGAATTACGCCGAACCTGGTAGCGCCCATTAACGCGGTTAACCCCGCCGAGAATGCCAGGGCTTGTTATGAATGTGGAGGTCTCGATCACTTCAGAAACACGTGCCCCCGATTGAATAGGGCACCGGGTCAACAGGGAAATAACCAGCAGCAAGTACTGGCCATAGCTGGTAATCCGGGCCAGGGGAATCAAGGAAATGCTGCCAGAGGACGTGCGTTCATTATTGGAGCAAATGACGCCCGTCAGGTGCCGAATGTTGTCACGGGTATGTATCTTCTCAACAACCACTTTGCATCTGTACTATTTGATACCGGGGCAGACAATAGTTTTATTTCCTCGGAATTTGTTTCGATACTTGGTGTGAACCCTAGTTTTCTAGAAACTAGCTACTCCATAGAAATGGCTAATGGTGAATTTGTAAAGACCAATAAGATCATTAGAGGCTGCACATTAATGCTAGAAGGCCATACTTTTTCTATAGATTTGATACCCTTTGGGTTGGGGAGTTTCGATGTGGTAGTAGGAATGGATTGGTTGTCGAAACACGGCCGAGATTGTTTGTCGGGAAAAAGTAGTACGAATCCCCATGCCAAATGGGGAGATACTCAAGATTCAAGGAGAACGACCGGGAAAAACTCTAAAGCTTATTTCTTGCATGAAGGCGCGTCGATGTCTACGAAAGCAGTGCTACGCACTTCTGGCCCATGTAGTGGAAAAGAAAGAAGAAAGCAACAGGTTGGCAGATATTCCTGTAGTGCGGGATTATCCGGAAGTATTTCCTGATGATTTGTCAGGTTTGCCTCCTCTACGACAGGTGGAATTTCGTATCGGGTTGGTTCCTGGAGCTACGCCGGTAGCAAAAGCACCGTATCAATTGGCACCGTCATAAATGCAAGAATTGTCGAGCCAACTGCAAGAGTTGTTGGATAAGGGTTTTATCCGACCAAGTCACTCGCCGTGGGGAGCACCGATACTGTTTGTCAAGAAGAAAGATGGATCATTCCAAATGTGTATTGACTATCGAGAATTGAACAAATTGACTGTTAAGAACCGATACCCTCTTCCCAGGATCGATGATCTTTTCGATCAGTTGCAAGGAGCAACGTACTTCTCCAAGATTGATCTTCTGTCCGGATATCATCAGTTGAGGGTTCACGAAGCAGATATACCAAAAACGGCATTCCGGACTCGTTATGGACATTACGAATTCTTGGTTATGCCGTTTGGGTTGACCAACGCACCAGCTGTCTTTATGGATTTAATGAATTGGGTGTGCAAGCCTTATCTAGATAAGTTCGTGATCGTATTCATAGATGACATACTCATCTACTCTCGTTCGAAAGAAGATCACGAAAAACACCTCCGAGTAATTCTAGAACTGTTGCGGGAAGAGAAATTCTTCGCCAAATTCTCGAAGTGTGAATTCTGGCTTCGGGAAGTGAAGTTTTTGGGTCATGTGGTTAACAAAGATGGAATTCACGTGGACCCCGGTAAGATTAAAGCTGTAAAGAAATGGGATACACCCTAAACACCTTTAGAAATACGGAAATTCCTAGGATTGGCCGGATACTACCGTCGTTTTATTGCGAACTTTTCGAAGATCGCACAATCATTGACGCTGCTAACCCAGAAGGACAAGAAGTTTGATTGGGGACATGCACAAGAACAAGCTTTCCAGACGTTGAAAGAAAAGCTGTGCAATGCTCCAATACTGTCCCTTCCGGATGGAACTGATGATTTTGTGGTGTACTGCGATGCTTCACATCAAAGATTGGGATGTGTGCTAATGCAAAGAGATAAGGTGATTGCTTACGCCTCGCAACAACTTAAGGTGCACGAAAAGAACTACACAACTCATGATTTGGAGTTGGGCGCTATAGTATTTGCACTTAAGATATGGAGGCATTATCTATATGGCACTAAGTGTATCATCTACACAGATCATAAGAGCCTTCAACACATCCTGAATCAGAAGGAACTCAACATGCGACAACGACGTTGGGTAGAACTACTTAGTGACTACGATTGCGAAATCCGGTATCATCCGGGGAAAGCAAATGTGGTGGCTGATGCCCTAAGTCGTAAAGAACACGTGAAACCACTACGTGTTCGAGCTTTGGGATTGACTATTCAAACGAACTTGAAAGCTCAGATTCAAATTGCACAAAATGAGGCTTTGAAAGAAGAAAACCTTGCGGGAGAAGAATTCCGAGGGTTGGATAAACAAAGAGTCGCAAGGATGACGGCGTACATTACTTCATTGATCACATATGGGTCCCCAAATGGGGAGGTGTACGTACACTAGTCTTGGATGAAGCACACAAGACTCGATATTCTATTCATCCTGGTGCAGACAAGATAAACCACGATCTGAAGGATCTGTACTGGTGGCCGGGTATGAAGAAAGATATTGCTATATATGTGAGCAAATTGTCACGAAGTTATTTCTTGACTCTCGTGTGGCGCTTAGATAATGATCTCAGTAAGCCGGTATGGTGTGGTTTGGTTTATAGTGCAGCGGAAGACTTGTAAGTTTAGCAAGGTTTTGCTAGAAGATTGGTAAACAAGAGTTACCAGGAAAGTACTTGTATATTACAAGGAAACAAGATTACAAGGCTTTGATTTTACAAAGATGTTGGGTGATCTCCAAATGAAGCCTCATTACCTATTTATACTAGTTCTTCTAAGTCTAGATCATTCTAAGTCTAGAATGATCTTACATAATATCTTAGATATTTACATGATAATTTCTAGTAATCTCTAGTAAACACCAAGGTCTTCAAGCATGATCTTGGAAGCTTCATGGTTGCATCTAGAGTTTCTTCATAACTCATAAAAATCAGAATATTGTAGCCCGTTCTAGAATCTTCCGAAGCCGATTTTGGTGTTTATGGGGCTGCACGTTTTGGGCAGAATTGTGCAGCCCTTTCCAGCCATTTCTAGACCCTTTGAAGGTTGGTCTAGCACCTTCCGACGTCCCTTCAGTAGTCCAGAAAGTTAGGGGCTGTTCCGGGTTCTTCCGAGCAGCCTTTGATGCCTCTAAACGTGCCCGGAACCTTCCGGAGTATGGTGTAACGACCTGAAATTTTGGCGGGTCGTGACATTCTCCCCCACCTAAATTCTCAACGCACTCGTTGCGATTCTTGAATGGTTTACGGCTCCTCATGAGTTGCATTGCGGATATCGTCTTTCCCAGATGCCTTGTTTCTAGTGGCGCCGTATGCACTTTGTTTTCCTTGATGAGGTATAATGTGTTTATGAAGGTTGCTGGAACGGCTTTGGCTTTGCGGAAAAAGTCCATTCCAAGCACAATAGGGAAGTTGTCAAGAGGCACAACAGAGAAGTTTAACTTGCCTGTCCATGTCCCGATTTTTGTCTTTACATTCCATGAGTATCCTTCGATCGTCTGCGGGTCTCCAATGGCGGGCTTGATAAAACCTTCTTGGGATGTAATAGGCATACCGAGTCTTCTAGCCTCCTCAGGTGAGATGAAGTTATGGCTTGCCCCAGTGTCGACTAGCGCCTTTGCTTGTTGTCCCTTGACTTTGATGGTTACGAATCGAAGGCCTTTTGCTTCCGAGTTCGTAGTGTTGTCCATAGTTGTTTCTGGACTTGTTTCTTTTTTCTCATTTTTCACCATTTCGAGGGGTCTTCCTTTGATTGCAGTTAAAGCGTTGAGTACTTGTAACTGCATTGCTCCCAGGTGAACCTCCTCGGTTTCCGTTGATTCCTCATTTGTCTTTGTCATTGCATTTAGGCTGTTTTTCTTTGGGCAATAACGTGGGTTATGCGGCCCGTCGCATATAACGCAACCTTTGTATGGTTCGTTAGCTATTTGTAAAGGTTTCCGAGTGTCTTCTTTTCGGAATTGATTGTTATTGTTGATGGGTCTGGCTCCCCCACCTTTTGTGTTGTTGATGTCCTCATTCGAAGACTTAGGTGATCGTGTTTCGTTATGATCATGTAGACTTTCAGCAACAGAGATGGCTGTCGATAGGTCTTGGACATTCCGACGCTCTAGCTCGGTTTTTGCCCAGAATTGTAAGCCATCTATGAAGTACACGAGCGCATCTTGGGGCGATAGATCCGGAATTTCGAGCACAAGAGTTGAAAAATCTTTGACATAGTCTTTGATTGTGCCCTTTTGTTTGAGATTACGAAGTCGAATCTTCGCTTCGTATGGGGCATTCTCCGGATAGAATTGCTTTTTGATTTCTATTACGAAATCAGCCCAAGTCGAGATGATGAGCGTACCTTTGTCGATTTCCATGTGCATATGTCTCCACCATAGTGCAGCCGTGTCTTTTAAGTAGAGGGACGCCATCTTGATCTTCTTGGCATCATCAGTGACGTCGATGCCATCAAAATATTGTTCGATTTCCCAAAGGAAGTCGTCCAAAGCCCGCGCCTCTCGTTTGCCAATGAAAGGTAAAGGTTTTGGGATTTTTACCTTTGTGGAAGTGATGCTCGTGCTATCTCCGTTATTTGCTAGTGCCTTCTTTAAGATACTAACTTCGGTTTGCAATTCCTTGAAGCTTTCATGGCATCCAGCAAGTTCTTTCTCGATGTTGCTTTTTAGTTGACCCAGCTCCTTTGTAAGTACTTCTTTTATCTCGTTATGTATGACTGCAAGTGCGAGTCTAAAATTTTCTTGTAGTTCGGTGAGTTCGCCAGGAAGGGGCTCCAATTGTTGTAGCGACTCATCGACATGTTCTTTGTAGGTGTCGAATTCTGCTTTCAAGACATTGAGATGGTTTTTATACTCAACCATGGATGTTTCAGCATCTTCGACTCTTTTGTCCAAGCTAGCCATAATCTCCTTGGACGTCATTTTGCCTCCCTTGCGAGTGTCTTCGCCGGTAGCGGTGTTGGTGCCAACTGGTTTTGATTCAGCCATCCCAACGAATCGTTTCCGCTCTGATACCAACTGTCATGGAGTTATTTCTTGACTCTTGTGTGGCGCTTAGATAATGATCTAAGTAAGCCGGTATGGTGTGGTTTGGTTTATAGTGCAGCGGAAGACTTGTAAGTTTAGCAAGGTTTTGCTAGAAGATTGGTAAACAAGAGTTACCAGGAAAGTACTTGTATATTACAAGGAAACAAGATTACAAGGCTTTGATTTTACAAAGATGTTGGGTGATCTCCAAATGAAGCCTCATTACCTATTTATACTAGTTCTTCTAAGTCTAGATCATTCTAAGTCTAGAATGATCTTACATAATATCTTAGATATTTACATGATAATTTCTAGTAATCTCTAGTAAACACCAAGGTCTTCAAGCATGATCTTGGAAGCTTCATGGTTGCATCTAGAGTTTCTTCATAACTCATAAAAATCAGAATATTGTAGCCCGTTCTAGAATCTTCCGAAGCCGATTTTGGTGTTTATGGGGCTGCACGTTTTGGGCAGAATTGTGCAGCCCTTTCCAGCCATTTCTAGACCCTTTGAAGGTTGGTCTAGCACCTTCCGACGTCCCTTCAGTAGTCCAGAAAGTTAGGGGCTGTTCCGGGTTCTTCCGAGCAGCCTTTGATGCCTCTAAACGTGCCCGGAACCTTCCGGAGTATGGTGTAACGACCTGAAATTTTGGCGGGTCGTGACATTCTCCCCCACCTAAATTCTCAACGCACTCGTTACGATTCTTGAATGGTTTACGGCTCCTCATGAGTTGCATTGCGGATATCGTCTTTCCCAGATGCCTTGTTTCTAGTGGCGCCGTATGCACTTTGTTTTCCTTGATGAGGTATAATGTGTTTATGAAGGTTGCTGGAACGGCTTTGGCTTTGCGGAAAAAGTCCATTCCAAGCACAATAGGGAAGTTGTCAAGAGGCACAACAGAGAAGTTTAACTTGCCTGTCCATGTCCCGATTTTTGTCTTTACATTCCATGAGTATCCTTCGATCGTCTGCGGGTCTCCAATGGCGGGCTTGATAAAACCTTCTTGGGATGTAATAGGCATACCGAGTCTTCTAGCCTCCTCAGGTGAGATGAAGTTATGGCTTGCCCCAGTGTCGACTAGCGCCTTTGCTTGTTGTCCCTTGACTTTGATGGTTACGAATCGAAGGCCTTTTGCTTCCGAGTTCGTAGTGTTGTCCATAGTTGTTTCTGGACTTGTTTCTTTTTTCTCATTTTTCACCATTTCGAGGGGTCTTCCTTTGATTGCAGTTAAAGCGTTGAGTACTTGTAACTGCATTGCTCCCAGGTGAACCTCCTCGGTTTCCGTTGATTCCTCATTTGTCTTTGTCATTGCATTTAGGCTGTTTTTCTTTGGGCAATAACGTGGGTTATGCGGCCCGTCGCATATAACGCAACCTTTGTATGGTTCGTTAGCTATTTGTAAAGGTTTCCGAGTGTCTTCTTTTCGGAATTGATTGTTATTGTTGATGGGTCTGGCTCCCCCACCTTTTGTGTTGTTGATGTCCTCATTCGAAGACTTAGGTGATCGTGTTTCGTTACGATCATGTAGACTTTCAGCAACAGAGATGGCTGTCGATAGGTCTTGGACATTCCGACGCTCTAGCTCGGTTTTTGCCCAGAATTGTAAGCCATCTATGAAGTACACGAGCGCATCTTGGGGCGATAGATCCGGAATTTCGAGCACAAGAGTTGAAAAATCTTTGACATAGTCTTTGATTGTGCCCTTTTGTTTGAGATTACGAAGTCGAATCTTCGCTTCGTATGGGGCATTCTCCGGATAGAATTGCTTTTTGATTTCTTTTACGAAATCAGCCCAAGTCGAGATGATGAGCGTACCTTTGTCGATTTCCATGTGCATACGTCTCCACCATAGTGCAGCCGTGTCTTTTAAGTAGAGGGACGCCATCTTGATCTTCTTGGCATCATCAGTGACGTCGATGCCATCAAAATATTGTTCGATTTCCCAAAGGAAGTCGTCCAAAGCCCGCGCCTCTCGTTTGCCAATGAAAGGTAAAGGTTTTGGGATTTTTACCTTTGTGGAAGTGATGCTCGTGCTATCTTCGTTATTTGCTAGTGCCTTCTTTAAGATACTAACTTCGGTTTGCAATTCCTTGAAGCTTTCATGGCATCCAGCAAGTTCTTTCTCGATGTTGCTTTTTAGTTGACCCAGCTCCTTTGTAAGTACTTCTTTTATCTCGTTACGTATGACTGCAAGTGCGAGTCTAAAATTTTCTTGTAGTTCGGTGAGTTCGCCAGGAAAGGGCTCCAATTGTTGTAGCGACTCATCGACATGTTCTTTGTAGGTGTCGAATTCTGCTTTCAAGACATTGACATGGTTTTTATACTCAACCATGGATGTTTCAGCATCTTCGACTCTTTTGTCCAAGCTAGCCATAATCTCCTTGGACGTCATTTTGCCTCCCTTGCGAGTGTCTTCGCCGGTAGCGGTGTTGGTGCCAACTGGTTTTGATTCAGCCATCCCAACGAATCGTTTCCGCTCTGATACCAACTGTCATGGAGTTATTTCTTGACTCTTGTGTGGCGCTTAGATAATGATCTAAGTAAGCCGGTATGGTGTGGTTTGGTTTATAGTGCAACGGAAGACTTGTAAGTTTAGCAAGGTTTTGCTAGAAGATTGGTAAACAAGAGTTACCAGGAAAGTACTTGTATATTACAAGGAAACAAGATTACAAGGCTTTGATTTTACAAAGATGTTGGGTGATCTCCAAATGAAGCCTCATTACCTATTTATACTAGTTCTTCTAAGTCTAGATCATTCTAAGTCTAGAATGATCTTACATAATATCTTAGATATTTACATGATAATTTCTAGTAATCTCTAGTAAACACCAAGGTCTTCAAGCATGATCTTGGAAGCTTCATGGTTGCATCTAGAGTTTCTTCATAACTCATAAAAATCAGAATATTGTAGCCCGTTCTAGAATCTTCCGAAGCCGATTTTGGTGTTTATGGGGCTGCACGTTTTGGGCAGAATTGTGCAGCCCTTTCCAGCCATTTCTAGACCCTTTGAAGGTTGGTCTAGCACCTTCCGACGTCCCTTCAGTAGTCCAGAAAGTTAGGGGCTGTTCCGGGTTCTTCCGAGCAGCCTTTGATGCCTCTAAACGTGCCCGGAACCTTCCGGAGTATGGTGTAACGACTTGAAATTTTGGCGGGTCGTGACAGCTTGACATGTTCAAAGGTCAAGGCTGAACACCAGAAACCATAGGGCTTATTGCAACAACTGAAATCCCCGAGTGGAAATGGGAGAACATCACTATGGATTTTATTACCAAACTCCCGAGAACGCCAAGCGGGCACGACTCAATATGGGTCGTAGTGGATCGACTGACAAAATCCGCTCACTTCTTGCCTATCCGAGAAGACTATAAAATGGATAAGCTGGCAAGGTTGTACATCAAAGAGGTCGTAACACAGCACGGGGTGCCGGTGTCAATCATATCCGACCGAGACAGTCGATTTACTTCACGCTTTTGGCAGACGTTACAGAAAGCGATGGGCACTCGATTAGACATGAGTACAGCCTATCACCCCCAGACAGACGACCAAAGTGAACGAACAATACAGACGCTTGAGGACATGCTAAGGGCATGTGTCATTGATTTTGGTGGCAGTTGGGATACTCATCTACCATTGATCGAGTTTTCCTACAATAACAGTTACCATACTAGTATTGGGTGTGCACCGTTCGAAGCGTTGTATGGTCGAAAATGTAGATCACCCGTATGTTAGGCCGAGATTGGCGAGAGTCAGCTAACAGGACCCGAAATCATCCAAGAAACAACCGATAAGATCTTCCTAATCAAAGACAGACTTAAAGCTGCTAGAGATCGCCAAAAGAGCTATGCCGACAACCGTCGGAAGCCGCTAGAGTTTAACGTTGGGGATCGAGTGTTACTTAAGGTCTCTCCTTGGAAAGGGATTGTTCGGTTTGGAAAGAAGGGGAAGTTAGCCCGAGATATATTGGACCATTCGAAATCATAGAGAGAATCAGCCCGGTGGCGTACCGATTAAGGTTGCCACAAGAGCTTAACAATGTACATGATACTTTCCATTTATCGAACCTCAAGAACTGTTTAGCTGACGAATCACTTCACGTGCCTATTGAGGATATCAAGATTGATCAAAGCCTCCATTTTGTGGAGGAACCTATTAAGGTCATGGACTGAAAGGTCAAGAGGTTGAGACGCAGCAAGATACCGATCGTCCGCGTGAGATGGAACTCCAAACGGGGACCAGAGTTTACGTGGGAACGAGAGGACCAGATGAGATCCAAATATCCGCTCTTGTTCGTGGATGCAACTTTAGGACCTAACTCCAGCTGAATTTCGGGACGAAATTCTCTTAACTGGGGGATACTGTAACACCTCGTAATTTTCGTTAGATAAAAGTTAACCCCTTATATACTTGTAAGGACCATTTAGGGCACTTATGGAACATTGAGGGCTTGTCTATACTCATTTCTTAAGATTGTCTTTAAATTCATTAATTGGAAGTAAATCATTTAATTATTAAAACGAACACAATAATAATAATAATAATAATAATAATAATAATAATAATAATAATAATAATAATAATAATAATAATAATAATAATAGTAAAAATAATAATAATAATAACAATAATAATAACAAAGACTTATAAAATTATTTAAATTTAAAAATGTTTAAAACTTAAAGTTAATTAAGTCCAGGGGTTAGTATGCTAATTTTGAAACTTTAAATACTAAAGTTTGTGCATGAAATATTAAGAAATAAACCACAGGGACCAAATGTGTAATTTAATAAGTTACAAACCCAACCTCCCGCTCACCCCCCGTATTTCCGGCACCGGAATATGGCTGCCGGCCGCCGCTCCAGCGAGGCCAAATCAACAAAAAACGACTATTTTAAACACCAAAAACCATACCAAATCGTTCGTGGATAAGATTCGAACCATAGTCCACTGTAAATTGAATATTCGAAGTGCGATTATCACTAAACCCACCCACCTCACTTTCGGCCCGATTTCACTCCTTTATCACGCACTAAAACACTAATTTAATCAAATTAATTCAATCAGATCGAACTTTATCTCACTATAAATTGAATGCAACCTGCAATTCTAATCGAAAACACATAACAGAAATCAATCATCGTCTTCATCGGACCTGCAACATAGTCGAAATTGGTCTTAGAGGCATCATAATACCAAATTAACAGAGGGCTTTCGATTATCATCATCATTAGAAACTCCCTGTGCAACGAATTTGATTATTATCAACATTTGCATCTCGAATCAATTTCAACTCAGTCGCGACTTGTTCTAATCTGTTCTTATCATCAATTCAACCCAAATCAGGTAATTGAATGGATCTTGTTGTTCGATTTACCACGAGGAACAAAAGCCCTAACATTATAACCGTTGACAACATCAAATCGAGGGTCAATTTGACCCAAATCGAACCAGGGTTTCGGTCGATTTGGGAGAAATGGGTTTAAGCTCTTTAAAAACATATGGAACCGAGTATAAACGCGGCTGCGGCCTTGGTTCACTTGTTAAGGGCGTGTGTTGCAGACTTAAGGTCCCGGGTTTGAACCCAGTCGGGGACCCTCACCTATTTTTTTTAATGCTTTTAAGCTTCAAAAAATATATAAAATTTTTAAAAATTATAAAAATAAGTTTTATAAACTTTTTGTATTTTAAATGTTATATAATTATTTTCTGGAAATTTATTTCATTTAAAAACCTTAATAATTTTTATAAAATATTATTTACAAATTTCATAAATAATTATTTTTATAAAAATAGACTTTAAATAAGGGTTAAATCACTAAATTATTATTTAGGGTCAAACATTACCTATATATCATTGTTTAAAGCATGAAAATTAATAAATAGTTTTTAATAATTGTCAATTTATAAATATTTTATAAATTGCCTGAATTGGATATTTATTATTTTGACCACATTTAATTATGTAAATGATTAAAAAAACCATTTAATGGGTAAATAAATTATTGTTTCATAATTTATTGTGAATGTGTAGCTAATTTATAAACTTTTTAATAAATTTTATTATTATATATAATATACATAATTATAATTAAAGACAAATAGACATACAAATATATTCATCATATAATAATAACAACTTATAGGATTTAATGTCATAACCATATTTAATTAAAAACAAAATAAATAAACTTTTTATAAATTATGTAACTGTCTATTTGTATGTGGTCAAGAACACATGAAGTTTTATTTTGTAAATTATGTCTATTTAATAAATAGTTTCATAATTGTAAATAGAACATTTATTAAATCAATAAACATATTCATCAACCTGTCTATATGGCCTAATAATTGTCGCGTCAAACCCGAACCGACCTGAATCCGACCAAATGTATCTATTCGCATTGAGTACATTTTAAAGACTTAATTACAATTAATAATAGGTGTTGATCGTGTTTGATCGTGCATTGCCTTTATTCTTTGAAGCTCTTGTTCATTTCATTTACATTTCAATTCAAGGTGAGTTTCGTGGCCTCTTTTTATGCTTATACAATTGTTTTAATCTTTTACAAACATGGGGGAAAAGTATGCTCACCCGTTTTCAATGCTGTACATCATACATACAATTTTCATACTTGGAATCAACGTGATACTGTTTTCATACTCTGATACATACATGATGTTTGTGGTTCTTCTTACAACCATTAATTCCGGGTTTGGAACCAACGGATAGGTATTGGTAGTACTACTGGGTTGACACCCCCACCCTTGACGAGATGGTTACTTGTGAGTATCATCCCTACTGCCAGGAACGGGCCTTGGGTGAATATATTCCGACAAGTTTCTTTGTGTACGTCATTAGGTTTGGTTGTATGAAACTCATGTTATGCGATCTTGCTTGCTTATAACTGTATGCACGGTATTCCACAACAAACTCTATATAGCATCAATTACATGTTTATAATTCAAACCTGCGAAGCTCACCAACATTATTGTTGACATTTTTGAGCATATCTTTTCAGGTGATCATAATCAAAGAGGATAGCTTGAGCCGATGCCTAGCAAAGACCCTCAGAAATTCAGTAGACTTGCACTAGTGTGTGACTATCATTTGATTTCATTCATGAATACTATGTTGAACAATTGTTGGTTGTATTTCAAGTTGTATTTGGTTTTATTAATTCAATAGTTTATGCTAGTCGTGGAACTGACTAACCATGACACAAGTCACCATTGTGTCGGGTAACGTCATGACACGTGGATTTTTGCATTTATTTTATCTCTATAAATTAACCAGGTGTTATGACGATCCCGTCCGTTACATCCTCGTGTTTCCGCTATAAGCGGGGGTGTGACACTTAAGCATTACAATTTGAAAGCAAAAAAATAAAATAAAGACAATACTTAAATTTAACAACTAGAAAGGTTGGTGACGGGCAGCCACAGTTGAAGGGCAAAAGTTTGTGCGGCGGCGGTAGTGGCGGTTAGAGGTTGGTGGCAGTCGGAGGTTGGTGGGGTCGCCAAGGGTCGTCAGTAGTGTCGTTCGACGATGGGCAGGGTGGTAGGTGGCGGTCCGTGGCGGGGGCGGGGGCGGTGGAATTTTGAAATCCTTTAAATTTAAAAGGATTTGAAATCCTTTATTTGAAGAAATTTGAAGGAATTAATTCTAATTTCAATTATTTTCACAACCAAATACGTTAAAAATGGAATTCAAATTTCAATTCCATTAAATTTCAAACAACCAAACAATGATCAACGAAATTTAAATTCCAATTACATTAAATTCCTTTTAATTTCTGCATACCAAACAAACCCTAAGAAATCGTGTTAAAAAAATTAACTTAAGCATGTTCATGATAATTAACGTAGGATCGTAGATGGAAATATGACCATGTTTGGAATTGCTTATTTACACATTTTTTTAATTAAATATTTTAACTTCTTAAAAACTATCATCTCTATCCGAACAAACTTTCACCTCCTTTTAACTACTCACCCGCTATAAATATACGTTTCATCAAAATATTATTGATCCTCTAAAAAGACAAGAATAATGTTTAGGCTCACAGAAGATTAAAACTTTCACAATCAAAAAGTGAGCTCCGACAGTCATGTTCTTGACGATTCCTTCAACCATCGATTCTTCCTGAAGAATCCAAAGCTTGCATCACACTCACAGGTCATTGCAGTAGTCAATTTGGGGGTTGTGTTAGCTCGCTGTTCAATCTGATCGAAACTCTGAACACCATGTATTCCTCCAGTCAACAGGTATCGATTTTCATTAGGGTTTTGCATTTCTTGTTCTTGCTTCCCATTTTGAAATTAATGAAGGTCTGAAGTGTTGTTTTCGAACAAAATCGATTTTCCTTTGTCCCTTTTACCCTTTTCATGTAATTTTCGACTTCAATTGAAGTCTTTGTGATGAAACTAAACCCTCAAGTGCATATTTGTATTCAAAAGTTAAATGTATTGGTGTGCATGCTTCGTATTATCTCATTTATGTTTATTTGTATTGTTGATGTTGGTACATTGCAATTGTTTAGTTCAAGAAAGGGTTTTTATGAAGCTGGGGGAGAATGTACCAAATGGGTATGATCCTGAATGAACATACATGCTAATTACCTAGTGGTTGGGTTTAATTTGAATTTTGAAACATAAATTTTAACCTAACCTCTTTAGAGTTTTGGTCTTGTTTGATTCTTGATTATTCAATTGTAAAGTTGTTTATAATCTGCATAAATTTAACCTAGTCTCTGTAGAATTTTGATCTTTTGATTCTCGATTATTCAGTTGTAAAGTTTATATGATCTGCTGCCATCTTGATTAGAATATGATTCACAGTATGCTTCGCTTTACAAAGTTAATGTGTCAAAATTTTCAGATGCCAATACGTCCGGACGCGTTAAGCGTACAAGTTCCATCTGCAATGAACTATGTAGGTCAAAATGACTCATCTAATGCTGCAAATCATGGAGCAGACAATGGCACATTCTCTCAAGCAGAATCAATTGTTAATCCTTCTAAGGTGGTCAATGCTACTTTAAAGCATACTAATTGCTAAATTTCTTTTTGGGTAGAGTATTGAACTTGAGCTTTTTGTTAATCACTTAATCTTTGCAGAAACTTGAAGACGATATGCTGTTGCTGGGAAAGAAGATTAAACAGCATGAAGAAAACATTAAATTTTTAAGGACACATAAGAACAGATTAGATGATGAAATTACAGATAGGCAAGGTATGCTTATCATTGCCTTATTAATTGAATAATAACTGTTTGTTCAGTATGGTTTATGTTTCTGGTGGTATATCTTCTTTTCTCTTAGTTACTCTGGGCAAGTATCATTCTTCAACTGCACCTAAGATCGAAGATGGGGACGTTTCACACATGCAGAGTGAAGAGGCAACAATTGGAAATATTATGAAACATGAGAAATCAGCTGCTGCCATTTATTTCCAGCTGAAGCGTCATAGAAATCAGGCTGCTCATATTAAAGATATTCTTGGAGTTGTTGCTACTCTTGGGAAAGTTAATGATGATAACCTTAGCTGGTCAGTTTGATTTTTCAGTCTTTTCTTTTACCTTTTCCTCCTGCTGTATATGCATACAGTTTATGTTGCTTGGTTTATATTTTACATTTTTTGCCATGTGCATCATCTTAGATCTGAATTGGGTCTTTGCACATAATTTCTAGCTGGGAATGGTGTCTGCCTTTTTAAATCATGAATATAGTTTTTGGTTAAGTAGATAATCATAATTAAGATTGGTTAACCAGTCTAAACGAGTGCTGGTCAGAAATGTTATTTTGGTAACATGGGTCAAAGCTGAACAAGTTAGTTGGGTTGACCAGCAAGCAAATTTTTGTTCTTTTTTCATAAGCTTTATACATAGTTAATGTATTTTAAGAAGATGTTTTTTCAAAATGCTGATCTATTTTTTGTATTAACTGATTTAAGAGGTTGTAAGTATTTAAATACACTTTGGGTTATTTTTGATCCAACTGTCCTGTTGCGGTTATAATCAAGTCTAGAGTTAAGTTTGATTTTACTCCTTGAGGTTTGTTAAAAATAACCATTTTCCTCCAAAAGATTAGATACACCAATTTACCTCCAAAAGTTTCATAACTTGTTTCAATTTTAGCCCAAAAGTTTCATTAGTTTTTTCAACTTTATCCAAATCAATGAAACTTTTGGAGTGAAATTATAACTACATATGGAACTTTTGAAGGTAAATTGATATTTTTAATCTTTTGTAGGATAATGGTTACTTTAGGCAAACCTTAGGGAGCAAAATTGAAACTAACTCTCAAGTCTATATACTTTACTCATTTGATATGAGATACAACCCAAGTCGATCCGTCTTAGGTAAACTGTTTAAAATTCACACTGTTAAAGCCAACCATAACACCTTGATATGGATTAACAATAAAATTAGCACAGTGCATTATTAGATGTGATCTGCTTTAATCTATATATGTTTTCTCATAATTCGCCTATCAGAATTTTGGCTCCTGCACTGTTATTTGGGCTTGTTATTTGATTAATGATAGGTTTCAAGAAGTCTTGCTATTGATTTACTTAATTTTATGGAGAGCAGGCTTCTATCCGAGTACCTTGGGCTGGAAAATATGCTGTCGTTAGTTTGCATAACATATGATGGTATTAAAGCTTTGGTAACTTATGATAAAGGTGGTTCTATAAACAAAACTTCAGGTCTTTACGGTCTTGGAACTGCCATAGGACAGCCTTTGGAGGACGATTTAATGTTATCTGTCTTGAAAATATGAGGTACATGTTTCTTTTTGTTTAATTTACTGGTGGCAGTATCTCCATCTAGTCTACGGTGTCAATAATAATAACTTAAGGACAGAGGCAATGGGCTGGATGGGTCAAACAAATAAGACAATGTGTTTTAATTCATAAAGCCTCCAGAATCATTTTATTGAAAAAGTAGATTATATTAAGTTTTTTTAATCATAACTGGCACATAGTTACTTATAAAATGCTTTGGACAAAAATTGTTTTGGGCCAACCCAAACCACCTGGTTTGATTTGGGATGTACAAAAAAGTTGCGCGTTTGCACCGTCACCCAACCTGACTGACCAGCCCATTTCGCTACCTAGTCTTGTGAAATCTTTTGGATGGAGAATTATTCTTTGTGTATATTCTGATGCTTTCGGCCTTTTTCTATTTACGAGTATGAATTTAGGCCTTATGTGGGTGAGTTTATGCATAATGATCCGCAAAAAAGGCTGGATCTTCCCAAACCAAGATTACCAAATGGTGAAACTCCAACAGGGTTTATTGGGTTTGCAGTGAATATGATTCATATTGAGGATTCAAATTTGTTCTATCTCACGCATGATGGAAATGGTTTAAGAGAGACTCTTTTTTATACTCTCTTCTCGAGGCTGCAAGTTTATAAAACGAGGACAGAAATGCTTCAAGCCCTTCCTTGCATATATGATGGAGCCATCTCATTGGATGGAGGGATGATTAAGGGTAATGGTGTATATTGCCTGGGCACTCGGTAAGCTAAATATTGCTACTAATATCTTGAATTCTAAGTTACTAAAGTGATTATGTGATCTTGAATGATCAGATTAAGATAATTAGGTGTTCATAAAATAGGTTGTAGGAGATAACATTTGTTTGTGCTTTTGAAGTTTGAAGTTATCTAATTTAATAATTAGTAAGTGTTTGGCAAATTCATTATGTAAGAATAAGATGTCTTGTTGGATGAGAGCAAAAACTCTTGACGCTCTTGTTTCAAAATGTCATATTTCTTGTAATTATCTGCCTGTTTAATTTGAAATCTCCTAAATTATCTTGTAGGGAAGAGATTGATGTTAAATTCCCAATAACATCCGGTGTTTCTTATCTGCCTGAGGCCTACATCGAAGTTGAAAAGGAAATGAAGGAGCTAAAATGGAAAAGGGAAAGAATGATGGAAGATATGCAGAGGGAAGAAGCCATGTTAGCCCATGTGAAGTACAGTTTTGAAGTCAAGAAGCAAGAGTTTCTTGGTTTCATGGCACAAAGTTCTCCATATCCGATGCCGGTAATATCTGTTCGCATGTTTTGTTTAGTCTATTTCCAAACATTTTGAAAAGGAAACAAGAATAGTAAAGGTGGCAAATGGCAGGTTTGGCAAGTCAACCACAGACAAAATGAGTAATTCATGCTATGGGTTACGGTCGGGTTGAACTGAAACACTCGTCCAAATCTTTTGTATTTTTGAAATATATTGTGTCAAGTATAAATACAAAATTTTTATTATTTAAGGGAGAATCTAATTCTTTTTTCATATTATGATTTAGAAGGTTTTGTGCATTAAATGTGTAACTTTTAACATGCTTTTTATGTTAATATTTTTTAATTTTAGCAGTCAAACATGTTAATGAATCTTTTTGAATTTTTACAGTACCCAATGCAAGTTACTCCAAAAGGAAGATCTACTCCAAGATAGAAGTCTTTTGACAATGGTAAATTTCAGGTTCAATAGGAATTGTTGATTTGAATCTGAATATGGAGCACCCGAACGGGTCAAGTACTTGTATCTAACCACCAGACAAAATGTTGACTTTTGGAGCATGTTTCTACTTGGGCTTCAAAATTATCTTTTAGGATCCTGTTTCCGAATTTCTTGGAATGTTAATGATGGTGCTTTCTAGTTTCTAGTTAATGTGTTTGTCCTCTCTCACATCCCCATTGATGGTATTAGTGTACGAGAATTGACTTCATATTTGGTGGTTGTAAGGCCAAAATTCGTAAAATGATCAAGCATGTTCCATGCAAACTATATGCTTCTTTATAGATGAACAAATGCATTTAAATTTAGATGCATATACTTAAGATAGTAGATGCATTCTTTTCCAAGTAATCTACTAAAATGTAGAACCACTTTAGCTTGACATATAATATAACACATCAAATTGGATGCTCACAAATGCGGGGTTTATGCTTGTGAATCGGGTTCAGCGGGTCGTGAAGACAAACAAACATACAAACAAACCCAGTATATCCCACTCAAGAGCAGGGTCTGGGGAGGGTAGGTGTCGGTGAGTCTTTCCTTTATCTTGTTAGGTAGAGAGACCGCTTCCAAAGAGACCCTCGGCTCGATAGCAAAAGCTATACTGAAAACAAGACACATAGCATACCGTATACAAGAAATCCTACCACACATAGCATACAACATACAATCCTACAACACATAGCATACAGTATACAAAAAGCCATACCGATTGCAATACATCCTTCAAGTAAATCATACGACACATAGATACAGTATACAATAAATCATACGACACATAGCATACATATATCTTAGGAGCAGGAATAATCACCGTTAAAGGGCAGATATGGACTACTTAGACATCAGGCCCCGCAACCAGACTTCAAATACCCTTCTGCCTATTGGTCGAACTAAAAGTCCTTAATTTTAATTCTACGCCTCCACTCACTCCTATCCTCGATCATGTGCTCAGAGAGGTGCAAGTGTATCATATCTCGCCTAATTACCTCATCCCAAGTCAATCTAGGTCTTGACATGCCCAAACCATCTTAATCTTCCCTCTCGTATTTTATCTGCGATACGAGCCACTTGTAGCTTCTGTCGAAACACTTCGTTTCTTATCCGATCCAGTCTTGTGTGACCACACATCCACCTCAGCATTCGCATTTCCGCTACCTCTATTTGTTTCTCGTGCGATTTCTTTATGGCCCAGCAGTCTGTTCCATATAACATAGCTGGACGTACTGCCACTCGGTATAGCTTTCCCTTTAGTTTTGCTGAAAACCTCTTATCACATAGGATCCCTGATGCTGCTCTCCACTTGCACCATCCCGCTTGAACACGGTGCGCTACATCGCTGTGTATTTCTCCGTCTTCCTGCAGGTACGAGCCCAGGTATTTGAACCTAGACGTTTGTGGGACCGCCATACCCTGAATACTGATTTGGGTGTCCTCTTCCGCCTCACCACTAAAGTTACAATGCATGTATTCTGTCTTAGAGCGACTTATCCTTAAACCTTTGCGCTCTAGTGCTGCTCTCCACTGTTCAAGTCTGTCGTTAAGCACCATTTTAGATTCCGATATTAAGACAATATCATCCGCAAAGAACATGCACCACGGAACTGGCTGCTGTATAGACTTGGTCATCTCATCCAACACTACTGTGAAGAGAAATGGGCTCAGTGCCGATCCTTGGTCGTGAAGAGTATTTGCTATTCAAATAGGGGTTGCGGTGTAATCGTTTACCTGTCACTTTATTATAAACTTTATTGTAAACGTTTATTTAAAATTTTATTAAGACATCTGGAATGAAAGGATAGTCTTGATATACAAGAAAGTTTTGTTACATGTACCTTAAGTACATCTTAGGGTATATATTTTGTATAACCACCTCTAAAAAAAAAACCTAGAACTGTATGTGTGGGTAGGGAATTGAATTAAGTTATCTTAAATTATATCATTATTTGTAAATCGTTTTTAGTTGGAAAAATCTTGCCTGTTGCAAAACATGGATGAATAATTTGAAGTGGAAGAAATGTCAAACACATCAGAGTTCTTTCTGATTAGGTGGAGATCATGGTTACCACTTCTCACCAGCAAGATAGTCATAACTTTTTTAACATCTCATAAATGTTTAGTAGTAATCACCAATAGCTTCTTCCTAATCATTCTTTGTTTTGAATCACCAACTTCTTTTATCTTGAGAGATATCTCACTTTAGAATCACCACGTCTAGTGATCACATAAATGTTTGAATACCAATTTTACAATTTGCCACTCATAAATACCTTTTCTTGCTAATATTTAGAGGTGTACAAACCGGGAGTTTCTTAAACCGTTGCGGGTTTAGTTACAAACCGCTTTTGTCGACGCTAGCCAAAACAGGTTTGTAGCCAAAATTGGGTCGGGGCCAAACCTGTTTGGGTTCCAAACGGGTTTCAGAGAGGAAATCGAAACCTATAGCAACCAATTTGGGTTGGTTCCCAGCCAGCTCGGGTTCAAACTGGTCTAAAAAAACAAGTCTTATTTTTTATTTATTTTGGTTGTATTAAAGATTTAAAGTTAAATAGAAACAATATAACTAAAATTCACTTATTTTATTTAGTACTTGGATTCTTGAAACATGAAAAAATTACAAGTCCTAATATTTGAGATCTTTTTCCCTCCATGACATATGAGAGTATCGAGCGTTTTTGGGATTTTAAAAAGTAATGAGTTGTTTTAAGTTATGATCTAACAAAAACATCCACTACATATTTTAGGTTAAGGGGTAAAATGGTAAAAAAAAAAATAAACGGTCAAAAAATTGAAACCGGTTTGGGAACCAGACCGAGTTGAAACCGGTTTGAGGACCGGACCAAGTTGAAACCTATTTGAGTGTTCATCCGTTCAAACCAAGTACAAACCCGGTGAGTTGGGCCGGTTTGGGCCAAATATGTTTTTTTAGCTATACCAGGTCGGGTTATAAATTAGTTTGGAATCACAAACTGTTTTTTTTACACCTCTAGTCCTCTACTAATATATGGATTTTCCCAACATTATGGGCTTCGTTATAAATGAAACATGTGACAAATGCCAATCATGAAGTCTTGCATAAAATTGTGTTATTGTATGTTCAAAAATTGAGTAAATTATATGGTTGGTCCTTATGGTTTTATTAAAATTTTGATTTTGGTCCCTGATTTTTAAAAATTGCATGGATGATCCCTAATGTTTTATTTCTCTTTCTTCCTTGGTCCAAAGGCCTAACTTCTGTTAAATCCAAGTGGTTAATTTATTTAAAGCAAGGATAATTAAGTCATTTTAATAGGGTTCATTTCTCAAACCCTCCTCCCTTTTATAACCCAGATCATCGATGGTGTGATGCTTTAATGAAAGTGCATTACTTTTATATCCAAATGAAATAATATTTTTGCTCTTAGTTAATTTGGTTATAATGAATTAGTGATTTAATACCCCAGTTTTAAATTAATCTGATTTGGAATGTCTAATTTGATTTGAAACTTGTATCAGTAAATATTGTTGTAACATTGAGTGCAATTATGTTAAAATGGTTTGAGCTAAAAGTCAGATACCATCCAAAATGCTTCTCTTAAAATATGTTTAATCTACTAATGTGTAAATTTAAAAAAATAGATAAAAAGAAATGGGTCAAGTGGATTGAACTCATCAAATTAGCAAGTCAAAGCTCGACCAAAGTCTACTTCGATTATCATTTTTTTCATACACTAAATATTGTTGGAAAACATTTGCAAGAATAAACAAATGGATGTTTATGCTCGTAATTTTGCCATGCTGCTAATCCTAACTCAAATGACAAGAAACAACAATAACAATCTTTTAAGTCATTCACCATTTTAGCCACCTTATCATTTGAAAGGGACGTATACAGATCAAAAGTTTCAGGGTCAAAGCTGACTAGTGGTTAACCATATTTTCAAAGAGTTAAATAACATCTAAAAAGTCAAATACCATCCAAAATGCTCCTGTCAACATGGTTTGAGACTAAACGCCATCTAAAATTAAAATACAAATTCCCAAAGATTCAAACACCATAGAAAAAAATTAGACAAATAGAAACTAGACACCACAAAAAACACTCAATTGATAACATTCTTTCTTTAACTTTTGTGCCAGCTTTCCCCTTCCCTGTTCACTTAGAACTAACCTTTTCTTTCCCTCTTGTTGTTGAAGTTGCAGTCTCTTGACCTTTGCATGTTTTCTTATTATGACCTTTTTTATATGCATTTACTACAAGTGACTGATTGACCTACCCTTGACATTTTTCCTCCTTGATTTATACTTCGAGTCAACTCATCACTTGATTTCTTTCTCTTTTTTTTGGGTCTGCCGATAGGATTGTGATGTTTAGGCGGGAGGAGAGTTGTTGGACATGGAGATTTTGGCCACAATTGCCTGCCATTAACGGGATCAATCTTATTCATGTACACCATTTTCCATGTATCTAGCCAATAGCACGAATCAACCCAAGATTCTAGAATCCCTACTGTTTGACCATTGTTTGCCAAGTTCCAGATACTAGCAACTGCATGCTTACAAGGGATTTTAGTTAATTCCCATTTCCTACAAGAACATACCTTCTGCTGAACATCAACCACATATTGTTCTTCATGATCACTAACTTGAAACTTGTTTGATCCATTCCATGACACTTTACATTTTGTAGCTTCCGACTTGATATTATTAAACACTCTTGTAATAGTTGGTGTTAGTGGCCCTTCACTCTTATCAATTATCTTTTGAACATTTACGATCTTTCTCATTATGTACTCTCTAATATACTCCAAACATGTGATAATTGGTTTGTCCCTACCATCTACAAGTTGCTTGTTGAAAACCTCACACAAGTTGTTCAACATAACATCACATTTGCTTCTCCCTGTAGAATACCAATTAGTTTGCATACATAGAACTAGTTTGATATCCAACACAATAACTAATCAAAATTTACATAACTAACCAGTAAAATGTGATCTAGACCAGTGTCTAGGTGGGATAGCAATCAACTAATCATATGCATCTTGATTTAGTCTCCTTAGGTGGGATAGCAATCAACCAATCATCGCTATCACTCTTGTCATTTGAAACACTTGCATTTGAATCATGCCATCCAATAAATAGAGCATGTTTTGGGGTAACAGTTTGTATCATGCCATTCAAGACTGTTTTTTGATGCTCTAGGTAAACTTCAATGAGTTTATACTTACACACATACTCTATCATGTTAATTACATCATTGTCATTTTCAATTGCTCTAAGACCGAAATCAAGGTTATTGTCTGGAATCTTATAATACGAGTAAACAACATCCTCTTCAGTACCATATCCTAGTTCCATAATCATGTCATTCAACTCATGAACTGAAAATACGTCGACATCTACGAAATCAATGTGACTAACTTTACCATCGAGATATGTTCTACCAGGAAACCTTGCAAATTGTCCACCATGATTGATTTGTAATGAGAAAAATGTAGCATTAACTCCTGTAAAAGTTTAAAGCATTGGTATCATTAAACTAGTAATAACATGAATCATAAAAGATGATCATATGAACCATATATGGTAAAACTTAGGCTGCAGATGAAATCAAAAGGACTGAATCGAACCATACACATACAACCAAACATGCATATTACGTTAATTATTCAAGTTACAACCTCCAATAAATTATTCAAGAATTCAAGCCCCATTTCATTGACCAATCACGTGGTTGAAACTCAATAAGCTTCAAGACATAAAATACATGAAATCAATAAATTTTCCAATACCTATAACTTCATTAATATTTTTTTAAGGTTCCAGTAGCATGAAATTAGTAAGTTCAATTCAAATATGTTGTATGTAATAATGTGAAATTCTAGTAAACATATGACTTATTTTACATGAAATCAGTAAGTTTCATTCTTTTTTAAACAAATGAATTAAAATATAAGTTTAGCTCTCAAGTGGAGGCTTCGTAATAAATTTTTAAGCCACAGCTAATTAAGCACATTACACAAGTTTAGAAATTTTTTAATCCATCAAGTTGAAAACGATTAAGCATAATATAAAGAACATGCAAATATACATATCAAATTTATGAACAATAATAAAATACCCAATAAACCAATAACTCGCAACAACAAAGATCGTAAAACAAAGAACGGAGGTCGTACTAAACGAAAAATTTGCAATTACAAAGATCGTAAAAACGAAGAACATAGAACGTGAAAAACAAAGAACAGAGATCGTAGAACAAAGATCGAATAACACTTTTTCCTTAATCGTAAAAACATACCGTAATGAAGGGCATGATCAAAATCTTCAAAGGGGCTTCTTACATGCCATATAACCATTGTTTTTGTAAGACAAAGATCGATTATGATTGAAGATTATAATTTTGTGAGGGTATTAGGGTTATCATGATGTTGTGAGGGTTTTAGGGTTAGCATGATGTTTTGAGGTTTTTTGATTTTCACGATCTTATGATATTTATGGTTGTCAAGATCATGACCATAATAAGATGGTATTAATTGGCTAGTGAAAATTACAAAAATACCCCTAGTGTTCAACTCACATGTGTAATTTAATGTTAAATATTTAACTTTGTTAGAGTTTTGGACCATAGAAGAAAGAAAAATTGAAGATCGAGGACTATCCATGCAATTTTTAAAGATCAGGGACCAAATCCAAAATTTTGATGAAACCACAGGGACCAACCGTGTAATTTACTCTCAAAAATTAGAACGCACTGGAGGACTTCTTATAAAAGGTTCTTCCATCCATTTTGTTTTATACTTCCACTTTATAAAAGATGTTAATCTGTTATAAACTTTCGTAAGTCTTATAAAAAAATAGACTAGATTCATTTTAAAATAACTCATTTGATGTTATACAACTTGTTCAAATTCACGTTAACTTTAAAGTTTAAATTCTTCTTTCCCATTAACCTAATCATTTATGAACCTTGGATTGTTTCTATAAAACCTTGGTTTAGTCTATAATGATGTATTTATAGGCTTGGTAAAAATGCAATTATTCTTTAAGTGATTTTAATGTCATGAGGTCGACTTTAGAGGCCACGTGGGGCGTTCTTAGATGCTAGAGTATCATTCTATTTTTTTAACGTAAAATTTATCATACTCTTACACTACACCAAATTACACTATTGCTTAGGTTTGAACCCAGACCTCCCCTCTAAAAGGCAAAACCTCTACCAAGACTCATAACTAGTGTGGTCAAACTTCTAACTAAAGAAATTATAGAAGTGTATTATGGTACATCTTCCATTTACCGGTTAGGCATTCCTAAAAGAAATTCAAGAATTGACCAGGAATCCACTCAGTTAAGCATATTTTAAGTATATTTGATCTTCAAACATTTGTCATTTAACATTCTAGCAACAACAAAACATGCACCTCCTCGTGCATAGTGAGGGCGGAACTACATCCAAGAATACAAGGTCAAATGACCCCATTGAGTTTGGGTGGATCATGTACCGCATAATACCAAAATTTTGGGTAAAACCCACAGTTTTGTAGGAGTTGAACCCCTTAGTCTTTTTAGGTATATATAATAACTAAAATCTGGTCTTGGCTCACTCGTTAAGCGCGCGTTTGGATAGAGAATAGGTCATGGGTGGGTTCGATCCTTGCAACTAGTTTTTTATCACTACTTTTAATTTGTAAAATTACATTTTCACCCTTAATTTAATTATACATTATAACCCTAACCCCAAACCTTCCCCTTCACCCGATCGTTGCACACTGCTATCCAGCCTTGAGCCTACCATTCACACACTCTTGCTTTGAATCTTTAAGGTCAGTTTTCTCATTTTGTTTCTTCAATTATTTGTCTACGAATGAATCTTTAAGCTTTTAAGTTTCAAAGTCAGTTTTCTCATTTTATTTCTTATTTATTTGTCTACAAACGAATGTTCAAATCCTAGATTTTGTTTTAGTGATTTTGATGCTTTATTGTTGTCGGTTAATTTATTTGAATGATTTTGGTATCTAAAATCTAGATTGTGTTAAAGCCTTAATTTATATTTATCAGTTATTTAGTTCATCATAATTCATAAACCGTGTATGCTATAGTTTATGATTTTCTATTAAAGAATTTAGTTCTTGTGTGATCTTTGTAAGAATTTAGTTCTTGTAGATTTAATTTTAAAAACCTATCTTGACTTATGTTTTTTTTTCAAAAAGGCTTTTAACCCATCTTGACCCCCCTGTGTTTTTATTTAATCCATTCTAACCCATCTTTATTTTTAAAACACCGTTATGATCCAAATCACATCTTTGGATTTCTTTTGCCACCACTAGTTTAAACATAACCAACTCAATCAAGATAAATCATATTATTTTTTAATTAAATAATAAAATTTATAGTGATTTTCGTTTTGTGAAACGATTTGTGTTTCCTTATCATATAAGATGAATATTTTGAACAAACCCTATAAATGGAATTCTTCATATCGACAACTATGGGAAAATATCAAGACTCAAACTTAAATGCTTGATCTAGCAAGAGGGGTTTCTAAGCATGTTTCATGCTTAGATATTTGAAAATGGATTAAGCAAATCATACGTTTTCATCTTTCTTAAGCTTTCACTCTCTAGATAACCCCCCCCCCCCCCCCCCCCCCCCAACTTCCTTTGTAAGAAACCGTGCGATACAAAGAAAGACTAAGGGGAGCTGACGACCATACTTTTCTTTGTATAGATGTAATAGATAGATAAATAAGGTTCCCCCGACTGAATAAATATTAAATAAAATAGTTCTAAACTATGTTTATTCGTAGAAATATTGTTATAATAAAAAATATTACATATGGTAATTTTGGTAGACGTTGGTAGTCTGATAACATGCTATTTCGAAGGCTTAATAAGGTTACCAATACCCAAAAATGATACCAATAAATGTCTATGCTAGAGAAAACTGAAAATGATATTTCTTATGTTTTATGTAAGTGTTCTCCTAATGCTTCTACCAAGAATTTTATTTGTGATGATTAAAATCGATAGTATCCAGATGAAAGTTTCAAAGAGGGTGTTTAAGGGTAATCATTATGAGGTTTGTTTCACCATCTATTCTGCAATTTTCGTAAAAGGTAGGGTATAACTTCTACGTAGGACTTTGTTAGTTTCACTCCTTGACCATAACGCATAATGATTTCTGAGTACTTTATGTTAGATATTTTAATGTAGTTGGATTGACTAATGACAAAGGTGATAATAATATCTATCAAATAAGTCAGGGAGGTGCGGAGGCACACTTGTTTGTGTTTATTATGATCTTCGATATCGAAAGCCTCCAAGTAACGGGGGTTCCAAGGGGGTGTTACCCCCTTGGCGGGGGTCTGGGGGCAGCGCCCCAGTTAGCAGGGCCCAAGGGGCAGCATCCCCTGATGGTGTCCAAGGGGCAGAGCCCTTGCTGGGGTCATGCTGCTAGGTTAAATTGTAAATTTTTTATTTTAATAAATATTAGGATTTGATTTTCCTGAAATTTCACATGTGAAATTCAGGGGAATAAAAATAGTCAAATTTTAAGTTGATGACTACCAGAGGCAGTTACCCCAATCCCTGTAACATTTGATTTAGAGTGAATTTGGTCATTTTCATTGTTTGTCTCTTGTTCACGAACTCCCACATCGATATCATACTAGTTCTTGTAATTGAGTGTTATCCGATTAAAAATTTGGTATGAATCCCAAATAATTTCACTTTGATAACGATTCGTGACTCTCAATTTATCCTGGTGATTAACATCAAATTCTCTACACTTTGTGAAAACAGGATTCTTGATGTTGATCTATAGAAGCGTATGGAGAACACTTTCCTACATAGGTTCAATGCAGTTGAAACACGATAGAATGTAAATTAGAGTCATGGAATGTGGAGAGTTATACTCGCTAACTATTTGAAAGTCTTACGGTCGCAGGTGAAGAAGATTCATTTGGGGCACTCATGTGTTAGATGATGGTCAATAATTATAAGGTACGTGGTGAGAAATGTCTTAACTTTATTCTTCGCTCGATGAGAAATCTCGTTCTTGTAGAGGATTTTCTCTTAAGCTATTCGTTGTCAAGTGGTTTTGTCCAAAGACGTCAACATAATCAAATTTTAAGTGCATTAACGTTATATAAATATATGAATTTATGTATAACAGGAAAAGTTCTAGTTCTCACTAAATAGAAATATAAATTGTTTAGACTGATATCCAAGATCTGAATTATTAATAATATATGTTGCATGTGTATATTTTGGTTCGCATGCTTCTGATTTGGCTCATTTAATTATTCCTACTTCGAATCATTTCCAGATAATATGTTAACTTAATCTCTAAAAATCGGGTAGCGGAGGTGGTGTCTTGTAGGATTAGAATTCACTAGGTACAATCATAAGCAATGGTTTCTAAGGAAAAGTGATTCATTTCATTCAACAAGATGTGTTACATGTATACACAAACAATCAATCAAACATGAAACAAAAATGAGATAATGTAGAGTAAATGACAAGAGTAAAATGACTATTATGAAATGTTTTATAACAAGTTTAGTTTTACATTTAGAATTTATATATTCAATAAATCTAATGGATTTACAACTAGACCATGATTATGTCCAAAAGTAAAATTTCGTTTTAATATTATTTCTAGTAATTAAAATCTTAACTTATTTCATATACATTACACCATTAAATCTATTTTGACAAAGTTTAATTTCGTTAACTCTTGAATACTTGAACTAACAAAAATTAAAAATGGTTTTAAGACTTATATACATTGCCTTTAAACTTGTAGAGTTACATGTTTTCTTAAAAAACAACCTTTCAATACATAATGTACAATGGTTTTCAACTATATTTTAAGAAAATATATAATTTTACAGGTTAAGAGAAATATATATGAAGTTTCTTTTAATTTATTATATAGAATGTAACTATAAATGAAATGATTAAAATACCTAAGACCATGTGTTATGTTCACCTAAGGGAGTGGGCGGGAGTGTCATGTCGTGGCTCACGGTGTTGAACACCGCCCCTGGGGCGTGACTGTAGGCATGGGGCAAGGTAAAAAGAGTCGTTGGCTCATTGGGGGAAGCAAAAGAGCCATTGGGATCATTTAACTAAAACTATTTTAAAAAAATCCTTATAAGTACCATTAATTTTTATATAACTGCTCATAACTTCTTCTTTTTCTTATACACAATCATTCTTTGATAAATTTATAAAGTATTTTAATATGCCTTTGACAATATAAATCATTTCATTCCAGACAACTCTTATACCAAAACCCATGTAACACCTTACCTAGAACCCGAGCAGGTGTGCACAATTGATACAACTTACATTAGCAAATTGAGCTTTCAATTAATGCTTAAAACATTTTAAGTACAATACATTATTTATTTACAATATCAAATAACTAAAAACTTCTATGGCTTCGAGTTCCACTATCTCCATATTGTTCCTAGGCCCGTCTCACTGATTATATGTGATACATATATTTGAAATGATGTCAACATTAGCTGGTGAGCTCATGCTAACAAGTTACAAAATTAACTTTGACATGCATACTATATAAGTTGTGATATTTAGGTCCATATGCATAGTGTCTACCCTGGTTTTACCACACCCATCGATAATAGGGTTGTTAGACCCTTTCAACCATCAAATAGGTATGAGCATGTGCCTAATGCATACAAGGAACTCTATCCTCTTTTCAGCCAGTTTGACACACCCCATTAAATATATCAGGATTTCGTATACTCCTAAAGACCTATGCACATTTATAAGCATTATATTTATACTAGTACAGACACAACGTGTATATTGTCGTAGCTTTGAAAACAATAATTATTCTCATCAGTTTTAGTGGCATAACAGTTGATATCAATTGATAATATGATTGAGTAATATCTTAGGGTCCTGAAACAAGTTAAGTAATCCTAATTTAGGTAATGATACAACTAACTACTTATTATCATGGTTGGATACTGGCTAACGTTGTCTTATATAACATTGGTGCTTAGTTTATGCCTAACTAAGGCTAGTCTACCCAAAACTCACTCATAACAATAATCTTAATGCCTAAATAATAATACTACACTAATACTATTCCTAATAATAATACTAAAAATAAATAATAATTAACTTGACACAACCTAAACAAAATATACCTTAAAACTATCGACGACAAGTTGAGGTAGAGTCTCCCTACTCGTGCTCCTACTCGAGCTCCTAAATGACCAATAACAATACCCAAATGGGTTTTATGTACTCATGATTCTCTCTATACTAGATTGTTCCCAAGAAAAACTTATACTTTAAAAGAAACCTATAAACTTCTATTTATAAGAATAGGTAGCTAGCTCCAAATTTATGAGTGATTGCTCTTACTTAGTGAGAAGTATGCTTGCTTGCTTATTTATATAATAAATTCAGTTGTTTTATTTGTTTTCCTCTTAAAACCTAGTATGAAAAGTGGACCTGGATGAAGAATAAAGTTGGCTAGAGTGTGACATCCCCTATTCTTACATTAATACCGCAATCTTAATTTCTCCATATCTAATTCTTTTCATCATTTTATGTTATTAAATTTTCCTTTTTAGCACATAAAATAATAATAATAGTAATATTTTTATTGAAAACCTAATCCTTTAGTTAATTTAAACTATCTAATTTTTATTTAGTTAATTAACAGTTAATTAATTATTGTTCTTATCTAATACCCTATCCCCTTAACTGCCCTTCCCCCTCTACTCGGTTTCCCCTATAACCCCCGGAACCCTATTCCCTCGAAACTCCCATCTCTTAATCCTCTACCTCTAGACCTTTTTCTTAATATCCTCTCTAGCTCCATCGATTTGCCCCCTCTTCCTCGATCACCTCTCGTCACTAGAAACAAAGCTCAACTCAGATCTCCCCCTCTCTCTACTCCTCTTACGACGATTTCAACCGGAGGTCCTTGACTTCCCCGCTCTTGCTCGACTAGGTAGGTTGTTGGATCATGATAAGGCTGGTGCAACCAAATTCACTTCATAGTCATCTTTTGGTACTACATTCAAAGGCTTCCGAAGCTGAGCAAGAGATCTTCCGAAAGTCTAATGAAAGAGCTTCCGAAGACAAAGTCTGAAAGAGCTTCCGAAGACAAAGTCTGAAAGAGCTTCCGAAGACAAAGTCTAATGAGCTTCCGAAGACAAAGTCTGAAAGAGCTTCCGAAGACAAAGTCTAATGAAAGAGCTTCCGAAGACAAAGTCTGAAAGAGCTTCCGAAGACAAAGTCTGCTTCCGAGACAAAGAAGACTCCAAGCCTCGGAAGAAGCAGTCTTCCGAAGTATAAGTGCCTTCGAAGAAGTTATTCTTCCGAAGCACTTTTCCTTCGGAAGACATCGCTATGTCCAGCAGATAAAGTATGGTCCCTGACAGTCCGCTGCAGACCTCTGATACAGCATGGCATCTTCCTAAAGAGCCATGTTGTTGACCATACTTTATTCTACTGTTCACCTTTTTATGATAGTACATGTTACCAACTTTAGTTGGTGACAAAAGGTAAGTCAGGGACATGTCCTGACTACCAACTTTCAGACAAAATGTCTGAAAGACCTCACCTAGAGTCTTGTAGTATAGATGTAAGGTTAGAGTGTCCAGCTGGTATCAAAGTATATCCGGCTGTAGGTAGTATTATATATCTTCTCCCTGTAACTCTTTATGTAAGTGATTTGAGTCCAAGAGTCTTGTAATCCTTTGAGTTGAGAAGCATATATATAAAAGTACCTTGAAAATTACTTGCTGTGTTAATTTTCTTACTGCTTGTTACTTGTTATATTGTGATCAACTCTTCATAGACTGATTGCCGAGTGTTGATTCACAGTGAGTTGAGAGAAAAACCTCCAGAAATCCGATCCTGCAATTGGTATCAGAGCTCCAGGCTCTTGATTGTGAGATCTTACCATCCTAATCAACCTGTTTTTCACTCCTCACCACAATCCACTCACTCAAATGGCTGCTCTCTCCAAGGCTGATATGGAAACTGGTACCTTGACCAAGTCCCCTATGATCACCCCTGAAGACTTTGACACATGGTGTATAACGGATGGAAGGCTTCATCAAGTGTCAAGACTCAAGAATGTGGGACTCCATTGTCAATGGTCCTTTCATACCAAGCACTACATCTGCCACTGGTAATCGCATCATTCCAAAAGATGTTGATGATTACTCAGAAGAAGATAGGAAGAGAATAGAGCTAGATCAAAGGGCTATGACTTGTCTCCAAACTGCTCTCCCTAACTCCGTCTACAGACGCTTCAAGAAGTGCAAGACTGCTAAAGATTTATGGGAAGCTTTGAAGCTGATGTATGAGGGATCCAAGGAAACTCAAGAGAACAAGAAAGATCTCTTGAAGCAGCAGTTTGAGAACTTTACTTTCAAGGCTGGTGAGACCTTGACTCAACAATACTTCAGGTATTTGAGCTAGTAGATACTCTGACGGATATTGGAGTAGCTCTTGAGAACAGGACATAGTTAGGAAGTTCATGTCCTCTCTTCCTAAACTATGGACTCACTACTGTGTTGTCATCAAGAGAACTTCGGACCTTAAGACTCTTCTCTCACAGAGTTGTATGGTATCCTAAGTGCATTTCAGATGGATATGAACATGCAGAACTCCTCTGACTACTCTAATAACCAACAGAGTTCAGCCCTTCATGTGGTTGAAAGGGAAAGCATGGAACCACAACATCAGTTGCTATGCTACCCTGACACTCACACACTGGACCCTTCATCACTCTACCTGAGACTCCAAAGTCTCAAAAGGTTCAACACAACTCCTTTCAGGATAGTTGTGCCTTTGTCTCTGGAAGTGGACACTCTGGTGATTTTCAATACTGCTTTGATGATCTTGAGTGTTTCAATCCAGATGATGTGGAGTACATGGACATTGTCCAGCAGATGGCTCTTTTAACTTACAGAGCAAAGAAGTTCTTCAAGAGAACTGGAAGGCAATTCCCTCAAAACCCAGTCAACAGCAAGTTTGGGTTTGATAAGAGCAAAGCAAGGTGCTACAACTGCAACCAACTTGGTCACTTTGCTAGGGAATGCAAGGCTCCCAAGAACAACCCGGGAACCCCACAGGCCTCCACACATCCCACTGCTCCCAAGCATGAAGAAAAGTCAACTGAAACAGCTGCTGTTGCTCAGGAAGTTGACTGGAGCTTCATGGTACAGGATGTGACTCCCGCTCAAGCACTCATGGCCGGAACAGATGATGATCAGGTATATGAACATCTTTGTACTGCTGCCTGTATTGCTAAAGTTAAATTGTATAAGGATTACATTTCGGAAATCAGATCTGAGGTTGAGTCTTTAAATGTGCTAAAATCTGACTTTAAAAGAGCTGAATCTGACTATCAAAGGAAAATTGATGAGTTAGAGAAAACTGTGTCTCTTTTGAAACATGAAAAGACTAACTACAAGACTCAAATCAAAGATCTGATCTCCAAACTTTCTGAAGTTCAAGCCCAGCTAGTCACAGCTGAGGCTCAGGCCAGGAAGCAAGCTATTGCTGAGCAAAGCTTCCAAACTATTCTTGCATCAACCTCCATTCCAAAATGTTTTATCAAAACAAAGAAGGGTTGGGAACCAGTGAAATAGCTCCACCACACTCTTATGAGTCTATTAGACTACCTAGATGTGGTACTGAAGAGCAAGAGGTTCCAACTGCTGACCCTTCTCCATTGGAACTAGAGGATGAAGCAAAAATAGTGGCCTCCACAGGGGAGAAACAGGAGGATACACCCATCTCCACCTGTGATGACCAAATCCTGACCACCAAGGCAAGAAGAAGCAGAGCTAAAGCTGCTAGAAGGACTGCTAAGAAGGTTGCAGAGTCCAAGCTTAAGTTTGACCCTAAGCAAAAGGTGTCTTCATTTCTGCCGGGTTTCAAGTGGTAGGTACTCCTGATTCAGGAAAGGAGTGTAGTACCAGCACTCCTGTCCTACTGAAGGATCAGAAGTCGAAAGGGAAAGTTGCTGATGAAGAAGAAACCCAAGAAACAGCAACCTGCAAGTTCCCAGAAGACTAACATTGCATGCATAATGTGTGGTCTGCACAACCACATGGCTAAAGATTGTTACTACAATCCAGCAAGCACGCATTATGCAAATAATGTTAGAAAAGAAGTAGTCAGAGAAGGTTTCTCAGTTGGACCACTTCAAAAGGTCCAAATGATGAAAAAGGGAAAGTTGGTCTCGGAAGCCAAGTTGCTTTCGGAAGAAACTGCTTCTTCCGAAGGAAAATGGCTTCGGAAGCCAAACCTTCTAAGGTTCGGAAGAACAAGAAGGCTCCCTTGAAACCATCTCAGAAGAAGATTACTTCGGAAGAAAAGGTGGTGAAGGCTTCTTCCGAAAAGAGAGAAGCTTCGGAAGAAGACCATGCTGCAAAAGCTTCAACAAGCTCATCCTCAAAGATCAACCAAGGATGATTGGAAGATCAAGGAAGATGCTGCAGCCCAACCTCTTCTTCAACAACGACCTCTATTGAACCCCATTGCATATCTTTGGTTCAATTATGTCACTATCTTTGGAAGAGCCCGAGACCTGCAAGGCTTGGGCTTCCAAACAAAACTAACCATCTCATCTTATGTGCAGGGACATCCATTTGACAAGAACAACAATATCTGGATTGTAGATAGTGGATGCTCCAGCACATGACAGGGAACAGATCTCTCCTTCAAACATTCCAGAACTTTGATGGAGGGCCTGTCCAATTTGGAGGTGAGGCCGGAGGATATATTTCTGGCAGAGGAAGTATATCCAATGCAGAATAAACATTGACAAAGTTCACTTTGTCAAACAGCTTGAACACAATCTGTTAAGTGTTTCTCAATTCTGTGACCAGAAGCATCAGATGCTTTTCACAGAACATGAGTGCATTATCCTCAAACCAGGGATGACAATTCCTCCGGATTGGTGCTTCTCAGATCTCCCAGGAAAGGGGATATGTACAAGCTGATATGAACAATGCTTCTCCTATGGGTGAAGTATCATGCTTTCTTTCCAAAGCTGATAGTGATGAGTCACACTATGGCATAAACGCATGTGTCATGTGAATTTTAAAACAATGAATAAATTGTCTAAAAATAACTTGGTACATGGTTTGCCTAAAAAGGAATTTTTCTGCAAAGATAACTGTGTTGCATGCCTGAAAGGGAAACAACACAGATCATCTCATAAATCCAAATGTTTAACTCTATCACTACTCCATTACACTTATTGCACATGGATCTTTTTGGTCCCACAAGTATAATGAGCATTGGAAGGAAATCATACTGCCTTGTGATCGTTGATGATTTTACAGATTTACATGGGTATTCTTTTTAAGAAGTAAGATGAAACTGCTGAACTTTAAAATCTTTTATTCTTAAAATAGAAAATCAAATTGATCACAAGGTTAAGATTATTAGAAGTGATCAAGGACTGAGTTTAAGAACTTCGTTCTTGACTCATTCTGTGACTCAAAGGGATTGCCAGACAATATAGTGCTCCCAGAACTCCTCAACAAATGTTTGCTGAGAGGAGGAACAGGACACTTATTGAGGCTGCTCGGACCATGTTAGCTGATTCAAAGCTGCCTCTAACATTCTGGGCAGAGGCAGTCAGCACTGCATGCTATGTGCAGAACAGGGTTCTTGTAGTTAAGCCCCATGGAAAAACCCCTTATGAGTTATGGAACAAGAGGCCACCGTTCATTGGCTTTCTAAGGTCCTTTGGCTGCAGGTGTACCATACTTACACAAAGGACAACTTGGCAAAGTTTGCTGAGAAGTCGGATGATGCTATTTTATTGGATACTCTTCTAGCTCCAAAGCTTATAGAGTATACAATATTAAGAATCAACAATTTGAGGAGTCATCCAACATAGTTGTTAATGAGCACACTCCTTGTGTTAGGGGGAATGGACCTGAGTATATCTTTGATTAGAATTGTTTCCAAACTATTCTAAACCATCTTGTGAGAATGTTTCAGCTGGAACAGGTGCTCAAAGTGATGCTGATGCTGATGCAGGTCAACTATATGAGCTTCCCAGACCTATTCCAAATTCTCCAAGAGCTGAAGGGCAACAAGCTTCAACTATTCACAGATCTGACAGTGTAACTATCTCCAGAAATAGTGAAGCTTCAACAAGTGAATCACTTGATCAACCTCAAAGTCCTCAGGTGATCCACTACAACACCAGGTTGAGGGAAGTGTATTCTGAAGGAACAGGCAACTGTTAATACTACTTCACACCAACCATTGATGATGTTTCTCAATCATTCAATCAGTCCTCATTGAATGACTCTGAAACAGCAGTTGGACAGAGTGATCCAGTTCCTGATCAGAATATGTCTAACCTAGACTTATCTCTGCAATGGAAGTGATTCCTCGTCTTAGGATTCACAACACTCATCCAACTGAGAACATCATAGGAATGTCTCTGAGGGTGTGAGAACAAGAGGACAAACTCATCATGGGAATGTCTGCTTGTACTCATGCTTCCTTCTCAGATGGAACCAAAGAAGGTAGAAGATGCCTTAAAGGATAGTAGTTGGGTTGAATCGATGCAGGGAGCTGCTTCAATTCAAAAGACAAAAGTCTGGAATCTATGCCCACTACCATCTGGTCAAGTACCCATAGGCACTAAATGGGTATTCAGGAACAAGAAAGATGATAGAGGCTTGATTATCAAGAACAAGGCAAGACTAGTAGTTCAAGGGTACACCCAGGAGGAAGGAATTGATTATACTGATGTCTTTGCACCTGTTGCAAGACTTGAGGCAGTTAGGATCTTCCTTGCTTATGCTGCATCCAAGAACTTCACAGTCTACCAACTTGATGTCAAGTGTGCTTTTCTATATGGGGATATAGATAGGGAAATCTATGTGTGTCAACCTCCAGGATTTGAAGACCCACAGCACCCCAACTATGTGTGCAAGCTGGATAAAGCTCTATATGGCTGCACCAAGCACCTAGGCTGTGGTATGAGACCTTGTCTCAGTTTCTCCTGAAGAATGGATACACTAGAGGTACCATTGACAAGACTCTTTTCATCAAAAGAGTGGAGAAGACATTTTGCTTGTACAAGTCTATGTTGATGACATCATATTTGGTTCTTCAAACGACCAAATGTGTAAAGACTTTGAAAGCATTATGAAGCAGAAGTTTGAGATGAGTTCCATGGGAAAAATGGACTTTTTCCTTGGAATCCAGGTGAAACAGATGAAGGAAGGGTTCTTCATAAGTCAATCTAAGTATGTCTCAGACATCTTAGAAAGATTTGAAATGAGACTGTAAACCAGCCAAGACACCCATACCCAGAAACCATAATCTTTGCCCTGACCTTGAGGGGGAGGATACTGATCAACATCAGTATAGAGCAATTATTGGTTCTCTGATGTATCTCACTGCAAGTAGACCAGATATCATGTTTGCCACATGCATTTGTGCAAGATATCAGGCTGCTCCAAAGGTGTCTCACCTAGCTGCTGCAAAGAGAATCCTCAGATACCTCAAAGGAGCACCTAAACTAGGTCTCTGGTATCCAAGAAATAGTGATTTCAATCTCTATGGATACTCTGACAGTGACTATGGTGGCTGCAACATTGACAAGAAATCAACATCAGGAGGATGTCAATTTCTTGGTGGAAGGATTATCTCATGGCAATGCAAGAAACAATCCTGTGTCTCTACATCAACTGCTGAAGCTGAATACATTGCTGCTGCTAGCTGCTGTGCTCAACTGCTATGGATTCAAATCAGATGTTAGACTATGGATTCAACTTCATGACTACTCCTATCCATATTGACAACAACAGTGCTATCTCCATTACTGAGAATCCGGTGAAGCACTCCAAGACAAAACACATTGATATCAGGTATCATTTCATTAGAGATATTCATGAGAAACACTGAAAAGTTAATCAAAGTTGACTCAAATGAACAATATGCTGATTTGTTCACAAAGGCATTTGATGAACAAAGATTTAAGTATCTCATATCAGCAATTGGGATGATAAACATTGAATAACTACCTCTTTGAAAACCTTTTAAATGAGTAATGTCTTGTGTCAATACAATTTAAGCCCTGTTACAAAAGATCTTTAAATTATTCCAAGTGTAAATTCCTTCCGAAGACTAACTCTCGGAAGATATTCTTGAATATCTTCCGAAGCTAAATTCCTCAATGGAAATTTTCTTCTCGGAAGAGTTTTTTGGTCTCGGAAGAAGCGATTGATTTTATATCAGATCTACTTCCGAAACTTATACAACTCTCCATTCGGAAAGACAACTTTACCTTCGGAAGCAATGCCTTGCTTCGGAAGATAAAGTGCCTTCAAAGGACAATTTTACCTTCGGAAGCAATATCATGCTTCGGAAGAGAAATTGCCTCGGAAGAAAATTACCTTCGGAATGTTTTACCCTCGGAAGTAAAGGTTTTTATATGTAACGGATATCTTTTGGGCCCCACTCTGTAAAAGTAAAGATTTTGTTGATAATGTCAGATTTTTAAAATTATCCTTGCCGCCATCATCATTTCTCCGCCGTAAACCACCATACCACCCCAGTAACCCCAAAACAGTTACCCTATTACCCCACCATACCACTATTCACCCTTTTAAATAATCTTGACTTATCATTTCATCTTCTTTTACCACTTTACAGCCCTAACTGTTCCCTTCACTGTAAACCCTCAATTTCACTCAAAATTCAAGCTTACCTTTTCTCCAATGGCGCTAAACCCTCAGCACAACCAAGTCGCATTACTTGACTCGTCAAGGGATGCCGACTTCACCCAAATCATCACCTTTCTCACCGAATCCACCTACCTCACTGCACTCACAGTTAACCCAACCGTATACTCCAACCATATGTCAGAATTTGGAGCAACGGAGAAACTACAGTGCTGAATGGGTTCGAGTCCTGAGAACCAGAGTTTGTGGCCAAGAGTTGGTCATCAATGAACAGATCATCAGGGAGCATCTCGAGCTTCACGATGATGGGGCTCCTACTGAGTTCCCCAAGGAAGACTTGGAAGGCACCTATATCCTCATGGGATATGGAGGCGATGTCAGCAGGTCCACAGTATACAAGTTCAACTTCTCTTACCATTGGAAGTTCCTGCTGCACATTGTTTTGCACTGCCTCTCCAACAAATCAGGGGGTTGGGATCAAATCCCATATGAACTAGGATGCCTAGTTCATGGGTTGGGTGAGGCCTCAGATTCAACTACTCACGATTCGTGTTGAACAACCTAATCGCCAATCTCAGCAGGATACATTCTTCATGTATCCCCGATTTCTTCAACACATAATCAACTGTGAGATGGAACCAAGCAAGCTTGTCTGCGCAGCTGCTCTTCCTGTTCCACACATGAGGCCTACCATCTTCAAGATACTGAAGAAGATGTCCACCAACTTCACTGGACGGTACACTCCATTACCTCCAGAGATGACTGAGCGCATAGCTCCTGGTGACATCCCTGTTCTCCCCACAGGTGATGAACCCACACCAGCAACATCCACCACAATACCAAAACCTTCTTACCCATCAAAGCCACATATCAGAGACGCCCCAAACGACCCTTGTTCAATCTACTCTGATTGAACAAGCTCCTCCTGTTCACACCGAAAGGACTAGAGTGGAATCATGGGCTCCCACTCAGTCCGAGGTCACACCATCCTTCACATTTGACCTCAATGTGGGTTTTGAGCCTCCTCAGTCTCAAACCCCTGAGCCCGAACCCCAAGCCTTAAGCCCACAGGGAGTCTCTACACTCCCCTGTGCAGCCTTCTAGGGACAGCCCCACCATAGGCTCAATGCCTGTAGACATTGATCAAGTCCCGGGTCAGTAGGACTAACCACCCTCTCTTTCACTGACCTTTTACTCCGAACTGATGAAGAGATTACATCTCTCCATGGCCATGAAGTTGATCTAAACACCCACTGAGAGATCAACAGAGCCAAGAGGGATCCCTTGTCTCTAGCCCCCATCAGAAGCCTGCTACTGAGGTGAGTCCCACTGATGTGGAGGGGACTCATGTAGACTCAGCTGCCACTACTCAGAGTCTCTCATTGAGCTCTCAGGACAGTGGTAACATCATTAGGACTGAGTCTACGGCAACTTTGCCCATTGACATCTCTGAAAGAGATGACTCTGAGCAAAGGAAACCAGGGTGCCAAGAAAACCACATCTGGTGGTGAGAGTGAGCATACTAGGTATGTTATCTCATCTCCCCGTGATTCTTCCTATGAAGATGAGGGAAGTATGCAACTAACACTTCAGTACTTGCTTTCTAAGGTCTCCAACCTGGAATCACAGTGAAGATCTTAGAATCAAGGACTGCCACTCAGCAACTTGAGATTAACTCTCTCAAGCTAAACTAGCTGAGAAACAGACGGAGAGGTCTGTTAGGCATGTACCAATCCAGGTCTCAATGACTTCTTCCTCTAGCTCATCTAGCTCTCAAGATGATGCTACCAAAAAGGGGGAGAAAGTTCAGAGACAAACACCGAAGGAACCACAGACCCAACTCATTTCCACCCAACAAATCATTACACTACCTGAGTCATCTCAATCCTTTCTGGAGATTGACTCAAGGATGCTTCAAGATCTCTACAGACTTTCACACAGTTTGTATTGAGATCATCCCTAGAACAGCCCAGCCCCGACACCACACTTGCATACTTTGGGGCTGAGGAGCTTCAAAGACTGACTGCACCTTCTACCACTGTGGAGGAAGTTGGTCAACCTAAGGTCTTCATGGAACCTGAGATTAGCTTCGAAGGGAAATGGGGACTGATGGCCCAGCAACTGAAACAGATGGGACAGAATTTGCAGCAGTCTCATCTTCCGAAGCTCTAGCTGAAGCTTCCGAAGCTTACATGGAAGCCTCGGAAGAACAAGACAAGTCTTCCGAGGCCGAATAGAAGCTGCGGAAGGCTTATTTCAGATGTCCGAGGAACTGACCATCACAGATGTCATTGCTGAAATAGCATCTGAGGTGAGCAGGGAGGACATTTCTGAATACCTCCAACCCAAGCACCAGCTGAACTTCTCTCTCAATCACAACCCTCCATCCAAGAACCACCACAGTCAAGCACATCAAAGACAAAGGCAAAAGAAAGTTGACTGCGGAAGAGCTTCAGGAGGAGGAAAAATTGAGAAGGCCAAAAAGAAGGTCGGTTTCCTACTGAGAAGCGTTAGCTGCTAGTTCTAAGGCAGCTGCAGCCAATCAGGAAGAAATCAACCTAAAGAGAAGAACAGCACTCATTGACCAGCTCATCAGTCTAGGAGCTGTCAATGAGGAATACTCCTGCTACCACTAGAGGAGTTGGTGACTTTGGAGAGGTCAACCAGGCTACAACAAGAAAGGGAAGCCAGGTTGGCCTTGGAGAGAAGAACAAGAGCAGAGGAGGCAGCCCTGAAGCTGAGAGAGGTAGGATCAAATTCCTACTCTCAAGAGGCTTCAGTCTTCCTGAACTGTCTCCACATGATGATGACATGATCCTGCTGCTCCACAACAAGAGCAGGATCAAATGGAGAAGGAAAGGAAGAAGGCTGCTAGGGAGAAGTAAGGTGAAGAGGAGAGGGAGGAAGAGAAGGAGGTCACTGCTGCCAAGAAGTCAACTGACAAAGCCTGGATGAAGGACTACCTCCGGGCTCATGGCTTCTCTGGTAGGCAGGTGGGACCTATGTCCGAAAGGACACTCCAGCGGATAGTCAGTGAAATAAAGCTGACATCCGTTTGGGGAAAAGGAAGGAGATGTACAGGAGGATGAAGGGAATGGTTTTCACCCCAGCCACTCACCACAGCCACAAACAACCCCCACCAGAACCCCCCCTTTTCCCATCAAACCTGAACCCACTGATGAAACCTTCACCCCTCAACCCACAACTCTACCCAAACCTACCACATCACCTCAACCACCCAAACTACCCATCCTAAAACCCAAGACTCAACCCAAAACCACTAAACCTAAGCCTACCCAACAACAACCAAGACCCCCCCCTCAGCCTCCTAACATCTCTCCTTTGAGGAGATAAAGGAGTTCAAGACAAGCTCATCAATGCACTACTTTGAGCAGTATCTCCTGTGAGGGAGAGGTTATCAACATCACCTATGTTGATAACTCTTCAAGCTCCCTCACCCTAGGCCAATTTCTTGAATTGCCTAGAGAAACCTTGGGCCAGGCTGCAAGACTTCTTGGTCTCAACTCCGATACCCTCAATGCTGAGGAGAAGAGACTAAGAAAGAAGACTGGTGACTCTGCTGGATACCAGGAAAGAGGACAGGATTTCTGGTCAATCTCCTGGACCTAGAAATGCAATAATCCAGTGGAGGTTCGATGAACCTTCTCACAACTTTGTTGTGGAAAGGGAGAATGGTGAAACCAACAGGCTTAATGCCACTTCTCTACTGCATCTCAGCAGATTTGATCTTGCTGAGCTTGCAGAGAAGCCATTCTCCAATCCCTCCAACTCTGAGACTGCTGCACACATCAGAAACCACATCAGCGTTCTCCACTTGGCTGAACGAAGTAGAAGAGCCAAGATTGAAGAAGAGTTGAAGCTGAAAAGAGTGGAAGACAAGGAAAGATCAACCACCAAAGGCACAGCCTTTCTACAGATGGTGGAAGGTCCTGAATTGGAACCAATAGTTCGATGGGAATATGACTATACTTCCCATCAACTAACTCTTTTCAGAGGGCCACAACAGAGGGTACACATAATCCAAGGTGACAGAGTAGAGGTTCTGTCCACCAAAGATTTGTACAAGATTCTCAGCATCACAGCAGGAAAGAATGAAGATACTGATAACACCTGCTCTCCTTGGTGCTGAGAGCTTTGAGAAGAAGAGGAAGTGAAGTTTTGGTAGCATCAGCCTAGGGGAGTTTGTTGGATCATGATAAGGCTGGTGCAACCAAATTCACTTCATAGTCATCTTTTGGTACTACATTCAAAGGCTTCCGAAGCTGAGAACAAGAGATCTTCCGAAAGTCTAATGAAAAGCTTCCGAAGACAAAGTCTGAAGAGCTTCCGAAGACAAAGTCTGAAAGAGCTTTCCGAAGACAAAGTCTAATGAAAGTCCGAAGACAAAGTCTGAAAGAGCTCCGAAACAAAGTCTAATGAAAGAGTTCCGAAGACAAAGTCTGAAAGAGCTTCCGAAGACAAAGTCTGCTTCCGAAGACAAAGAAGACTCCAAGCCTCGGAAGAAGCAGTCTTCCGAAGTATAAGTGCCTTCGGAAGAAGTTATTCTTCCGAAGCACTTTATCCTTCGGAAGACATTGCTATGTCCAGCAGATAAAGTATGGTCCCTGACAGTCCGCTGCAGACCTCTGATACAGCATGGCATCTTCCTAAAGAGCCATGTTGTTGACCATACTTTATTCTACTGTTCACCTTTTTATGATAGTACATGTTACCAACTTTAGTTGGTGACAAAAGGTAAGTCAGGGACATGTCCTGACTACCAACTTTCAGACAAAATGTCTGAAAGACCTCACCTAGAGTCTTGTAGTATAGATGTAAGTTAGAGGTGTCCAGCTGGTATCAAAGTATATCCGGCTGTAGGTAGTATTATATATATCTTCTCCCTGTAACTCTTTATGTAAGGATTTGAGTCCAAGAGTCTTGTAATCCTTTGAGTTGAGAAGCAATATATAAAAGTACCTTGAAAATTTACTTGCTGTGTAATTTTCTTACTGCTTGTTACTTGTTATATTGTGATCAACTCTTCATAGACTGCTTGCTGAGTGTTGATTCACAGTGAGTTGAGAGAAAAACACCCGAAATCCGATCCTGCATAG
>JABSNV010000168.1:0-102226 GCA_024085815.1 Flaveria linearis
CATATGATCAAAGAGTGATCAACTCAGGTGTGGTCTCTAGAAGTACTGAAAGTACTTTGAGAGCAAGTGATAACACCTGAAGTTCAAACCCCAACTACTGCATGTACTGAAAGGAAGAAAACTGCAAGTAGAAGGGTTTGAAGACTACTGAAAGAGGATGTCAGGAAAGCAAGTACTGCAGGAAGAAAAACTGCAAGTACTGACAGTAAATAGCTGAAGACAAGTCTTCAGCAGTTTCATCTTCTTCAGTAGATGATCAACATAAGATGAGAAGAAGCCATGTAAAATAGTGGCTTGTTCAATCATCTTACTGATGATTGTTGGTACAAAAGGGGATCCAAACTCAACAAACGGAGAAAATAAAAGAGCAAATGAATAAAATGAAAAACGAGTTTGAGACCAAGTTTGTACCAGCAACATCAAAACCTGAAACCCCTAAGACCAAAAAGAAATCCAAAAAGAAGGAAGGGGTTACTCAGCAACACTAGAGTTGCTCAAAAGAAGATGTGCAACACAGGAATCCATCACAAGCAAGCCACTAATATGTCTGATGAGCTGAAGGCTTTATCAGAAAGTCAGACAAACTTGTTATGATGGTTCAACATTAAAGGGAAGAGTCAACCAATTAGATGCTCCTGTGTTGAAACCACAGAAAAGGAAATCCAAGCCAAAGGATTCCTCTTCTACACCATCTCCTTCACCTCAGACTGTCACACATAACAAACCAGTTAGTGTCATATCTGTTGATGAGAACAGACCCAAACCAAAAAGGTTTAGGTCTCAAAAACTAACTAACTTGTTATGATGAATGCAGGGTTCATCAACATGCCAAAGAAGCATCTGGTATGTAGACAGTGGAGGATCCATGCATATGACAGGAAGCAGCTCTCTTCTTAGTGACTACTCTTAAGGAAAGAAGGGATTTGTTTCCTTTGGTAATGATGCAAAAGGTTACATCATCAGCCAAAGGCTATGTTTCCAATGGGGAAATAAGGTTTGATGATGTCAACCATGTGGAAATCTCAAGTACATTCTCTTAGTGTCAGTAAAATGTGTGATATAAAGGCCATGTTGCCCTTTTCACCAGCCAGAACTGTCAGATTCTGTCATCCAAGGTTCTGAGTTTGATTGACAAGGTGTTGGATAATATATACTCTCTGAAGGCCAACAGGACAGGAAGAGATATATGCCTTAGATCTCTACAAGAAAATAGATCTAAAAGGCCATCCTTGCCTATTCTCCAAGGTTTCCTCAAGAATTACTCTATGGTATAGAAGGCTGGGGCAGTTAATCTTAAAAACATGAATCAGCTGATAAGCCATGGTTAGTAAGAGGGTTGCCTTTGAAGGAGTTTCAAATGTGAAGACGACTGCACTGCTTGTGTTAAAGGGGAAAACAACACCAAAGTTTCATTCCCTCAATAGAAGACCAAAGTCCAATGCCTGCTTACAACTCTTGCACATGGATCTCTTTGGTCCTGTCAGAGTGATGAGCATGGCAAAGAAGAAATACTGTCTGGTAATTGTAGATGATTACTCCAGATTTGTATGGACTTTCTTCTTGCACTCCAAAGATGAAGCTGCCAAAGCTATAATGAACTTTATGTTATTTATGGAGAAGCAGTATTCCCTTCAGGTCAAGGTGTGTGAGGAGTGACAATGGGACAGAGTTTAGAAATCACACACTTGATGACTTCTACCTGTCAAAGGAATAAAAGGCAGTTCAGTATTCCAAGAACTACTGAACAAAATGGAGTGGTTGAGAGAAAGAACAGGACCCTCATTGAAGCTGCAAGGTCAATGCTAGCTGACTCAGGATTGCCACTGACCTTTTGGGCTGAAGCTGTCAACACAGCTTGCTATGTGCAGAATAGAGCATTAGTGAATCAGAGGTGATGAAGACTTCTTAATTCGAAGTAGCTCCATCATTTGGCTCTTTGGTTCCTTCTTTTAGAGCCTTTGGGTGTCCTTGTTTCATTCTCAACACAAGCAATCCACTCCAGAAGTTTGCTTCAAAGGTGGATGCAGGGTATTTTGTTGGTTATTCATCAACTTGCAAGGCATACAGAGTTTTCAACTGCAGAACAAAGATGGTGAAGAGACTTTGCATGTGAAGTTCAATAAATCTCCAAAGGACAAGATTCCACAAAACCCTGTGGAGCTGTTTGATTTGGACATACTGTAATATGTTCCTTATCAACACTAGTTGTTGTTCCTGTCAACAGTTCTCCACCTGGTGGTACTGATGATGATGTAGCTAGTACTCACCTTTCAGGTTCAGTGACCACCCTGCCTAAGTCAACTAGACCTGATACTCTTGTAGCTTCAGCAGCTCCATCCACAACAAATGCTGATGAGATTCTGAATCCTCTACTTCATTTGAGTTGCCATCTCCACTTGGTTTCAAGAATCTGCATCACCATCTGTTGCTGCTGAAGGTCCTACAAACACTTGCACTGATCTATTGTCTATCAAGAGCTGAAGGATCACCCAATGTCTCAAATCATTGTGATATCAATGCTAGAGTTTCAACCAGGAGTCAATTGTCCACTTCTGCTTCTATGCTCTCTTCATCAGTCAGCAAGAGCCAAAGAATTATCATGTTGCACTAAGAGACAATGGATGGGTTGAAGCTATGCAGCTTGAGCTTCTTTAGTTAAAAAAGCAGCAAGTGTGAGAGCTTGTTCCTTTACCCCAAGGTAAGTGTGCAATAGGCACTAAATGGGTGTTTAGGAATAAAACTGATGAAAAGGGCCAATTGTTAGAACAAGGCCGACTGGTTGTACAGGGGTTTGCACAAGAGGAAGGCATCGATTATGATGAAACCTTTGCTCCTGTAGCCAGACTGGAGGCATTAGATTGCTCTTAGCTTATGCTGCTTTTCAAATCTTAAAGTTTATCAAATGGATGTCAAAGTGCCTTTTTATATGGTAAAATAAAAGAGGAAGTTTATGTGTGTCAACCACCAGGTTTTGAGGACAATAAACATCCTGATTGGGTGTATAAGCTTGATAAGGCTCTTTATGGGCTGAAACAAGCTCCTAGAGCCTGTATGAAACATTATCAACTTTTCTTCTACAAAATAATTTCACTAGAGGCTCCATGATGATAAAACTTTATTTATAAAGAATGTGGGACAGCATAAGCTCCTTGTTCAAATTTATGTTGATGATATAATTTTGCATCCTCTGATCCACAGTTGTGTGATGAATTCACTAAGCTCATGAAGCAAAAATTTGAAATGAGTGCCATGGGGGAATTACAGTTCTTTCTGGGTTTGCAAATCAAACAAAAGGCTGATGGAATCTTTATTCATCAGTCCAAATATACAAAAGATCTGTTGAATAAGTTTGATTTACAAAACTGTAAGCCCTGTTCTACTCCCATGAGCAGCACCACACAACTGGATGTTGATCAGAAAGGTAAAGCGGTTGATGAGACCCTTTACAGATGTAAGATTGGGTCCTTGATGTACCTTACAGCTTCTGGACCAGACATTATGTTACAACATGTGCCTGTGCTAGATTCAGGCTGCACCTAAAGAATCCCATTTGATTGCAGTCAAAAGGATCTTTAGATATTTGCAAGGTACCCAATCACTAGGTCTTTGGTATTCTACTGGGCATTCGTGCAAATTAGTTGCTTTCTCTGATAGTGACTATGCAGGATGCAAAGTCACCAGAAAATCCACTCTGGTGGTTGCCAATTCCTAGGCAATTGTTTAGTTTCTTGGCAGAGAGTAAAGAAACAAACTTCAATGCTACATCCACTGCTGAAGCTGAGTACATTGCTGCTGCAAGTTGTAATCCCAGGTACTCTGGCTTCAGAATCAACTCTTGGATTATGGCATTACAGAGACTAAGACACCATTACTAATGGATAGTGCTTCAGCTCTTTGATTGTTAAAAATCCAGTCCAGCACTCTAGGACAAGCATATTGAGATCAGACATCATTTTATTAGAGATTGCTATAAAAAAGGTCTGATTGATCCAAAGTTTGTGCCTAGTGCTGATGAGCTTGCAGACATATTTACTAAGCCTTTAGATAGTGCCACATTTCAAAATTTGGTACTACGGCTTGGTATGCTGTAGCTAGAATAATTTGACTACTACTGATGTTCTCAGTTCACAGGTACTGATGAGCATTGGTATGCAAAAGTCAAAAATAAGTACTGATGAGTTATTTAGTCTTCAGCATTTTGCACAATATGATGTGTTATAATGGCTGAAGACCAAAAACTTCAAAGTACTGAATTACATATTTGTGAAAACAACTGATGTAGTTACAACTACTGCTGTGGTTATAACTACTGATGTATACTCTTCAAACAAATAAGTACGAAGAACAAATTTTGTTCACAAGTATTGATGTGTAATATTACACATAAGTACTGAAGGAAAAATTTGTTCACAAGCACTGAAGAGTATTTATTTCATCAGATCTTATGAACATCTGATCATAAGAGCTGAGGAATAAATATTAAAAAGAGCTGAGGCCAATGAAACATCTGAAAGTCAGCCAAAGAGTGATGAGTAAATGTTGAGGTCAGCATGAAAAACTGAATTGACGGCAACAGCTGATGAGTAACTTTACTCTTCAGCTGATTACAACATCTGCTGTTTCATCTCCAAATAAGTACTGATGAGTTATTAGTCTTCAGCATTTTGCACAACTACTGATGTGTTATAATGGCTGAAGACCAAAATACTTCAAAGTACTGAAGTACATTATTTGTTGAAAACAACTGATGTAGTTACAACTACTGATGTGGTTATAACTACTGATGTATACTCTTCAAACAATAAGTAATGAGGAACAAATTTTGTTCATAAGTACTGATGTGTAATATTACACATAAGTACTGAAGGCAAAATTTGTTCACAAGCACTGAAGAGTAATTATTTCATCAGATCTTATGAATATCTGATCACAAGAGCTGAGGAATAAATATTAAAAAGAGCTGAAGGCCAATGAAACATCTAAAAGTCAGCAAAAGAGCTGATGGGTAAATGTTGAGGTCAGCATGAAACAACTGAATTGACGGCAATAGCTGATGAGTACTTTACTCTTCAGCTGATTCCAACATCTGCTGTTTCATCTCCAAACAACTGTAGGACCAAACTATGTCTTCAGTAGTTTTACAACTACTGGTAACTAACACCAAGTCCTCAGTTGTTTACAACAACTGAAGCCAAAACTTGTCTTCAGTAGTTTCCACTACTGATGTCAGTAGTTTACAACTACTGATGACTAACACCAAGTCTTCAGTGTTTACAATGTCTGAAGATGAAAACCATGTCTCAGTAGTTTTAACTACTGATGACTAACAACAAGTCTTCAGTCGTTTGCAACATCTGAAGGACAAAACCAAGGTCTCAGTAGTTTTAACTACTGATGACTAACACCAAGTCCTCAGATGTTTACAACCTCTGAAGGTTAAAACCATGTCATCAGTCATTTCAACAAATGATGACTAACACCAAAACCTTCAGTCGTTTTCTTTCAGCCGTTCCATACCCTATAAATACCCAACCTTACCTTTAGAGTTTTTCATTCTCTCATAACCTAATATTTTAAAAGCTCTAAACCTCTCTCATACCATTAATGGCGACCATGCAGCTTAAGCCAAGACACAACTGTGTCGCCTACCACACCAAATCACCATTCTGGACAAAGTTTTATGAAGCCATCGATCTTATGATCAATTCTCCTTTCCAGACGGCATTTCTCTTAAATCCTACCATTTATGTCCGATTCCCTTACCCAGTTCTGAACGAACGTCACCTTGCATACTGGAGAGAACGACGCCGAGGTCTCTCTCCAGTCGTTCGTCAACACCCAGAGGTGGTTATCAATCCAGCAATCATCCGACAAACCCTAAAATTAGGTGATGCCACCTTCCTAACCGAATATCCAAAAGGCACCACTGATCTTTCTTTTGCACATCATGACTATCAGGTGACCTATCTGCTTCCACCCTGCTCAAGAAACATTTCCATGATGTCGAACGACTTATTTTTCACATGGTGAATGTTTGCTTAGCCCAAAGACCTCCTCATGGGATCATGTCTACAAGGTGGTAGCAGGTATTATTTCTATCCTTGAGAAACAACCACTAATTTTTCTAAAATAATCTTTTGGAACTTAAGGCTATGCCCACAAACCTTTTGCTAACCGCTGGATTTATATCCATGGTTCATAATGGCCATAATAGAGAACCAGCTACATGCTGAGGGACTTGTTGGCACTGGAGTCCTTGCTATGGCTGTATTGCCTGAGGTATACTCCAGGCACAACACTGACCAAACATTGAAAAAGGCTGCCAAGCTGCGAAAACCCACGCATCTAGAACCCACAGCCTCCACCTCAAAGTTCAAGTCCCCACCAAACCCAAGAAAAGAAGCCCAAAACGGCTACTCAGGGAGATGAGTCCCCTGAGGATGCCCCTGCACAACAAAGGCAGGAAGTAATTGCTGGTACGATTCTCCCAGCAATTACAACGACTCCACCAACCACAACCGCTCAGGCATCCTCTCTACAGGAGCCTGAAGCAACCACTTTTGGGGAATCCACACATCTGGAGCCTTTCTCACTTGAGGAGGCTGCCATTGAACGCACCAATCTCCCCTGGTGCATACTGCTTCTACCCCATCTCCCACTGTAACCACCCCTAAAAGCCCTACATTAATAATTGCAGAAGTGTTGACTCATCTAACACTCACCCTCTCCCAGGAACCAATCACAACTGGGAAAACTCCAACCACAGAGAGAGTGGATACAAGTGTTGATGGGAGCCCACAACATAGAGAATCACTTGTCTCATCTCCAAGTGTGGCAAAGAAGATAGGACAATCTGGTGAGGCTGCACTTCCCTGTAATAGCAATGAACAGAAGAAGCCGAGATACCGGTACCATCTCTAAGTCCTCACCAGAGGCAACTGCCGATGATGGATCCAATTCGGAGGCTGGAAGTCCCCAGAACCAAGAACAAGGGGCACATGCGAACACCGAGCCACACTCAGCGCATGTACATCCTGACTTAGTCAGGAGGTCAGGTGATTCAGTTCAAACTGATGATGACCTGAGCTTCTTCTTTGATGTAGTTGCTCAAAACACTATTCTTGAGAATGAGGTTAGTAGAATCAAAGAGCTACTAGCCAAAATGCCTCAAGAACAAAATCCATCTGCCACCATTAACCCACAGATGGCACCTTCACCTGAAGGTCTCATATACACACAGCTACTCCCATAAACTCAGCCACCTGCCCCTGCTTCTGGCACTAGTTCTCAAGGATAGCACCCCCCTGAGCACTTAGCTGCTATCTTTCAAAATTCCTTGCCTCTCATCACACCCATGATCACTGATATTATGATCAAAACCCTGGATGAGAGGCTTTCCTCTACAATACAGCCCTTGGTGGAAGCTGTTGTGGCCAATACACTTTCTGATAGTCAAACCCTTGCAACTAATGCAACCAAAAAGGGGGAGACATCAGTGAAAGTTCAAGAGGAAGAGGGTGGAGGAGGGAGTGAAAGAGAAAGAAGTGGAGATAGAGGTGAAAAAGAGAGGGAGTTAGTTGTGAGACAGAGAAGGAGAGGGAGAAGGAGAGGAGGGGCCTGAATTGGTAAAAGTAACTGAAAGTCAAAAGACTTTCATGTACATACAAGAAGAGAAGGGGGAGAAGGAGAAAGATCTAGTGTCCTTGTCAGGAGGCTGATGCTGAACATAGCAGGTCAATGGACAATATCATTGATCAGCTGTTCAGGCAAGGCTTTGACACTGACACTGCTGAGCTAGATCAGGAGATAAGGAAGTTGGAGGTTAAAGAGATAGAATACCGATGGCTTATCTATAGCCAGAGGGAGAAAGAGAGACTTGAGGCTATGGTAAGATTCATTTCGAAGTATTAGGGAGAGCAGTCTTGGAGATTAAGTCTGGACTAGGGACAGCATCTTGGCAATAACCACCAAGATCTGTTCGTCTGAAGCATTTACAAAAAGGCTGGTCATAGAAGCCCTCAGTGAAGGCGGTGCTGGGAACAGGACTGAGTTAGCCAAACAAACCAAATCATCTCTCACATCCAAACTACTAGCTCAGCCTGCCCAAATTCCCACACCAAAAACCAAACCACCACCCATAAAACCAACCCCCTCACCATCAAACCCATAGCCGATGATGCACCCTGAAGAAGAAGAGAAGGGTGTTGAGGCTACAAGAAGAAGAAGAAGAGGATGATGAGGAAGAAGATAGGCTGCCTCTCTCTGCAGTCCTAACCTTGCCTAAGGCCAAACCTATGCCTATCACTCCCACCTCACAGATAGAAACTGTGAGGGTAAAGCTTGAAGAAGAACAAAAGCAAAAGCTACATGATGATGAGATCTTAAAGAGTGTAGATAAAGCTTATGCTACTTCCTCATCCATAGTTAACATGAGGAAAGAAGCTCTGAGACTGTACACTCTCATGCATACCTTTCAATATCAAAGAGATAAAGTGAGAACTTGGCCTGATCCCAGGGTGGCTCATAGGATTATCAAGAAAGACATTCCATTTAGATAAAGGGGCCAAGTAAAGAAGATTGTAGATAAAGTGATCACCTTGGCCATTGTAGTATCACCCTGGGAAATCATTGAAGATTTCAAGAAAGCCTATGAGGCTAACCTGCACACCCAAAAGATATTGGAGAATAGGGTGGTCAGAAAGGGGTTAGTCTACAAGAGGCTTGAGAACTTCAGGAAAGATGAGCTCAGTCTGTTGCTTGAGGGCAAACACCCGGATAATTTGCCTACAGACAGATAACCACAGTTGAGCTCAAAAATGGTAAACAGGCCAAGTATGTCTCAGAGCTATATGGGCGTGAAGGATTGTTTGATGGTGAGGCTGAGGCTGAGGAGCTTACCATGGAGGAGCAAATTGTATTTCTTGAAGCCTACACTAGAGAATCTACAAGCTCATACATGGGAAGTAGGTCTCATGGATGGGACAACAGCCTTATGTCCAGTTCCCAAGACAGGGTTTCCATCCATACTATGCCAACCAAATCTCAGAGACCTCTTCCAGGCCAGTGCTTACATGGGTCAACTTCTGATCTGATCCAGAAGGAAATAGACTAATATTTCTGCCATCAATAAGTGGGACAACAATAATCTTAGAGGTTTGGCTGCATGGTTCAAGGGGAGTTTGTTGGACCAAAAGAACCAATGAGCCAAGATCAGGAAAACCTTAAGTCCCACAAGACATCACAACAACTGCTGAAAGCTTCATCAGCAGTTTGACAAAGACTGAAGACTTCAATAGCTGAAGATCAAAGAACTGAAGAACAACAGCTGAAGACTTCAAGTACTGAAGACACAAGTACTGAAGACTTAAGTACTGAAGACACAAGTACTGAAGTCTCAAGTACTGAAGACTCAAGTACTGAAGACTTCAAGTACTGAAGACACAAGTACTAAAGTCTCAAGTACCGAAGACTCAAGTACTGAAGATCAACAGCTGAAGAATTGAAGTACTGAAGATCAATAACTGATATACAAAGACTGAAGACAAAGACTGAAGACATCAGCTGATGATAATTACTGAAGTCATCAGCTGATGAATCATCTAAAGTTAAAGTCTGAAGACAAGTACTGAAGCTTCAGAGTTTGTCACAACAGCTGAAGAAGCATTCTTCAGTTGTTGTGATGGTTTACCTTTCAGTCTTTTCTATTTCAGTAGTTTGTAAAACGACTGAAGAGTTTGTTCTTCAGTCGTTGTAGTAGTTCAGTAGTTTGTAAAACGACTGAAGAGTTTGTTCTTCAGTCGTTGTAGTTTTTCAGTAGTTTCTTTTCAGTTCTTGTAATAGGTTTGACACTTAGCATTTGTAAGAAGATGTCAGCTGTTTGACATCTTCAGTAGTTTAGGTAGTTTCAGTAGTTTGTTAAAATAACGGTTTGATGTCACTATCAAGTGATATCAGCTGACGTCATTCTGCCTATAAAAGGTAGATGACCTAATTGTAATCCTTGCCGAAGCGTGTGATCTAATAGAAAAACCTTTTTGCAGAATTCTCTCTCTCTCTCTCTCTATAACTTACTGTTACATGCAAAATTTCTTGTGTTCTTGTTATAATTTCTAATTCTTGTGCTAAATCCGCTGCGAATACAACCTAATTGATCAAACTAGAGGCTGAGATCCTGTCACACCACCACAACCACAACCGTTTCACTACCACTGCCGCCAAACTGTCAACGCGTGACCTCCCCGTGACACATTCATCCACCATCTCCCACCAACCACCGCCGCTCACCACCACCGCCGCTCACCATTTCACCACCATAACCACAACCGCTCACCACCATCGCTGCTCACCACCATCTGCGCACCACCACCGCCGCTGCACCACCATCTGCGCATCACCACCGCCGCTGCCACCATCTGCGCACCACCACCGTCGCTGCACCACCGCCGCCGCTGCAACACCGCCGCTACATTATCGTTTTCGGTACATAATTTACAACTTTAAACCATAGAGGTGAACATAGATTTGATAGGTTTTCCCAAATAGATTTGATAGGTTTTCCCTTATAGATTTGATAGATTTTGCCGTATGTGTAGCGTAGTATGTCGACGGTTTATTTATTATTAGAAAATAATAAAATAATAATAATAATAATAATAAGAACAATAATAATAATAATACTAATAATAATAATAATAATAATATAATAGAAATAATAACATAATAATAACAGTAATAATAATAATAATAATAATAATAATAATAAGCAATAGTAAAATAGAAATAATAATATAGAAATAATAATAATAGTAGTAGTAGTAATAATAATAATAATAAAATAATAATAATAATAATAATAATAGTAATAATATATAATAATAGTACTAATACTAATAGTAATAATAATAATAATAATAGTAATAATAATAATAGTAATAGTAATAATAATACAATAATAATAATAGTATACATAATAATAATAATAGTAATAGTAATAATGCAAATAATAATAATAATAATAGTAATATAATAATATTAATAATATATAATAATAATAATAATAGTAATATAATAATATCATAAAATAATAGTAATAATAATATAGTAATAGTAATAATAATACCAATAATAATAATAGTATACATAATAATAGTAATAGTAATAGTAATAATAGAAATAATAATAATAATAATAATAGTAATAATAATAATAATAATAATAATAATAATAATAATAATAATAATAGTAATAATAGAATATATTAATAATACCAATAATATAAATAATAATAATAATTACCGTCAACCATTAATTTTATAAACATTGTAAATAATGATAAATACGTATTTTTTCGCAGAGATGGATGCCGACGATGCTTTTATCCCCGGGATTGATGACTGCCCGATGCTGCAGTTCGAGCAGAGGACTACACCGTACGAGCGGTTCAGGACCCTGAGAGGACGAGCGCCAGCAGCGGGGACCGTCTTGTCAGAGGAGTTCTTACAGCTAGTTGGAGAGCGCGACGATTTTTTGAGATCATCGGCGAGGACGGCCCGTGGGAGCAGCTCTTCAGGATAAGCGACCCTGCCCATCAAGAGCTCACCGTGGAGTTCTGCTGCACCTTCTCATTCCGTCCCCGTGAGCAGGGACTTGCGGAGCTGGATGAGGACGACATAGCGGATGGTCGTGCGCCCGCGGAGGTTGCTTTCGGTTGTTCGGGTCCCTCTACCGCATGTCACTTAGACTGTTCGCTGTCGTCAGCGGCCTCTATACGGAGGTGGAGGTCCGACACGATGTACACCACGGCCTTGATTCGTGGGGCCAACGACTCCGATTAGTTCTGGTGGCCTGCGATCGACGACGGACCATACGGTGGTGATACGAGGTCCTCTCTTATACGAGACCCTCTGTATAGATACATTCACCGACTGATCGCCACGTCCGTCGCTGGTCGTGGGGCGGGGACGACAGGGTCAACACCGCCGACCTTTTCTTTCTTCGGTGTGTACTCACACACCGACACTGCCACCTCACGCATGCCCTTGCCGATTATTTGGCTAGTTATTATCACAGGCAGTCGTGAGGGGCGTTGGTGGGCGGGAACATCGTTTCCCGGATCGCTCGGGGCCTAGGGTACGCGCGTGCCATGTCCCAGCTCCCGCTACCTCCGACTCCTGTGCGCGTGGCAGACCAGACCACCGCCACTGGGATGAGGATCGTTTGGAGGTTTCTCGACGGCACGTGGCACCTGCTCAGTAGATACCATGAGCTAGTGGCATGTGTGCCGAGCCGTTAGTGGACCCACCCGAGTTGGGCGGGGCTGAGGTCCACGTTCAGGTGCCCACGAGCCGCTTGGTGGCGGGGAGGATCAGCCCATTCCTCCGCCGCACGACCAGGACCCGCCCCGGCATCCTCAGCGCGTGTACATGCCGTGCGACTGCCTGCTCACGTTATAGATATGCTTCAGGACACGCGAGCCAGGGTCACGAGGCTGGAGGATATGCTGGACTGGGTCATCCAGCACATGGTCGCCGACTATGCCGCCTCCGGTACGCCGTTGTTGTCACAGCCACCGAGGCGGTTAGGCCATGACGGTGCTGGCCCATCTGGCGCGGGCGGGTCTGGTCAGGGCGGGGTGATCCAGAGATGACGGATTAGATAGGTATTTTGTTTGTATTTTATTTTTTTCTGTGTGTAAACACTCGTTATATTATATAATATACACACACATATAATATAATATATAATATATATATATATATATATATATATATATATATATATATATATATATATATATGCAGTTTCAGTTATGATGGCTTGTATATTTGGTTATGATGGCTTGTATATTTGGTTGTGTTGTTTGATTGTGTTTCTTTGTTTGTTTGTTTATATTTTAATGTTGATAATGTAATTGTATATGTTTGATAACAACTGATTTTTACGATTAGGTTAACCATGTGATAAAACAACAACCAACTTGTTTAATAATAATTAAACACAAAAATTACTTGTAATATGATAATTAATAATAAACACAAAACACAAACTCGTATGTTACGATTAGTTTAACCGTGTGATAAAATAAAATAAAACAAACAAACTAGTATGATTACTCAAATTTAAAAAATATATACAAATGTCTGTATAATGACAACCGATTTTGATAAACTCGTAAACAAATTAAACACAAAACCGTCACATTAATAATAATACTTGTAATATGATAAATTATTAATAAACACAAAACACAAACTTGTGAGTTATGATTAGGTAAACGTGTGATAAAATTAAAATAAAAACAAACTGTTTGATTAAAAAAAATTAGAAAATATATGCAATATGTCACGGTTTGGTCAAACCGTGACATATAGCCCCCAAAACCCTAATCAATTTCCCATTAATTACATACTCAATTATTGCAATGGATCCCCAGATTAGTGGGCTCTAACTGTCACGGTGAGGCCTAACCGTGACAGTTAGGTCTCACACCCGTCTGAACGGTCCGGGGAGCCCTAACCGTGACCGTTTGAATCGGTTTCTCCCTGAAAAGAGCGGTGTGTGCAGAATTCCCCTTGCTTAATTATCACTATTGCAATGTTTTTACTCTATAATTAATTTCGAGTGCAAATGAACAGTGACCTAGCTTCAATGAGGAGGAAAAATGGACATTCACAGGTATGGTTTTTAGTGGTTATGGTTTTCACATTAGTTTGTTTTATTCGTATTATTTTCGCATTAGTTTGTTCGTTCGTGACCATCGTTTTCATTGTTTTGTATGAATCTGGTTTAAATATGGGATTTGGTGGTTGATGATTGAAATAGGGTTTCCAGACCCTTTTTGTTATGTTTGTGGGCCTGTGTGATGGGATTTTGTGTAATTGCTAAGCCATCATTTAATTTCATCTAATTAGCTTCATTTTCTACTGATTTATTGTTGAAGGGATTGAAAATTTAGAAGAAGCACTATTCACTTTTCCATTTCAGTAACAGTTTTTTTTAAATTTTGTCAAAATCTGTAGGTATGTATGGCTCCTGCCTTGTATGTTAATACCTTAGATTTCACATCCACAAATCAAACACAAATTAGTATTCTTTGGATAAGCTGACATGTTACTACTTAGTTTTAGCTTCTGCTTAATTTGACACGTTTAGATATAATTGGTCTTTCTAATAAAAAGATTTTAATTCATTTGGACATAAATGACATTGGTATGGTAATGAAATAAAAGTGATTTCAGATGTACAAAAGATGTTTTGACAAACCATATAATTTATAATAATTATAGCTTAAATACACTTATTCAAGGAGCCGAGTTATAAGCAAATTATCATGTTTGTTAACATTTAGTATATTCAGTTGCTTAATATTTGTCGACTTCGTAAGCTCAAACAAACCGGGACAATCAAGGGCTATGTTAAAGAGTTTACAACACTTGTCCTCGAGATACCGGATTTATCGGATAAAGACTCCCTTTTCTACTTCCTCGATGGATTACAATCATGGGCCAAGATAGAATTAGAACCAAGAAATGTTCAAGATCTTGCTTCAGCCATTGCGATAGCTGAAAGCTGATCGAAGTAGAGTTTTTATCCGGTAAATGCTGAGCACGAAGCTAGAAGTCGACTTCGTAAGCTCAAACAAACGGGACAATCAAGGACTATGTTAAAGAGTTTACAACACTTGTCCTCGAGAATACCGGATTTATCGGATAAAGACTCCCTTTTCTACTTCCTCGATGGATTACAATCATGGGCCAAGATAGAATTAGAACGAAGAAATGTTCAAGATCTTGCTTCAGCCATTGTGACGTTGTGATGTGATTCGACTCTCGTGCGGACACTTAGACTTGCTCTAAGTTCAGCCTTTGTGACCCAAACGATGTAACAATTTAGGTTACGATGCGGAAGCGTTTGCAAGCTCGTAATACAAATGGCTTTTGTATTGCTTACAAGGTTAGTACAAGAGTGGTTACAAGTGTGTTACACAAGAACTGTATGGGTTTTTGGGTGAGTACAAATGATCCTACCATCACTATTATACTTGTCATGTATCTAGACATTCTTGATATAGAGTGTTCCAAAACTATAATATTTACAAGATATTCTCATGGATCTTGAAGGCTTTCTAGAGCATTCTTGGCAGCCCACCTCTAGATATTTCTAGGGAGTTATCTTGATTACTCTTGATGTTTCAAGGATTGATCTAGGGAGGGAATGAAACTTTGTGTTGTTTTCCCTTTAAACAAGCAGTGCAGTCGTCTTCACATTTGAACTCCTTCAAAGGCAACCCTCTTACTAAACCATGGCTTATCAGCTGATTCATGTTTTTAAGATTAACATGCCCCAGCCTTCTATACCATAGAGTAGATTCTTGAGGAGAAGCCTTGGAGAATAGGCAAGGATGGCCTTTAGATCTATTTTCTTGTAGAGATCTAAGGCATATACTCTTCCTGTCCTGTTGGCCTTCAGGAGAGTATATTCATCCAACACCTTGTCAATCAAACTCAGAACCTTGGATGACAGAATCTGACAGTTCTGGCTGGTGAAAAGGGCAACAGGCCTTTATCACACATTTGACTCATACTCAAGGAATGTACTTGAGATTCTCCACATGGTTGACATCATCAAACCTTATTTCCCCATTGGAAACAAGCCTTTGCTGATGATGTAACCTTTTGCATCATTACCAAAGGAAACAAATCCCTTCTTTCCTTGAGAGTAGTCACTAAGAAGAGAGCTGCTTCCTGTCATATGCATGGATCCTCCACTGTCTACATACCAGATGCTTCTTTGGCATGTTGAAGAACCCTGCATTCATCATAACAAGTTAGTTAGTTTTTGAGACCTAAACCTTTTTGGTTTTGGGTCTGTTCTCATCAACAGATATGACACTAACTGGTTTGTGTGTGTGACAGTCTGAGGTGAAGGAGATGGTGTAGAAGAGAATCCTTTGGCTTGGATTTCCTTTTCTGTGGTTTCAACACAGGAGCATCTAATTGGTTGACTCTTCTATTAGATGTTGAACCATCATAACAAGTTGTGTCTGACTTTCTGATAAAGCCTTCAGCTCATCAGACACATTAGTGCTTGCTTGTGATGGATTCCTGTGTTGCACCATCTTCTTTTGAGCAACCTCAGCTGTTGCCTGAGTAACCCCTTCCTTCTTTTTGGATTCTTTTTGGTCTTAGGGGTTTCAGGTTTTGATGTTGCTGGTACAAACTTGGTCTCAAACTCGTTTTTCATTTTATTCATTTGCTCTTTAATTTTCTCCGTTTGTTTGAGTTTGGATCCCCTTTTGTACCAACAATCATCAGTAAGATGATTGAACAAGCCACATATTTCACATGGCTTCTTCTTCATCTTATGTTGATCATCTACTGAAGAAGATGAAACCTGAAGACTTGTTCTTCAGCTATTTGCTGTCAGTACTTGCAGTTTTCTTCCTTGCAGTACTTGCTTTCCTGACATCCTCTTCAGTAGTCTTCAAACCCATTCTACTTGCAGTTTTCTTCCTTTCAGTATATGCAGTAGTTGGGGTTTGAACTTCAGGTGTTATCACTTGCTCTCAGTACTTTCAGTACTTCTAGAGACAACACCTGAGTTGATCAACTCTTTGATCATATGACAGTCAGCATTTGAACCATCAGCTGTTTTAGCATCAGCTCATTGGTTTTGTGAGGAATTAATGATGACATCAACCTCTGATGATGCTGTATCAGATAGTAGGTCACATGATGAGAAGGATTGGTTATTGCTTTCTCCATCAGATTCCACTTCTGCCCTTGAAGTAAAATCTGGAGGAGCAGTGTGATTATAACCAATGCTAAACTTCACATTGGAAGCAGATTGCTTACTCAGAAGCATTTCAAAACCCTTGCAGGATTGTACCCAGCGATCACACTCTACCTGGGTAGCTGCAAGTGTTTCCTTGAGATCTCTGTACTTCTCTAGAAGTACCTCTCCCTAGCCTTATCATCTTTGATTTGGCATTTAAGTTTATAAATCTCATCATTTTTGTCATTAAGCACAGTCTCATATTCAGCTTTTCTTTTGGAAATGGTTTGCTCTAGCTCAAGATTTTTATCAATTAAAGCTACATTTGCTTCTCTAATAGATGCAAATATGGCTATGCATGATTCAAAACAAAGCTTGGCTTTAGCCTCAGAAGATACCTGTGATGAAGCATTGGATGATGAACCATCAGCAGACTCCAGGGCCATGAGAGCAAGGTTCCCAAAAGATGATCACCACCATATTAACCAGCACCTTGGAACAGTTGTTCATGGCCAGACATATCATCTGGTAAACTGCTCCAGTCAACAACTCCTGGGGTGAAGAAGCTGTGTTGTTGAGGTTGGGTTTGATGATGAGATTGGGAAGGTTGAGGCTAAGGGAGAGCATGTGGTTGCTGAGTAGTGGTGCTTGAACTTGACTTGGCTGAGGCATGTAGTAGCAGGGGTATGGGTATGGCATATGACCCTGAGGCACAAAGTATGCAGGTGATGCCTGAGCTGGTGATGGATGACCAGAACTGGTGGAATGTTGCCCTTTGTTCTGTGAGCTATTGCTTGGAAAGGTCACAAAGGTGCAGAGGTGTTAGATCCAGATGATATACACTCTCTAGCAAAGTGTCCAAGCCTATGGCACTTGTGCACCTCAACTTGCTCTTGTCAAAACCAACTTTGTTTTGCCAGAGAGACCAGAAATTCCTGCCAGTTCTCTTGTAGAACTTTTGAGATCTGATATTTATCATTGCCATTTGACTTAAAATATCCATCTCTTCCAGATCATCATCTGGAAGCCCTTCAAGTCCTCCATCAGAAAGCACAGGTTATCACTGCTACCTCCTGAACTTTATCAACACCAACAAAAGCATGTTCAGAATTGGTAGAGAAATCAATATGCTCATCATAGGCACTCTCTGATGACAACTTCCTTTTCTGTTCTATCTCTTTCTCAAATGTAAGCAGTTTCCCATGAAGTTGGGTGAGAGATAGAGTGCTCAGATTGCACTAAAGCGTAGGACAATGGTATAAGTGTCCCATCTCTCAGGCAGTGATCTGAGGAATCGGTTGTTCATCTGACTAGTGGAATACTCTTGTTTGACCATCTTCAACTCAGAGATCAAACATGAGAATCGCTCAAACTGTTGAGTCAGAGTCTCACCTTCCTATGAGAGAATGTCTAATATTGTTGGGCGAGGATTTCCCTAGTATTTTCTAAGACCTCATCGGTTCATCCGAATTGTTCCTTCAGAGCAACCCAGAGATCATGAGCAGTTTCATGATGAATCAGCCCAGAATAGATTTCATTAGGCAGTGCCGTGGCCAGAATTCCATGGGCTTTTGCATCAATCTCGAACATCTTAAGATCTTCGTCCGAATATTGATCGGGTTTCTTCGGAACCCTCTCATTTGATTCATGAACGCTCACCATAGGCTTGTATGGTCCATGTACCACTGACTTCCAACAACCAGCACTGTTGATAGACAAGTGATGGAGCATACGACGTTGCCATATGTTATACTCACTCCTCACAAAATCGGAGGCTTTGTTGAGGAGCCAGTATTGTGAGGATCATTAGTTGGTGTCGCCATTTCAGATTTCAAGCAAATTCAAGGTAAACAAAACAAATCTAGCTCAAAACCACAAGAACTCAAGTTTAATGGCCAGACAGCAAAACTCAATCTCTATAACTATTTCGCAAAGTTGCTAATTCGATCACACGTAGATAGCAAACGAGCAGTTTCAATGATCAATCGTTAAATCAATCAATGATTAACCTGCTCTGATACCATTTGACAGGATCTCAGCCTCTAGTTTGATCAATTAGGTTGTATTCGCAGCGTATTTAGCACAAGAATTAGAAATTATAACAAGACACAAGAATTTTGCATGTAACAGTAAGTTATATAGAGAGAGAGAGAGAATTCTGCAAAAAGGTGTTTTCTATTAGATCACACGCTTCGGCAAGGATTACAATTAGGTCATCTACCTTTTATAGGCAAATGACGTCAGCTGATGTCACTTGATAGTGACATCAAACCGTTATTTTAACAAACTACTGAAACTACCTAAACTACTGAAGATGTCAAACAGCTGACATCTTCTTACAAAATGCTAAGTGTCAAACCTATTAAAAGAACTGAAAAGAAACTACTGAAAAACTACAACGACTGAAGAACAAACTCTTCAGTCGTTTTACAAACTACTGAACTACTACAACGACTGAAGAACAAACTCTTTAGTCATTTTACAAACTACTGAAATAGAAAAGACTGAAAGGTAAACCATCACAACAACTGAAGAATGCTTCTTCAGCTGTTGTGACAAACTCTGAAGCTTCAGTACTTGTCTTTAGACTTTAACTTCAGATGATTCATCAGCTGATGACTTTAGTATTATCATCAGCTGATGTCTTCAGTCTTTGTCTTCAGTCTTTGTACATCAGTTGTTGATCTTCAGTACTTCAGTTCTTCAGTGTTGATCTTCAGTACTTGAGTCTTCAGTACTTGAGACTTCAGTACTTGTGTCTTCAGTACTTGAAGTCTTTAGTACTTGAGTCTTTGTACTTGAGACTTCAGTACTTGTGTCTTTAGTACTTGAAGTCTTCAGTACTTGTGTCTTCAGTACTTGAAGTCTTCAGCTGTTGTTCCTCAGTTCTTTGATCTTCAGCTGTTGAAGTCTTCAGTCTTTGTCAAACTGCTGATGAAGCTTTCAGCAGTTGTTGTGATGTCTTGTGGGACTTAGAGGTTTTCCTATCTTGGCTCATTGGTTCTTTAGGTCCAACATGGTGAAACGGTTGTGGTGAAATGGTGTGGTGAAATGGTGTGGTGAAATTGTGTGCTGAAATGGGGTGTGCGAACGGTTGAAGGAGAAACCAGTAACCACGAGGTCACGGCTTGACCTCCACGTGACCTCTTAGACACACGGTAGGTGCGGCAATCGAGGAAATCAGGTCAAAAAATATCTCAAGTGGTCACGGTTTGGCCTCCACGTGACCTTTTGCCTTTTTTGTATTATTATTATTATTGTTATTGTTATTATTATTATTGTTATTATTATTATTATTATTATATTATTATTATTATTATTATACTATTATTATTATTATTATTATTATTATTATTATTATTTTTATTATTTCTATATTATTATTATTAGTATTTCTTTATATTAGAGTTATTATTATTATTATTACTATTATTATTACTATTATTATTATTATTATTATTATTATTATTACTATTGTTAATATTATTATTATTATTTATCATTAGTATTATTAATATTTCTGGATATACAATTAATACTATTTTATTATTATTATTATTATTATTATTATTATTATTATTATTAACTTAAAATTATTACTATAAACTTTTATTTATATTAGAGTATATTATTATTATTATTTTTATTATTATTATTATCATTATTGTTATTATTATTAGAGTTTATTTTTAGTTTTTTGGATACACAAAATATTATTATTATTATTATTATTATCAACTTTAAAATTATTACTATTAAAATTTTTATTTATATTAGAGTATACTATTATTATTGTTATTATTATTATTATTTATCATTATTGTTATTATTACTAGAATTTATTATGTATGTTTGAACATTGGTTTACAAAATATAAGGTGTATATATGTTGATATGTTCCCGATAAGACTTTTTAGGTTATCATTAAAACGTTACGGTTTGTACACGTACGCATGTTTATATGTACGTCTACGAAGTGTATTTGTTCTTATTGTATATATATGTGATGTGTGTGCATGTTCATGAAAAAATATCTGATTCGATATACGTAAATAATCATAAACGGTTAATGTGTTTGTTTTAGGGGACCCCAAAAGGTCACGGTTAGACCGAACCGTAACCTTTTTTATCAACAAAGTGTGATGTTTAGGTCTCCACGTCACACTTTGTGTCATCAAACTGTCACATCTTCATTCCACAACGTCACATGTGAACAAAAAGGTCACGGTTTGCCCAAACCGTGACCTTTTGGTCCAGTTTAGTTTAAAAGATTTGTTTTCAATACCTTTCAGCGAACCACTCCCCGTCCCGACCGGTTAAGACGGTAAGGCAACAGGGAGTGCTGTGGGCTCGAAACCCACTATCACCGGTTCATGGAGGTATTTTTTATAAAAATATTAACTTAGCAAAATTTTAAAAAATTAGCAAACGGTCACGGTTAGCCCAAACCGTGACGTTTTGCCTTATTTCTAAAAATTTTGCTAAGTAAATATTTTTATAAAAATAGCTCCATGAACAGGTGGTAGTGGGTTTCGAACCCATACCACTCCCCTGTTGCCCTACCGTCTTAACCGGTCGGGACGGGAGTGGTTCGCTGAATGGTAATGAAAACAAATTCTTTTAAACTAAATTGGACAACCGTGACCCCTTTGTTCAGCTATGACAGTTTGATGACACTTTTGTGTTATCAAACTTTTGTCAGAAACCCTAATCATAACCGTGACGGTTAGGCCTAATTGTCACCTTTTGGGCTCCTAACCGTGACCTTTAGGCAAACCGTGACATTTAGGTTTTTATTATTACTATTGTTTCTATTATTATTATTATTATTTCTATTATTATTATTATTATTATATTATTATTATTATATTATTATTATTATTATTATTATTATTTCTTATTATTATTATTATTATTACTATTAATTTCTATTATTATTATTATTATTATATTATTTATGTTATTATTATTATTATTATTATTTCTATATTATTATTATTATTATATTATTACTATTATTATTATTATTATTATATTATTATTATTATTTCTATTATTATTATTATTATTATTATTATATTATTTCTATTATTACTATTATTATTATATTATTATTACTATTATATTATTATTATAATTATTATTATTATTATTATTATATTATTATTATTATTTCTATTATTACATTATTATTACTATTATTATTACTATTATTATTACTATTATTATTATACTATTATTATTATTATTATTATTGTTACTATTATTTGTAGTATTATTATTGATATTATTATTATTTCTATTATTTCTATTATTTTTATTATTTGTACTATTATTTTTATCATCATCATCATCATCGTCATCATCAAATAAAGGGATCTTCATTAATATTATAAAGTATAGGAGAATGATAACTTACAGGGGGCATTAGTGCCTCTTTGACGATCCATTATTCTAACGTAATTATTTGTACGATCCTGATACATATTTTGCTATTCTAGTGCTTGTTGATATGCAAATCTCGGCCAATGATAGCCCACACTGGGCATTGGGTAATCTCCTTCCAATTGTATGCAAATAAAGTGATCTTGGTTAATATTAGCAAGTGCGACAACTGGATAGGTGAATAATTGCTCTGGGACTGTTCTCAGCGGGAACCATGTCTGGCTGCCAAATGAAGAAATAAGATGCATAATACAAGTGAATGTTTCCGCAATTACGAGTCCATGGGCCTGAAAAGTTAGCCAATGGGTATCGGGTGCGGGTTGAGACGTGCCAAACTAATTTAAGCTATTACGAACAGAATCATAATAGCCAGGCATCTCGCGGTTCAAAGTGCTCTGCCATACCATATGTTTCTGTCCATCTCCGACAACATTTGATGCGTAACCCATTCCCATTCTTTTTGCTTTTTCCCTAAAGCCACCGCGATCGCCCGAAAACCACAGTTACATCAGGTCGCACATCTTTTATAGTCAAAACGTACGGTGAATCCATTGGGGGCCTGATCCTTAAACTTCATAACTTTTATCACATCCTTTGGTTTCAATATTAAAGGAACCCCTAGGGCAGCTCCCGTAATCGGTACATTTGAAGCAGCCTTTGCCCGATTAGAACGGTCGTTTGGCATTTTAAACTGAGGGGATATGAGCTATGCCTCGCTGGTTAGGCATAGTTTGTTGTGAGGAAGTATAGGAGTTGTGTCTAGCAGCCTCATACTGTGATGTATTGGAGTCCGCTCTTCTTTGTTGCTCCTTAATATTTGGACGACCACGTCGGTCATGACGCACCTCAGGTTCTTTAACTTTTGACTTGCTCTTAAACAAAGAGTCAAATACTTTGTTAAACAATTTTTTCTTTACTTGAGGATTGGGAGACGACATAACCTTTGTTTCAAGTCATCAAATTTCACATCGTAGTCGGGTTCAGGCGGCGCGACGTACGCTGGCTCGAAATCAAGCTTCCTCCACTGTGGATCTACCGCATTGAGTGGAATACTTGTGACTGGATTTAAAGGTTAAATTATTAGTGAAAAAATGCAATTGTGTGACATATAAAAAAAGTGTATTAAGATAAATATTACCTTCTCGGATGTATTTCTCCAAACGACAAACACATGGCAAGCCCATGGACGTGGACAATTGGTGTCCACATGAACCCCCAGACTCCAGAATCATTTCCATTTTCGTCAACTCTGATTCAAGGAGGCTAAGGCAAAAAATGGATACTTTATAATGCAATTTTGAAAACAATGGCAGTCGATGGTCTTTTTTAATTTTCAGACGGGACACCTCGAATGTTTTACAAATTTCATTCTCCTGGCCACGGACGAGGTCATAAACATATCCGACAAGTGTATGCAACGTATTATTGGTCCCTGTGAGGTAACTCATGAAGTTGGCATGTTGGCCCTCAACCCTATTAGTTGTAAATTCACCAAAGTTAAGGCACTCGTACATCCAACAAGTAACAATTTTCTCTTTGTACGGCACCAACCAATTATTCCAAATATATTCCCATACCTCTGAAAGAAATAAAAATTTTATAAAATGAACAAATAAATTATTAGAGTAACAATAACTATGAAATTCTTATCACGTTTACCATCTTCATTTAACTTTTCTTTCATCTTCCTGCAATTGTAATCGTACAATGCCTCTGTGGGAGACGAACACAAGGTCTTCCACTAGTATGAAAAATCCTTCCACATGTCGGTTTTGAAAGGATTTTTTCCACCGTCTTTTGATATTCTCCCTAACGTGCCACCTGCATAGGTTTTCAGTAGCACTCGGGAACACTGTGTCACACACGCTCATCAGGGCCAGGTCCCTGTCTGTGATAATAACGCGGGCTCCACACACCCATCGAGCATATCTCTGATCCGCTCCAATACCCATGTGAAGTTGTCCTGCCGTTCCCTCGATATAAATGCATGCGCAATACAAAACGACTTCGACATCGACGTAACGCCAATAACCTAAACAAATGGAATGTTGTACATGTTGGTCTTGTACGTCGTGTCTATGAACATCACGTGCGGGAATGCGCGCCACATTTTATACGAAGTAGGATGACAAAAGAAAACATCTTCCACGGCCTTAGTAGTTGCATTCGTTCGTGTTTCATACACGAACTCTTTAGATTGTAGCAGGTTTTCAAGTCCTACATTGGTGTCATGCCTTTTCTCCCCTCAGCCCTAAACTTCGACGTTAGATTGTATATGTCTTGAACAACACAGACACTGTGGGGAAAGTGCTCCCTTACGGCTGAATGGATATGTCGTGGCCGCACGTGCTGCCTGTGTAACTTCTCGACAAGATCAATTTCTTCGGCAGTCATCTTCCTAAGATGCACTAGCCCTCCTCGTACACAACAGGATCGTGGTTGTGCGTCTCATTTCTTACCTCTAACATCCAACTGTCACTCTTTCCTACGTACTTCCCTACGAGTTTAAAGGGACATCCTTTCTTTATGCTCCCAGTACGCCTACTTGTGCCAGTGAATTTAGGTTCACCACTACGATTGCATAATAGTTCAACATCCTTTTTCGTGACCGACCCACCAAAATGACGCACCCATGCTCGCGTCCTCTCATTTTATTTCACTTCTCCAAGTACACACGAGAATCAAAATACTGAAAAATTATAAAGCTAGACATAGAAAACATATATAAAACAAATAAAAAAATAAAATAAACAAAAGAATAAAAACCCTTCGTACTTTATCGGTTTTATAAGAAACCGTAGCCTTTCTTATCCGATCCTCATCCCCATCATTCTCTACGGTGTCCCCATGGTTTTTTTAGGTGAACCAAACCGTCACTCTCATCTGTGTCATTCCTATTAAAAGTATCCGACACACGTGTAATTTCTAGTTCTGACTGGTACGGGGGATGTCCGTAATCCAGCTCTGTTTGTGAGTGGTACATGTTCGGGGCATGCCCGTAAGAATTTCAAGGGGGATATCTGTACCCTTCACCGTCCCATGTCGGTCCAAATAAAGAGTTGTACGCCTCTTGAGCAAATGTGTTCGACGGGTTGGTTTCTCCTCCCCCCACGGAGGGTGACTCCCGTATACGTAATATTCCTAAAAAAGATAATGGTTAGATATTTCAAATAATAAGTTATAATAAAACATATACGAATTCAACCTGGTTCGAATCTTCGATATGTGGCACCTCATTCAAATCTGGAAGCTTCGTCTTTTGATAATGATCTCCCGAACCCAACATTGTTTTCGAATTAACGTGTTTTTGGATAACGAAGGCTGAAAAAACTCGAGTGTTTGGATGAATGAAAGCTCAAAGTTATTTATGATGAAAAAATCTCGAGTGTTACCGTTGGACGAAGGGTGAAAGCTCAAAGGTATTTATGATGAAAATCTGGTGGACAAGAGGTCACGGTTTGGCCTCCACGTGATGGTTCGAAGCACGAATCCCGGCCCTTTTGTCAACATCACAGTCTACCTCGTACCTTAAAACTGAACCTCTTACCCTAGAGGTCACGGTTAGGCCAAACCGTGACGGTTTGGTGACCGTTTTTCAACTTTATCAGGTCATTTGTCGTTTTGTTGTCACGAGGTGTCGGAAGACAGACACAGAAACCATGACCGCAAAGTCTTGCGGTCACGGTTAGGTACCAAAACGTGACCTTTAGCCCTAACCGTGACCTTTTGGTCCGGCCTACCCCAAAAAACCCAGCGATGTCTTCATTAGGACCCTTTAGCAATAAGACCATTAGACATCATTCTTTTCATACGATTTTGTATGCATCAAAAGTTGATAATTTATGAATGATTATATCCTAAGTTCATAATAGTAATTATTATAAGAATAATGCATATAAATTATTTAAAGATCAAGAATTAGAAAACCCACTACGACAAAGCTGTTAATAGATAACGTGTAAAATAGGACGTGCGAAAAAGATGACGCGCATTTTCGCGTGTCATAGAACTTATGTCGTATTTTAAAAAATTTAAAAAAATTGATACGTATTTTGCGTGGCATATTTTTCCGTCATGTTTTAAAAACCCGCGCCCATTTCAATCCCCCTAGCATCCTTAAATTGATTTTGCCCTAATTTCTCCATTCTCCCTGGGCATCAAAGTTTTGATTATAGACTACAATCAAGAACAATAATAAATATAATTTAGTGTAATGATTAGTAAAAGTAATTTTTAGTTTGATGTAACACTAAATATTAGTTTTATACTAAACCAAATTCATAGTCCTGATATATTAATCACAAATAGTAAGAAAGTGAATTTCATATCTAGTACCCATGATAATCAAAGTCTTTGATTTGAATAATGGTAATCAAAAATTTATCTTTAAATTATAATATTTTAGGCATAAATAAGTAATTGACTAAGGATTTCTATATATCTCTACTATATATAAAACATATGAGATGAATATATTTGGAATTTTGTATAAAGTGTAAGACACCTAAAATATTTTTTAAGCATAGAGTACAAGTATATAATGCAATAATTTCTAATTTACCCTCATTTAATAAACTTCTCTTCATTAATATTTTATTTAGTACACATTAGGTTATTTAATTTAATTCATTGAGTATTATTTCATTTACTATATTTTAAATTTACATTTACTTTTTATATACTTTATAATTATATACAATCTTCATCAAATATTAACTTAAAATACTTAACCGTATAACATTATATGCTTTATAACTTATACTCTCAAGTTAAGTCAAATTTACACTTAATCTTCTTAATTTTAAAAAAGTTTTCTTTTTTTTCTTTTAACCAAATTACAATATAGTACATTAACTTTAATAAAACTAAAATTTACGTATTCGCAATATTTTTTTGTTTCGAGGATTAATTTTATATCAGTATTTTTTTTGTTACACTTTTTTTAATCAGCTTTTCAGGTGTGAATTTTTACATCTGGTTAATACTAATGTATAAATCATCAGAATTGGCATTTCTAAATTTTACAATCCCGTGTATAACACGGATCACTCTACTAGTAATATAAAAATATAGAAAGGTCAAGCGGGTTAAGTTGAAAATAAATAAACTATGTCTAAATCAAATTAAAAAGTTAAAAATAAATAAAGTATGTCTAAATCAAATTAAAACCACGCATGATTTATCAATTTCCTATTTTCCTATGCAAGAAATTATCGGAGTTTCATTAGAATAACTCGATATTTTAATGGATTCATTAATATCAAAATTAGGTTTAAATATTTTCTTTTAAACGGCAACCCAAAATTTTCATTCCACTAAAATCACCAACATATAATTACACTAGAAATGCTAGCAAGGTGCTAGAATCAAAGACTAAAAACAAGACAAACATGATTATGAATACGAAAACAACATCGGGGCATACCCCATTGGAAATGCTAAAAATAACCTATGATTGTAGTATGTATGGCCGAAGACCTCCAAAAGAGATTTATGTAAAAAAACTCCATCCTCGTGCCAAAATGATTGTGATGTTTAAATAGATGTACATCGGGTCATACCTTTGCAACTGACCCATTGTACATTCAGTTATTCAATGTACTCTATCCACTATGAATCGTCCTGATTATTGATGTTAATTTGCTTAAAAGACTCATCTTTATCGCCATTATACAATCTCCCATTAAATCTTACGAAAACAAACCATAAAATTCATTTGATAATAATATATAATTCATAATTGCATTAGAATAATATATAAATAAAAATTTAATAACAAATCACATGAGTTACAATATGAATTATTTTCAAGATTTAAGAAAATAATCAAACAGATCTCTAGCGTAATCCAAATTTGCATGTATTATACTATGGTCTACTTTTGAAATAATAAAGAACAATGATAAGTTAATTAAACAATACTAACGTACATTATGATGTGTTTGTTGAGAATAATATGGTTACAACTCAATTCTTAAACCGATCTTTTTTCTAATTATGATCTTATATCTGTTATGTTTGTTTGTGTAGAGGGTATTGCTGGAACAAATTTTGGTTGGAGGTCAAAAGTCACTAGATTGTTGGTCAATGTTGGTGAACAAGTTACTGGATAATGCAGTTGGGCTAAATGATTCACGTGGGCTCTATTTGGGGTTTCTCTATTTTGGGCTTGTCAACCCTCGTAAGTCATATGCCACTGATTTAAAAGACGGAAGTCACACATTTTCGGGTAGGGGTGTGCACGGTGCAGTTCGGTGAGGTTAATATAATTTCCGAAACCAAAACCGCGAGTTCGGTTAATACCATTTTTTTAACCGTAACCGCAACCGAAACTTCGGTTAACAACCAGTTATGGTTAATTTATGGTTAATTTCGATTAATTGACCAATATATTTAACATATGCTTTTAAACTAGAATATTAACTAATAAATTATTGTCAGGCTAGGTTTTCACCAATTTTATAAGGCAATGCACGATATGGTTGGTTTTTGAGGTCTTACCAAAACCGAAACTGAAGTGGGGGTGTGTATACAACAAAGTGTGTGCGCATTTTGCATTGTTTTTTGTGTGTTTATAATGTTTCTTCAATACATAATGGAATCCACCATGTAAATATATTTTTATAAGTGAGAATTAAAAAGATGAATATATCAAATTCTAGTAAAGTCATGAGTAGTATTGTAAATTTATTGTATATTAATGACATTTGGTTTGGTGTGGTTAATGCGGTTAATTTGCACATCAAAACCGAAACCGAATCATAATGGGCGGTTAATCGGTTGTGCATTAACCGAACCTAGAGACCCGGGAAATCAAATCAAGATGAAAAAGAAGATCCGAAGCCACACGAGAAGTCAAGTTACCATGCGAAAACTAGCTTCTCGCGCGAGAACTATCTTCTCGCGCGAGAACTCTTTTTGTACTATATATAGAGTTTGTGCCTTGTAATAGTAAATGCTTTTGATCACTTTCCTGTATTTGTACCCACTTTTAAACACTTGAATTTAGAGAGAAATAGAAAGAGAAGTTTATTTACTTTGTGTTTATCATTCTATTCTTCTACTTCTAATCCATAAGTGTTTACATTCCGCATTCACAATTACGAGATCGATCTGAATATTGTAACGATCCTTACAAATGGTATTAGAGCTTGGTATACTCTTGATTGATTGATTGAAGATTGAAAAAGGTGATTCTGAGGAATTCATGATATTGAATTCATCACAAACCAAAGTTATTCTGCTTAATTTCTGTCAAATTCGATCATTTGAAGACTATGAAGCTGTTAGACATGATATTCATCGATTTGGTGATCTTTTGAGCTTAAAATATGATTAATTGAATCAATTAGAGATAATTAGGATCATAATTGAACCTAAATCACTAATTAAACACTTGATTAATCAAATGTTAATCAAATTGGTGAAGAATTAAGGGTGAAACAGTCGAATTGAAGGAGAAAAAGCTCAGGAGAAAACTTTTGATTTTCTGCGAAAACTAAGTTTTCGCCTGAGAACTTGAGTTTGTTACAAAAGTTTGTTACAAAAGATTCCTTCCGCCCGATAACTTGGACTTTTTGCAGTTCAGTTACAAAGCTTTCCGCTCGAGAACTTAAAAGGTTTCGCGCGACAAGTTGACATTTCACGCGAGAACTTAAAGTTTGATGTTTTCTGAAGTTTTTGATTTCTGATTTTAAGAAAGATGGCCGATCTTAAGCACATCACTGCTACACTGAATCTCGACAATGAGATTGGTACAAGACCAAGCCACCAAGACTACTCAGTGAAGAAGACTACCCCGACTGGGCATTTAGGTTTGAGAACCATGTCATTTATACGGAACACCGGATGATGCGATCAATCAAACAAGTTCCATACATTCCGGTATATAAGAATGAAAATGGTGAATTGGTTCCTAAACCTGAACACCTATTGTGACAACTCACTCAAAACTCATATGATTATCTTATGCCAATGCAGTAGACCAGTGATGTAACACAACCATGTAACGTAATTTTCGGGAAAAAAATTCTTTCAACATGGGGATAATGTAGCATCTGGTAATTTTCCGTTACCAAACTCCGTTAGTTCCGTTAGGTCTTGCATACACATGTCGTGAGCACAGACTAGTTGTCGTTGAACGTTGGTGACTTAATAATAATTAACAATGGCTACTGAATAATAAATTGATGTATAATGTTGATTAGTAATATGTGGTTATGTGATTCATTAATGTTAAGTGTTATTTGTGGTTTTGCATTATAACGTGACTACGTGTGATGTACGTAATCCATGTGTAGTGTTTCTAGCTAAATATATAATTGTTACTAGTGGGTAATAAGCCATGTGTTATGTGGTTAGAAACTAATTAAAAGGGGTTAAAATCTTAGTCTTTATAAAATAAAACATGAGGGGTTAATTGGGTAATTGTATTTAATCAAAATAGAAAGAAAAGGAAGCAAACCCTAGCCCTACCCCCCCCCCCCTTACGGGGTCGAGATCACCAACACACACACACCATTGGATTTTATGAAGAACACCAAGCAAGTCTCGATTTTGATTTAGATTCAAGTGTTACAAGTTGTTTACAAGTGCTATCATCATTTAAACACACCTAAAGGTAAGTATTTGTCAAGTTTTTTTCATGGTTATGATACTTCAAGAACCCTAATTCGAATTTTATAGATCAAAAATCAAAATTGATGATGATGGATAATGATATGATGTTAGTTATGATGTATTGTTGATAGATTGTGGTGATTTATACAAGAAATTCATGATTTTGATCATCTAGTTCATACCTTACTCAAAATAGTAACTTTTGATCATGAAATTGTGCAATTGATGGTTGTTGATGATTCTAGGATGTTAATTGTGCTCAATAGATGTTGTTTTATGATGATTATGCAAGCATTGAATGAAATTTGGTATCTTATTCACAGATTGCCTGAAATAGAAACTTTTGGATCATGAAGGTACAGGTTCTTGTGAATTATGATTGGTTAATGTGTTTGAATGGTATCTATGAACTAGTATAGCCATGTTATTGGTGAATTTATATTGAAGTTGATAAAGGTTGGACTTTTTGATATTGCTTTCCCAAAAGGGAAACTTTAAATTTGAAGATCATTGGATAATATGAGTTAGACATGTTTATGATGCTAGGATCATGTTAGAATATTTATTGATGATGTCTAATATGTTGGATTGTGTTAATTGGGTTAATTGGATGGTTGATGAACTAGTTGAAAAAATCCAGGTTTTTTGAAGAATGTGCAGTTTACATGTTATGTTGTATGATGAATTGGATTAGCATGAGAATCATGATAAGTCTTATGTGTTATAATGTGACTTATGAGAATAACTTGCATAGTAATCTGGAATGGTATGTTGAATGATTTATTTCTACACTTGATCAAACATGAACTTAATTGATATGTCACCAATGGGTCAAACGGGTCAACTGGGTCTAATGTGTCTTGTTTTTCAAAAACCTTATGTCAAAGTGCTATAGAGCACTTAGGGTTGTTAAAGATTTTATGTACACATAATTATGTAGTTGTGTGTTCTAGGTAACCTCTGAAGATTGTCTTTGCACTCACTATTAGCTTTCATCATTGCTCGTATGCATACCAGGTGAGTTCATGCCCCACTTTTTATACGCTCTCTCTTTTGGAGAAGATAGCATACTTGTTTACAAACGCATTACTATTTTAAGTTATGTATAGTGTAACGTAGTGTAATATACCTTGAAAGTCTTCCCACTTTCAGATTGTAAATATTGGTAACTAGTGGGGAATGCTAGGTAGTACTACTGGGCCTGACAAGCCCCATCTGTGCGACTCCAGGTCAACGGGTGCAATATTTTCCTAAACACAAACATCATCACAACTTGGTAGGTTGTGATGGGAGGCAAACAAACAAAACAGATGTCAGCTTTGATCGCGAAATCACTATAGTTATTACTTGTGAATATAGATTAGCTATCTATTTCAATGCACTTCTTATGTTTTCAACAATTACTGTTTATGTTAAACGCAAACTCTTGAACTCACCAACCATTATGTTGACTCTTTTAGTATGTTATTCTCAGGTCGAGGTTAACAGCTGCCGTATGAGCACGCACGGGTCAAGCATATGCATTTAGAAAGCTGATGTCATTTACTTTTTGAATGGTTTACATTTGGTTTAAATCATGGTTTGGCGCGTGTTTTGTCAAGTTACATTTCTAGTACTTTGAGTTTAACTATTTATAAAATGCTTCCGCAAATGTTTTAAAGTTACAAACTCTATTTTATTTTATACGTTGCATATAGTGTCGTTCTGAGTAACTAATAACTGGGATCCTGGTTTGTTCACATGCGTCACAGTAAAACCCCACACGTGGATTTTGAGGGTGTGACAGATTGGTATCAAAGTCATCGGTTATAGGAAACTAGATTGCATGCACATTAGTCTATAACCATACACAGTTAGTCAGTTAGTTACTCGTTGCTTATTCCCTTACTGTATACTCATTAGCATACACATCACGTACCCTGCAGTATGGCATCATCCTCACGAGCTGCGGGTAAGAGACCAACAGGTTTTGATTCCCCTTCATTTTCTAATTCCCCTCCTCCTCCTCCTGTACCCGACCGAACACCTGATTCGCCTACACTTGACTACCCTCCTGGAGAGATGAATTAGGATCAACTGTTTGCGTTGATGGAATGTAATGCCCCACGGGATTGGAGTTTTATCCTGATTATGTGGACCACATGATATATAAGGAGCGCGTGCCTACTAAGAGACTGAGGACTAGGAATAGTTCTGAGCACTCTATATTTTCACTTCCTCCAATAAAACAATCTACCGAGCAGGTGATTGCAGCTCTAATTGTAGCATTGGATATGGAAAAATGATGCACTTAGTGGCTTACAGAGCCGGTCGCTGAACTACGATATCAAATGTGAGAGATGAAGAAGGAAGTGGCTGAGGTGAAAGAATTACAATATAAGTGCTATCAGCATCCATGCAATTTGACTGATAGGATGGCTCAGATGACCCACCGATCAGAGGCTAGAGAAAACACCTTACATGAACATGGGGTGAGACTTGCTGATTTGGAGGCATAGTTCGTGGCAATGCACATAGCTACGGAACCCGAGGCAGAGCCGGAAGAAGAAGAAGAGCCTGAAGAAGAACGGGAAGAAGCCCCAGAAGACGAGGAAGAGCCTAAGGAGATGGAGGAAGACAGTGATGGATCTAATGTCCTAGACTGATTCTTACTTTCATTTGACTTAGACTAAGCAGTGTTTGCTTTTGAAAACCTATGTTGGAAGGGTTGTTTCCCATCCAACTGAAAAACTAAAATTTTGACATTGATTGAATATTTTGTGAAATGGTTACAATTTATTTATCTTTGCTTATTATTTTGGTTATAAATATTGTGGTTGATAAACTGCTTTATTTTCTTACTATTTACTAATGCTTTAATCAGATAAATATGTTACATGTTGCTCCTTTTTGGTGTTTGTGAATGTAAAGTGAAAATGGAAGCCGATGGTAGAGGACGTGGTCATGGACGTGGCGCTGGACGTGGCGCTGAACGTGGGTGCGGTGCGGGAGCGATTAACATGACCCCCGCAGAACTGGCTGCTCTGATCAATAAGCATACGCAGGTGGCAGTGGCTGTAGTGCACGCTGCACAAGTGCACACTGCACAGCCAGCAGGTAAATAATACAAGTGACTTAACAAACACTCTAGTTACTTGTTTAAACCATTAAACTAAACAAATGTGATTTGTTGAAATAGGACCCCCACCCTATACCTACAAAACTTTCCTGGATTGTAAGCCCCACACCTATAGTGGAGCTGAATGGCGGTAGGACTGGTAAGATGGTTTGAGATGACTGAATCAGTCATCGCCAAATACAACTGCCCGCCGGTTGATTAAGTAAAGTATGCGACCGGGACTCTAGAAGGCGTAGCACTCTCTTGGTGGAATGCCCAGGTACAAATGTTGGGTCAGGCGATGGCCAACGACTTACCCTAGGATGAGTTTAAGACAATGATGATTGAGTATTACCCTCGTGATGAGGTGCAAAAACTGGAAATGGAGTTGTGGCAGCTGAAGATGCAAGATTCTGAGATTGAGGCCTACACTACCAGGTCTCACGAGCCGGCAACATTATGCCCCGGATGTTGACCTCGATGCACAAAAGGATAGAGGTATATCTGTGTGGTTTGGTTCCTGAAATCCAAAGCCTGGTCACTGCCTCCAACCCCACTACAATTCAGCAAGCAATTCGGTTGGCTCACAAGTTGACAGATCAGGCAGTGGAGCCAGGTAAACTGCCTAAACGGGATACGGTGGCGAGTGTACTTACGGTGGAGAGTGTATCAGACAATAAACGCAAGTGGGATGGTCCAAACAACAAATGATCAACTTCAGGCAACCAGCAACAACAACAACATGACAACAACTGAGGAATTTCAATAACAATTGAGGTTTCAATCAAACCGCCACTACCAACCAAGGACAAGGAGGATACGTTGGGAGGTATCCTAAGTGTAACAAGTTGCAATTAACATCACACCGGAGGTGTGATAACTTCAAGTGCTAAAGATGTGGAAAGTTGGGACACGCTGTGAAGGACTGACGTGGCGAGCTAATGAAAAAGCCACAACAGCCACAAGAAACACCTAAGGGCTGTTTTAAGTGCGGGAAAGAGGGTCACTATAAAAAGAACCGCCCTCAGTTGAAAAAGCATGGCAATGACACCGGGAATAATGGAAACAACAATAAAGCTGGAAACAATGGTGGCAACAATGGTGGAACAAAAGGGAGAGTGTTCGTCATTGGTTAAGATGAGGCTCTAAATGACCCTGATATAGTTACTGGTAAATTTCCTATAAATGGTCGATATGCGCTGTATTATTTGAAACTAGAGCCGATAGGAGCTTTATTTCCACCAAGTTCAGTAGCCTTATGAACGATATGTCTTCTACATTGGAATTCACCTATACCATAGAGTTAGCCGATGGTAAACAAATTCATATCACGTATATTCATAAGCCAGACACGTTTTTGACATTGATATTATGGCCATTACACTCAGGAGTTTTGATGTAGTCATGGGAATAGATTGGCTATCCGGAAAGCAGGCACAGGTAGTGTGCCATGAGAAGATTGTACGTATTCCTCTTAAGGATGGTGAAATTATTTTAGTCAAAAGCGAAAGGAGTGGTGCTATGATAGGCATCGTATTAATCATGAAGGCGTAGAAGATGCTACGTAGAGGTAGACTAGTAATACTGGCCTTGGTGACTGAAAAGCAACAAGAGGAAAGGAAGATGGAGGATATTCCAGTGGTTTATGACTTCCCATAGGTGTTTCCAGAGGATTTGCCTGGATTACCACCTCTTCACCAAGTGTAATTCTAGATTGAGTTGACTCCCGGTGCAGCCCTAATCACTAGAGCACCAAATCAATTGGCACTGAATAAGTTGCAGGAATTGTCAGCACAACTTTAGGATCTATTGGATAAGGGCTTTATTTGACCTAGCTCGTCACCTTGAGGAGCCCTTGTTCTGTTCGTTAAAAAGAAGGATGGTACATTTCGGATGTGCATTGACTACAGAGAATTGAACAAGGTCACAGTCAAGAACACCTGTTCGATCAACTTGAGGGATCCCGTTACTATTCTAAGATTGATTAAAGGTCTAGATATCATTAGTTGAGAGTTCGAGAAGAAGACATCTCAACGAAGGCATTCAGGACCCGCTATAGCCATTATGAATTCTTGGTTATGCATTTGGGTTGACTAATGCACTAACGGTGTTCATGGATCTCATGAACTGCGTGTGTAAACCCTACCTTGATTAGTTTGTTATTGTTTTTATCAATGCCATATTGATCTATTCCAATACCAAGGAGGAACACGAAGAGCATCTACGATTGATCTTAGAACTGTTAAAGATAGAATAACTATATGCTAAATTCTCTAAGTGTGACTTCTGGATACGAGAGGTGCAGTTTTTGGGTCACGATGTGAGTGAGAAAGGAATCCATATAGATCCTACAAAGGTGGAAGCAATTAAGAATTGGACGGTTCCTAAGACGCCTAGTGAGATACATCAATTCCTTGGATTGGCAAGATACTATCGACGCTTCATTGAGGGATTTTCCAAGATTGCCCAACCCCTCACTGCCTTGACACATAAAAGTACATCGTTTAAATAGGGAGAAAGTCAAGAATCAGCCTTTCAATTATTGAAGCAGAAACTCTACAGTGCGCCAATACCGGCGTTACCAGAAGGGTCAGATGATTTTGTGCTGTACTGCGATGCATCCATTTAAGGACTGGGTTGTGTCTTGATGCAGCGAGATAAGGTGATAGCCTACGCCTCAAGACAACTAAAAGTACATGAGAAGAATTATACCACCCATGACTAGGAACTGGGTGCAGTGGTTTTTGCTTTGAAGATCTGTAGACACTACTTGTATGGTACCAAATGCACCATTTACACCGATCACAAGAGTCTTCAGCATATCTTTGAGCAAAAGGAACTAAATGTGAGGCAACGGTGTTGGGTGGAGTTATTGAATGACTATGATTGTGCTATCAAGTATCTTCTGGGGAATGCAAACGTGGTTGCTGATGCTTTAAGCTGGAAAGAAACAACTAAGCCTAGGCGAGTGCGAGCTTTACAGCTTACGATCAGCACTCAACTGACTGAACAAATTAAGGAAGCATAGCCAGAAGCTCTAAAAAAGAAAATGTCAGGTCTGAATCTCTATGTGGGATGGATAAATAGCTTGAGGTGAAAGCTGATGGGATTCGTTAATTTATGGATAGACTTTGGGTGCCTGCCTATGGAAATCTAAGGGATTTGGTTATGAGTGAGGCACATAAATCCAAATACTCAATACATCCCGGTTCAGACAAAATGTATCATGATCTTAAGGCACACTATTGGTGGCCTAACATGAAGGCAGATGTAGCTACCTATGTGAGCAAGTGTTTAACCTGCTCTAAGGTGAAAGTTGAATATCAGAAGCCATCAGGGCTACTGCAACAACCCGATATTCCTTTTTAGAAGTGGGAGTAGATCTCTAGGGGTCAGGCATTGGTGTTCGTAGCTATTTATATCTAGTTGTACTTTTCGCAGACTTCTCGCGCGAGAATTACTCTTCACGCGAGAACCTTCCTTTCGCACGAAAACTTTGTCCAACTTTCTTACTTTGAAATTTCCAGGTGTTACAAGTCCACCCCTTTATTTAGGTTTCATCCTCGAAACCTGTCATTCATCAAACAGATGAGGGTAATGTTGCCTTATCTCTTCCTTTGTTTCACAAGGGGACTCCGACCCCTTCCTGTGCTTCCACTGTACTGCAAAAATGGAACCACTTTATTCCTTAATCTCTTCTCCTTTCTATCAATGACAGCCATGGGTTGCTCCATATAACTGAGTCGTTCATCCACCTCGATATCCTCTAGTGGCACTACCATATCCTCGTCGGCTAAACACTTTGTCAGATGATATACATGGAACGTCAGATGGACTCCACTTAATTCATCGGGTATTTCTAACTTATAAGCCACATCTCCTACCCTCGTGACAATCTTAAATGGCCAAATATATCTCAAGCTCAGCTTCCCTCGCTTCCTAAATCAGATGAAACATTTCCAAAGAGAGACTTTCAACATAACTCTATCGCCCACATCAAACTCAATCTGTCTACGCCTCTTGCCGGCACACGACTATTGTCTATCCTTCGCTGTCTTCATAAAGGCCTTGATATTTTCCAACTTTTCGGTCGTAGCCTCGATCACCTCAATACTTCCCAACTCCTTCTGCCCGATCTCATCCTAACACACGGGCGTTTTACACCTTCTACCTTATAGCATCTCATGAGGAGGCATACCAATGATGGCATGATAATAGTTGTTATATGGCAACTCGGCTAACGGTAAGTGTCTGAATGGTGCATGCACAAAGCATATCTTCTAGTGTCTGAATGGTTCTCTCGGACTGACCATCTGTCTGCGGATGGTAAGCCGTACTGATATGTAACCTCGTCCCCATCGCATCGTGAAATCTCTTCCAAAACTTCGATGTAAACCGAGTGTCACGGTCAGACATGATAGACATCGGTACACCATGATGAGCTAGAATGTCTTTGACAAACAGATTTGCCAACCTTCTAGATGAATGTGTTTCATGGATTGACAAGAAGTGAGCACTTTTTGTCAAACGATCAACTATCACCCATATGGTATTGTAACCCCTTATCATGCGTGGCAACTTCATGATGAAGTCCATGGTGTTGTGCTCCTATTTCCACTCGGGTATATCCAAAGGTTGGATTTCCCCGTATGGCTTCTGATGCTCCACCTTTACTTACAAAGAAGTAAGGCACTTACTCACATACTTTGCTACATCGGCTTTATTCCCGGCCACCAATAATCCTTCCATATCATGATACATCTTTGTGGCATCGGGATGAATCAAGTATCAGGTCTTATGAGCCTCGTCCATGACATTCCCTCTTAGATCCCGATAACGAGGTATCCATATCCGTCCAGATCGTATTCTAACACCGAGAGTGTTCTCACCCAACTCTGTGACTAGACCCTACATACGCACGAAATTAATACGATCTTCTTTCACTACTTCATCCTGAAAATCTTTGATCTATTTAATTACGTCAGCTATCATAACCAACTGATAAGCCTTCACCTGAATCGGCTCGAGTCTCTCCTTTCTGCTAAGGGCATCGGCCACAACGTTGGCCTTAACCTGATGGTAATGGATCTCAGAATCATAGTCCTTAATAAGATCCAACCATCTCCTTTGCCTCATGTTTAGGTCCTTTTGCTCAAAGAAGTACTTCAAGCTCTTGTCGTCGGTGAAGATGGTGCACTTCGTCCCGCACAAGTAGTGCCTCCAAATATTCAGCGCAAAGACCACAACCACTAACTCCAAAACATGAGTGGGGTAGTTAGCCTCATGGATCTTCAATTGCCGAGATGCATACGCTATAACCCTCCCTCGTTGCATCAACACGCAACCCAATCCCGAATAAGAAGCATCCGAATAGACCACCAAGTCTTCTCTTCCTTCGAGTAACGTCAAGGAAGAAGCTTGAGTCAATGTCATCTTCAACCCCTCAAAAGCATTCTCTTGCTCGTGACCCATACAAACTTCACATCCTTACGGGTCAACTTAGTCAATGAAGAAGCTATCTTGGTGAAGTCTTGGATGAATCTCCTGTAATAACCCGCCAAACCCAAGAAACTACGGATCTCGGATGGCGTCTTTGGAGACTTCCATTGATAATAATTATTTATTATCTTTTCATCATCGTTCTTCATCATTTATCATCGTACATTTTGTACTTTCGTTCATTAACATCATTCGTTAATCATCATTTATCTTTATATGGATCCTGCTATATGCAATACCCCCACGTCATGCCCCAGGGCTGATATGTGCTGAGGTTTATAAATAAATCCCCACGTCATGCTTAGAAGCTGACACTGTACTGGGGTATGCAACAAGGATCCCATCACACCTTGGTCAGTCACAATGACTAGACCCCTATGCGCATTTCCAAGGGTTAGCTAAACCACACACAGTTGACCAAACAACTAACCGCATACAGTTGAGCAAACAACTAACCGCACACAGTTGAGCAAACAACTAACTCACAATAAACTTATGATTTGAAATTATGAATGTCATACACGGTTGAAATCTCAATCTGACGTGGTCCTAGTCACTACGGAGCGGATAGACGAGAAATCGCACCAGCTCACATTTATAAACATTAACATAATTACCTTAATCAATATCTTTAATCATACCACAAATTCATTATACTTATATAGTATAATCTAAATTAGGATAATAGTCTTACTTTACTGAAAGAATCATCAAAAGTCTCAATCTATCTATATCTATCTTTATTTATTTTTATTTTGTTTAACTTATCATTTTCTAAAACACAAAATTGATAGTCAGTTCCGAGGGTTATTGAGTATGCTTAGTGTGTCCATGGATTGATACTCGATTCTTACTAACACTATATTACCTCATGATAGGTACATTGCCTTTTGTATGTGTAGTTTAGTATTAGTAATAACCAATTAAAACTGAATGTGTGTGAAAAACCTTTATCAAAATTATATAATTTTCACACGCATCAAGTTTTTGGTGTTGTTGTCGGGGACACATGGTAGTTTGAAAGACAATCAAATTTTTGACTATTTTGTTTTACTTAAATTTTTTTTTTTAAAATAATTATATAAAAAAAGAAGAAGTCGATCCACATAATGCTATCATAGTTGAAAACAATGAAGGACTAAGCTTCAAAGTTAATGGTCATCAGTTAATGCCCAAATCGATGTGCTAACTAAGATTTTCTAAGAGGTGATAACCTCCACCTCATTAAAAACTAAGTGTGGGGAAAGGTCTAGCCAAGAACACGTAACCAAAACATGGCTCTATGTTACTTTCTGTCTGTTTATTTTTATTTTGTTATGTGTGCTTAGGACTTTAATTTTATGTTTTAAATAATTGGTGATGTTTTAGATTAATCCCGATGTTTTCTTTTGACCTCATTCAAGGCGGCTGTAGGAAACGATCACACGCCTTTGACTCAGCATTTTAGGGGAGTTTTCGTTTGTCTTTCTCTGCTTAATATTTATTGTGAATCACATTGAGAACAAAGTGAAGTTTAAGTGTGGGGAAGGGTACACATGTTTTATACTTTGCTTAAAAATAGGTCCAAGTTATAATTAAATATTTTGCAAAAATTCACTCTAGTTTTAATGTTTGTGGCAACAACACAGTAAATATGAAACAATTTTTTATAAAACAAAATATAAATATACGTTTTCGAGAAATAAATAAGCAAAGAAAGCAAACCCAGATTATATTAAACATGTTTTTTGTGATCTCCTAAAAAGCAAAATGAGTTGATGAAAATATTCAAACATGTAAAATAAAACACTTACACCCAATTTCATCCGTTATGTGAGCTTATTTTTAGCCTTAAACAAGCTTTGCACTTATGCATTTTTGCTTTCATTATGGATATATTGAGGGTGCCTTATGTTGCGTGTGAGTTAGAACTTGTTTTGGGGCATTTCAAAACCTTATAAGTATTTCTTGCATAAAAAGGATTTAGGGAATTAGGAAAACCCAACATTCTAGCCTTTACTAGTTTCAGATATTCTTACCCAAACGTTATCCCTAGTTAGCCCTATCGAGCTTAAAACGTTTTCATTTTCCATCACCCAAACCACTAAGCGACTAAATCTAAAAAAACCTTCAACAAAACCTTTTTCTGTTAAATACAAGTTTTGCTTATTTCAAAAAAAAAGAAAAAGAAAAGAAGGAAGAGGAAAACTAGTTCCGTCATTTTGTGGTATTTCAAAATATATGATCAAGAAAGGAAAAAATGATATGAAAAATGCCTAACTTGTGAAGAATTGGTTTCACGAAGGAAAATGCAGCAAAAACCAAATCGAATCCAAGAATTCGACATCCAAATCCGTTGGGTGCTTTTAGGCTTCAAGTCGAACAACCCTTAAGAAAAGGATAGCTACGTATACCTTCAGGTTAAGGAGAAGGTGCAGTTTTTCAAAATGTAATACGGTCTTGACAATCTGACCATAAACGAGTTATTGAGTTTGCATATCCCTTGTAGATCGAGTATTGTATGAGGAAACCTTTTTTATTACTTTTCTGTTAGTTTATATCAATAAAATAATCCAAGATCATCGTCTTTAGCATTTAGCCACTTTTTCCCCAAATAATCCATACCCTAAACCTGAGCCAAGTTACATCCCATCAAAGACCAAATGATTTATGCAAATAATATCTAACATAGGTGGAGATTTGATCACTTACCAAGCATATGATTTCACATGTATTCATACTAGGCAATTGAGCGTATTAGTCATACTTCACCTTATGTATAATTCCATATATATAGCCGAGTGTGAGTGCATCTTGTGAGCAGTGTGAATTTTTACATGTTAAAAATCTTTACAAGCCATTCTATTGCTTGAAAGGATATCATTCCACATGTGTTTAACTATTTATATTTGGGTAAACCAAGTTTGCTTGTATAGTTCTCGAAAGACATATTTATATCTTATTTTTTGGGTTTTTGGTGGTGTTGCTATTTTGAGTGATTTTGGTTGAGGACAAGAAAGTTTAAGTATGGGGATATTTGATGTGCATCAAATTATACATATAAAACACATCAATTGCATATCAGTTATCTTAGAAACTCTTACTTAAATGATGATTTGATACTAAAATCGTTCATATTGTGTTTTCAGGCTTGGAAAAGACCAAGGTGATCAAAAGGAGCTTAAACAAAGAGAAAGTTGAAGAAAACAAGCTCTAAAATTCAAATATGGGGCCGTGCCTCACTAATCACACCCCCATGACCAGCCTAAAACACACCCCCGTGCTTAAATTAGCAAACCCCCCGATTGGACATCCGACAGGACAAAAAGTACCGTTCCCAAAAAGTAGTCATGGGGGTGTGCCTCATGAGGTATGGGTGTGACTACCCCAAACACGGGGCCATGCCGCTTGAGGCATAGGGGAGTGCCCCCGACAACTTCTGAGCGTACGAGCTGACCAACTTATGTAAGCATTGTACTAACACGGGGCTGTGCTTTTTAGGCATGGGGTCGTGCTTAAACACTCCAAAAAGCATATAAATAGGAGCTCATTTACAACTTTGAAAGAAGCTTTTGGGAGGTGAAGTGCAAGTGTTCCCCCTCAGGAACCCAACCTTTAGAGGTCCTGAGAAGGTTTTGGAGGTTCATTTAACATTTAGAAGAAGCTCGGGATCGTTTAACATCATCCATAGTCGATCACAGGTTTGATTGTTCTAATTTATTGGTGATTTTATTACTATCTTCTATCTTTGTTGTTATGTTCAAGCTCATTATGAGCTAAACTTCATTTGTTATCCTAATTTAGTGAAACTTTATGTAACATGTGATGAACTAGTGGTGTGGTTTATATTATGTTAATGTTATGTGATCTTGGGAAAACGTTTGATGGGTAGCACCTACATTTGAATGGGAAGTTATAAACTTATGATTTGTAATTGTGAATGTCATACAAGGTTGAAAAACGTATGATCAACTTTCATTTGTGAAACTGGTCTTCATAATAAATCCATGACTAATTAACTAGAGATGGTTATTAGAAATCATATCACCTTAACTTTCTGATCATTTGCAGGTTCTCTTTTAATTGTCTGAGAAATCAACAGTAATTGTTATAGTTTTCTAAGATTAATGGTATGTCAGAAAAGAACTTGATCAACCCTCTTCTTACATTTAGTTATGTTTTCAGAAATCGTATGTCGAAAAGGCCACAAAAGATTTACCTACATTACTAGGGCTTTGACCTAAGCAATAAATCTCAACCTGACGTGGTTCTAGTCACTACAGAGTGGATAGACGAGAAATCACACCAACTCACATTTATAAACATTAATATAATTACTTTAATCAATATCTTTAATCACACCATAAATTCATCATGATTACATAAGTGTAATCTAAATTACGATAACAGTCTTACTTCATTGAAAGAATCACCAAAAGTCTCAATCTATCTATACATATCTTTATTTATTATTATTTTGTTTAACTTATCATTTTCTAAAACACAAAATTGATAGTCAATTACGAGGGTTGTTGAGTAGGCTTAGTGTGTCCACGAATTGATACTTGGTTCTTACCAAAACTATATTATCTCACGATAGGTACACTTGCCTTTTGTGTGTATAGTTTAGTATTAATAATAATCAATTAAAACTAAATCTATGCAAAAAAACCTTTATCAAACTTATATACTTTTCACACGCATCAACAGGGTTCTACCGCGAGACACGTGACAAAGCAGGATCTCTGACACAGTCGTATTAAACGACAATATATGTGTTTTAAAATAAGTGTTTGACCTTAAATCTGAGTATACCAAAGTTTTCAATGTAATCAACGCGGAAGCGTAAACGTTGGAAATACCATGAGCAATAAATGCGCAAAATAAAGCGCCCAATGAAAAGTAATAAATGTAAATAAACTTGCTTTTAAATGATAAAATGATTCATGAACCTCATATGTGCAACCCTAGCCGCCTGCAACCTTAGAACATATGCTAAAATATGTCAACACAAGTTTGGTGAGTTCACAGGTGTAAAACAACAAATGTGTTTAAACGTTTTCTTGGTAAGAGTAAACAAAGGTATACCATAGGTAGGTAGCATTTATATCGAGTCACTAGCATCAACTAACATCTTAGAACCATCAATTCATTCCAATTTTATCAAAATCATATGATTTTCATAAAATCCCCAAATTAAAGTTTCATTAATAAGTAAGCCTTGGTTTTTTTTATCAAAATGACATAATTTCACAAAACCAATCCGTATAAAAATCATTATATTGAATATTAAAACATAATTCATCATCAATTTCAATCAATTTCATGTTTTGACTTATTTGGATAATATAGGGTTCATGTTCATCATAAAGACCAAAGAACGTAAAATCAAACGTGAAAACTTACTTGAAATGCTTAGAGGATGATCCTTAGTACGTGTTTGACGCAAAAATGATGGAAATCGCCACCAATATGCAAGAGAAAGATCAAAGAATGAGTGCTTTATATGTGTGTGTGGTTTGTTGCAACAAAACTGAAGGGGAAGGGGAAGGGGATAACCAAATGGTGATTAGGGTTAGCAGTTTGGGTTTTATACATTTTTAAAGGAAATGCCCCCGTCGTTTTATAAAATCGTTTTAACACTACGTGATTGAAATTTCTACACCGAAATCAGAAAATTTTCACGTAATATCAAATAAACATTAATAACATGAAAATTTATTTTTCTAGTTCAAAGTCATTTTATAATTTTTAGGCTTTAAAAGCCGAGAATACGTGAAAACACGTAAATGCTAGAAAATTCCTAATTTTCGCAACAAAGCTAAACATTAAATCACATTACACATAATTTCATACCAATTATGATCATTTGAAACAATTTTCACAAATCACCAACGTTCAGTGACAGATGTGTGTGCGATCTGGTAATTCTCCGAATTACTATTACGTGAAAAGTTCATGAATGTTTCTGTAATAAATGACGCATTTAAGTGAATAACATTATATGCATGAATGTATGATTGGAAAACCATGTTTGTGTTGATCAGAAAATGACCTGAAAATACTTGATGTCACATCATCCCCCTGTTGAAAGAAATTTCATCCCGAAATTTAACTAACTCTAGTAAAAAACGGACCTAAATTTCTCGGTTGCCACATAAAGGACCAAAATACCATTTATTATTGTTTTTTATTTTACAAAAAAATAAACACTTCATACCCAACCCTACCCCATGTACATCATATACCCATCATCATCATCATCATCATCATCATCATCTATTGCACCTCCCACCATCATCAACAACATCTTCCCATGATAATCACCATCGGAAACCAGCCACTGCGTGATGTTCTACATTGCCGGTTTCAAGATCTCATCGTGGACGGATTTCTCTCTGCCAAATCGAAATCTCTCATTGCTAAAACCCCTACCGAAGAAGACGATGTGTATGCCCTAAGGGAAAGCAGCGCCGATGATTCCATTGATTCCATAAGAACGTTAAAAAAGTTCAGATCTTTTAGTGATTAAGGGTTAGGGCTTCAAGAATAACACATTTGATTTCATATTTTCCGGCGCCGGAGTTTAGGATAGATCGGACAATGCATCGGAGTTCACATTGGAAACCGGACGAACGCTTAAACCTGCAGGATACGTTTTTGTTCACACTACGTCTACATATATATATATATGTATATATATATATATATATAGCTTCAATTCTTTCATGTTATTCCATATAGATCTTGGTTTTTGTAACGGTTTTGGCTGTAGAACGATGCGCTAGTGGTGGCGGAGGTGTGTGCCAGTAGTGATGTGTGGTGCGGTGGTGTGTAAGTGGTCGTGTGTGTCGATGATGGTGTGTGTCGGCGGTGGTGTGTGGTGCTTTGGAGAAAGGGGAGAGAGGGAGAGAGAGGGAGAGAGAGGGAGAGGGAGAGAGAGAGAGAGAGAAAATGGAAAAGGCGATGATGATATTTTTTATAAATTATTTAAGCCCTTAGGGGTATTTTATCTTTTCTAAAAAATCTAACAAAAAATGTTAACACCGTTAGTTAAAAGGACGAAAATCGAAATGATTTGTAAAACTTAGGCCAATAGAGATAAATTAGAGGTTGGTAATCAAATGGAGACAATTTACAAAACTAAGAGATGAAAACCGAGATTAACTCTATATATTTAAAATTAAACATATTCTTTGCTTTGTTTTTTAAAATCTAGTACATCTCTAATTATTTGCACAAATCTAGCACATTCAATAAAAAAATACAAGGTGAGCACACGTCTCCATTTTAGAAGTTGTGAGATAATGTTTCTTAGTTATAAATCATTTAAGATTAAACAACTTAAATTAGAGACTCAAATGAGGGGAATCAACCAAACTTTTGAAGGGGAGTGACAATTATAAAAAAAAATAAAAAGCGAGAGAAAACACCACCATAACACATAGGTTTCAGATTTGAACAGTGTCCTTTTCAAAATAAAAACGACAGGGTTGAAGCAAGCCTGATGATGGCGTTCGCGATGGGCAACATGTTCAGGGTTGGCTCAACGTTATTTGGGACCTCAATCAAACTAAGAAAATGGGCCATTTTCAATCTTTTTAATTAAAAATTCTTTTCTTTATCCGGGCTTGGGACCCGGTGATAATAAACTAATACGTTTATAGTTGGTGGATATACATTTTTATAATTATATATTGTGTATGTATAGATGTTTAGATTAAAATTATTTTTAGCTTAATATGATGCAAATCTTTAGATTAAAGGTCCAACTAAATTAATATAGTGTATATTTTATATTGGAGTGTAATCATCATTGTATTAAAGGCCCAATTAAATTAATAAATGCCTTGCCTAGCCAAAATTTTTACATATATAAACCTAATTTAAAAAATTTGAAGACCTTTTAAAATTAAAGGCGTAAACCCTAGATTTACTAGCTTTGGCTTGGGCTAACCCTAAGCACGTCACCATGGTCTTACAGTTCTACAATTCATTATAATCGGAGGTTTGCTTGAAATTAAATATACTAATATGTGTTGTATTTCTATACGACAAAAATGAGGTTCAGCTCTAAATTTTTATTATGTCACGTGTCAGGTTACTATTGATTATAAGGTTTTTTTTAGAGAAAACTTAATTTTTATTTAAACGTCTACCTATATATAATCGAGGAAGACTCGTAAATCAAACCTTATTTATATTAATTATTGATAATCATAAAAAATCTTTTTTAACGGTAAATGTACGATCCTGTTTTAGATGATTGTTGTTATCTTAATCGTGCCCACTATCTTTTTCAAAGCTGAGACCGCACCCCAACCCCATTCGGAGGAAACTCATTGTTAAGAAAACCCACTAGCTTTCAGGTTGACACTTGAACCAATAACCTCCCTTTTATTTACATATAACGGGTTAAGGATCCTTGGTCCATAAAAATATCTATATTTAAAACTAAACAGCATACACCCCTTCAAGAATAACATAAAAACATATGTACTAGTAGTTTTCTTTTGTTTCGGTGCCTATATTTTATTATTCTTGCGTTGATTTTCGCAAAGTCAACAAGGTTTTCTTTAATGTGTGAAAACTGAACATGAGTCACAGCTGACTATACAGTTTCTACACACTAATAATATCGGCCTTGAAAACAAACAAAGAAATTAAACATTAATCTTCAATATATAAACTAGGTTAAAAAAAGTTTAAGTTTTATAAACATCAAACAAGTTCAAAGAGCTAAAAATAACAGTATTCAAGTTTAGTCTAATCGGAAAACAGTTATTAAAAACTCATAATTTTACTGGTAACGAGTTATTATAGTAGAAGACATGCCACCTTCATTAGAGAAGTATTAGATTCGAGTCTATATAGTCCCCAAAAAATTTGTTTCAAAGAGCTACAAAATATTGACGGTTTCGATTAAACCCGATGGTCGAAGATGGGTTTTCTACGTTGTAAAATTCTACCGGTGACAACGGTCAAAGGCAATAATGATAGTCATATGTTTCAACCACCTCAATAACGTATCATTTAATTAAAGTTCGTCTCACCAATAATTGCAATTCCCCTGAATCCGTGACAAGTGTTTATTGGGTTCATTCATTGTACGTTTGAGTATTGCTTTCGAAATTCATTAATTATTGTTAATCATTTTATTTGTGTTTAAATGATATTCCGGTGGTAAAATATTGTATCTTATAATTAAAAGTTTGCAACTTGAAATTCTATATAAGTAATGGTTAATGTTCACTGAGAAATATTTTCTGTTAAATAAACGCCAACTATTATATATATATATATATATATATATATATATATATATATATATATATATATATATATATATATATATATATATATATATATATAGGGATCCATTCAAATGAAAACCAAAATTTTGTAAAGAACCAAAAGAACCATCACACACCATTGATTGTTTAGATCTATGGTTATAAATAAAAGGATAAAATGTAAAATTACATTAATTAAAAACCACACATGTAATCATTCAAGGGGCAAAAATTGAAAAACCATTTCATTTCCATAACTGTAGCAACTCACCAGACGTGGCCCATAGTTTTATTCTCTCTCTTTTATTTAAACATGTTTTGACTACTAGAAAATCAACCTAAGTATATATTAAATTAAGATACAAATCTTTGTATGAGTTTATTATGAATTACACACATTTTATATTTTAAGTTTTAACATGTAAATAAGATCCCATAACTTGCGAAGTCTTTTCTACTGGTATATATAGGAAAGCGTTGATTTTGTCACAAATTGTATTTAATAAAGACTTCGAAAAATCAAACTTATCATCTTATAAATGTAAATAACATCTTAATGTGTCTGAATATTATAATAGTAATAAAACCAGATTTTTGGTTACATTATCTCATATATTAACAATAGTGCACTTGTGCATAATTTGATAATTATGCAGTGATGCATCTAGCAGTTGTTATATACATATATTGATGTTGATTGGGGTCATAGTTTAATGTTAACATCTGAAATTAGTGAATTGTCATCAAATCTATATATTACATACATGCTATCCATGTAAACATACAAACAGAATTTTTACCTTGATTATTAATTTAACTCATAAAAAATACAAAACTATGTAACGAACACATGATAAATTCACTATTAGTCATGAATTAGGGGTTTATAACGCCTTATATTATTAGATAACATATACTTGAGACATATTCCAACAATATAGTGATTAACATCATCAAGAAACTATAGTTCTCTTCATTAAAAAAATCTATATATGTATCAACGCATCTAAATTTATATGCAATAATGCATGTAACTAACATCCTCCCTTATCCCATAAACTCTCATTTGTAACATATTGATTTTGACTCAATACAAGCAACCTCATTCAATGCATATGCATGATGTAAATAATGTGCATTAATGCATATATTCATGTGCTTGCAAATTCAACCTGACGGTTATCAGCAACCATAATTTGAAGATTGAAGTTGTTAATTTACCAAAATGACCCAATTTATAATTAATTAATTATAAAAATAAAAAAACTACCAAAAATGGGTGGTTGTAATAGTTCTTTTGGTTCTCAATAAAATTTGGTTTTCATTTGAATGTCCCTATATATATATATATATATATATATATATATATATATATATAGGGTTAGGATCATTACAGAACCACTTTTTATTTTCAGAACTACAGAACCATTGATTTACATAAATATATATTAAGTCTGGTAATACTTAACCTGTTTTACATATGTGTATATCAGACTTGAATAATAAACTATAAAAAAATAACTAAAAATCATCAGGTTTAACTTACATCTATGTAAACCAATGGTTTATAATTTACATTTATGTAAGTCAATGGTTCTTTTGGTTCTGAAAATAAAAAATGATTCTGTAATGATCCTGATCATATATATATATATATATATATATATATATATATAATAGAAATATTTTAGTGTGTTATCCGTGTTTTTTTTTCGTAGTTTTAGTGGACTCTGTCTGGTATAACAGATAGCATGAGCCATTATGTTGCCCCGAGATCATGTTCGATGACGAGAGGTACGAAGACAGGGAATAAGGATTGTAGATTAAGAGTGGTATCGTGGAATGTAGGAACCCTAACTAGTAGGTTACTCGAGTTAATTGATGTGCTGAAGAAACGTAGAGTCCAGATAGCGTGCCTTCAGGAGACTAGATGGCGGGGTGGGAGAGCAAAAGAGTGCAATAGTTATAGATTATGGTACTCAGGATCTGATGGAACAAAAAACTGAGTAGGTTTTCTAGTTGCTAAGGAACTTTAAGATAATGTAGTGGAGGTGAGAAGATACAATGATAGAATTATGCTGTTAAGAATAGTAATAGGGGATGAAGTAATGGCAGTAGTTAGTGCGTATGCACCTCATGTTGGACTAGGAGAAACGGAAAGAAAGAAGTTCTGGGAGAGTTTAGATCACGTTATGGGTGACATACCTAGAGAAGAAAAGATATGCATAGGAGGAGACTTTAATAGGCATATCGGTAAGGATAATGAGCAGTTCCAACTGGTGCATGGAGGCTTCGGGTATGGTCTTAGGAATGACGACAGTAGGGAGCTTCTTGACTTTGCTGTAGCGCATGACTTAGCCATCAAAAATTCATTTTTTAAGAAACGAGACTCGCATCTAATCACGTTTAGCAGCGGCGGGAGACACACGCAGATAGACTATTTATTGATGAGGAGAGAAGATCATAGCTCATGGAAGGACTGTAAAGCAATCCCGGGAGAGACAGTTGTGACGCAACACCATATGTTGGTAGCAGATATACGCGTCAAGAGGACAATTGCCCAACAGAAGAAGAGAGTTATACATACGATCAGATGGGCCAGCTTAAAGACGAAAAGATTACCATTTCAGAGATAAGGTCATACCAATGATCCAGACTGGGCCACAGGAAGACGCAAACCAAAACTGGAGGCTATGACAACTAGGCTCATCCAAGCAGCTAAAGAAACACTTGGAGTTACATCAAAAAGGACAGTCGGATATAAGGAATCCTGGTGGTGAAACGAAAATGTACAGGAGAAGATACGAATTAAACAACAAAGTTTTAGAGAGCTTATGCGCTGTAACAATGAGGAAGAACGCGCAGAGCTAAAAGAAAAATACAAGAAGGCTAAGGGAGATGCGAAAAAATTGGTGTCAGAGGTAAAAAACACGGCGTACGAGATGATGTATAAACGATTAGAGACGAAAGAAGGAGAGCATCACATGTTTAAGATAGCAAAGGCAAGAGAAACTAGAAGACAGGACTTGAGAATGGTTAAGTTCAAAAAGGCTGCGGATGGAAAGGTTTTAGTGAAGGAGAAAGAAATCAAGTTGAGATGGAAACTTACTTCGATAACCTTTCCGACATAAGTAACCCAAATCAACAAACTGAGATAGATAAAACAGCTCAAACAACACAACAAAACAAATGCTATTATAGAAGCATCACAGTCGACGAAGTTAAGAGAGCTATGAAGAAAATGGGAAGGGCTAAAGCGGTGGGGCCAGACAATATACCGATTGGAGTGTGGAAATGCCTGGGTGAGGAGGTCTCCAATGGCTAAAAGATTTATTCAACACTATCTTTAAGACAGGGAAGATGCCAGTCCAGTGAAGAACTAGTGTCATAGTCCCCATATATAAGAAAAAAGGAGATGTCCAATGTTGTGAAAACTACAGGGGAATAAAGCTATTGAGCCACACGATGAAACCATGGGAAAGAGTTATTGACACGAGAATTAGACGGGAAACTCAGATAGCAACAAACCAATTTGGATTTATGCCAGGACGCTCTACGACAGAAGCCATACACGTCATAAGGCGGATAATGGAGAAATATAGAGAAAAGAAAAGGGACCTCCATATGGTATTCATCGACCTAGAAAAGGCCTATGACAGTGTTCCGCGAAAACTAATTTGGGAAAGTCTACGACTTATAAGGGGTACCAGAGAGGTATATCAAAATAATTAAGGATATGTATGACGGGGCCAAAACGTGTGTGCGAGCACCGGTAGGAGACACAGACTCCTTCTCAGTGGAAGTGGGACTCCACCAAGGATCGGCACTAAGCCCATTTCTCTTCACAGTAGTCTTGGATGAGATGACCAAGTCTATACAATAGTCAGTCCCTTGGTTCATGCTCTTTGCGGATGATATAGTCTTAATATCAGAATCTAAAATGATGCTTAATGACAAGTTAGAGCAGTGGAGAGCAGCACTAGAGCGCAGAGGATTAAGGATAAGTCGCTCTAAGACGGAATACATGCATTGTAACTTTGGTGGTGAGGCTGAAGAGGACACCCAATCAGTATCCAGGGTATGCCGGTCCCACGAACATCTAGGTTCAAATACCTGGGCTCGTACCTACAGGAAGACGGGGAGATACACAGCGATGTAGCTCATCGTGTTGAAGCAGGATGGTGCAAATGGAGAGAGCATCAGGGATTTTATGTGATAAGAGGTTTCCAGCAAAACTAAAGGGAAAACTATACAGAGTGGCGGTACGCCCAGCCATGCTATATGAAACAGACTGCTGGGCCATAAAGAAATCGCACGAGAAACAAATAGAGGTTGCAGAAATGCGAATGCTGAGGTGGATGTGTGGACACACAAGACTGGATCGGATAAGAAACGAAGTGTTTCGACAGAAGCTAGAAGTGGCCTGTATTGCAGATAAAATACGAGAGGAAAGATTAAGATGGTTTGGGCATGTCAAGAGGAGACCAATGGCAGCACCAGTTAGAGCAGTAGAGAACATCTTCATAGAGGGTCAGAAGAGTAGAGAAAGACCTAGGTTGACTTGGGAAGAGATAATTAGGCGAGATATGATACACCTGCACCTCTCTGAGCACATGATCGAGGATAGGAGTGAGTGGAGACGTAAAATTAAAATTAAGGACTTTTAGTGGGTTTATAGGTAGGATGGGCCTTTGATTTCTTGTTGCGGGACCTGATGTGTATGTAGTACACTTCTGTCCTTTTTAGGGGTAACTCGCTGCTTCTCTGTTGTATGCTTGATCATTTTCTAGTTCCTATGTTGTGTGCTGTTTCATTATTGTATGCTTGATTTTATGGCTGACTCGTTAGCGTTATTGCTCTTGTTATCGAGCCGGGGTCTCTTTGGAAGCAGTCTCTCTACCTACCTGGATAGAGGAAAGACTCGCCACCACCTACCCCTCCCAGACCCTGCTCTTGAGTGGGATATACTGGGTTTGTTGTTTGTTTGTTTGTTTATATATATATATTATATATATATATATAGAGAGAGAGAGAGAGAGAGAAGAGATTTTAAGAAAACCACAATCTAATATAAAAACTAAAGAAAACCAATGAAACCGGTCATATAACTAATAAATTTCTTATCACTACCCTTTATATGTGTGTGTGTGTGTGTGTATAAATATGCGTATGGATCAAATAAAAAATCGTAGCATGGTTTTACATACACGACACATATAGGTACATATACTTAACCGTTTTTCATTCGACATAGTGCTACGTATACGTAATACTCTTCATTCTCATATTTACGTTCAACATGTATGTATCAAATACTTCAATAACCTTTTGACAATTAAAATAACATAAAATTTAAGAATTATGTTATTGATTTATGTGATTTTTCTTTGTTTATCACATAACTATTGGTTTTTTTCAGGAACTATATATGTACACACACACACAACATATATATATATGTATATATGTATGTATATATAATGTGTTGTATATATATGTATGTATATATATATGTATATGTATATATATGTATATATATACATATATGTATATATATATGTATATATATACATATATGTATATATATATGTATATATATACATATATGTATATATATACATATATATACATATATGTATATATATACATATATATACATATATGTATATATATACATATATATACATATATATATACATACATATATATATGTATGTATGTATATATATATATGTATTTAAATTTATATTTACTACAAATATTATTAATACATTAATTAATAAAATGCTATTATTTAATTCATTTTGTTAAATTTTATTTTGTTTATGATACTATAAATTGACATTTAAATTTATATTACTATAAATATTTTTATAACTTAATACTATTTAAATTAAGTATTATTTAATTTAAACATTTAAGTTAAACTATATAATTTAAGTATAATATATAATATATATCTTATATTTATAATAATATAATACTATATATATTTTCTAGGGGCATTGAGAGTTTAATAATTTTAATATTTATCTATATCTATATACTATATATATATACTAGGAGAACAAGATAGTAACCTCATTCAAAATGTAAGACGCTAAATATAACATTTTAACTATCAAATACAAGTGTTTTATGTAATTGTTTCACTTTCAGCCCTCATTTATAATTTTTTCTAATTAATATGTTATTTAATACACATTATTAGTATATTATTAATAATATCATATGATTTAATTCACTTTATTAATTATATTTATTTATAATACTATAAATTCACATTTAAATTTATTTACTACTTATATTTTATAACTAAATGCTATTAAATTATGTATTATTTTATTAAATATTTAAGTATAGAACTAATATTTTCATTTTTATAATAATAATAATATTAGTATTTTCTAGGAGCATATTATGAGATTAATAATTTTAATATTTATATATAGATAACATATCTACACCACATAACAGATCTTAAGAGTACAAGGTAATTTATTTAAAGTGTAAGATGCCTAATATAACATTCTAAATATCCAGTACAAGTGATTTATTTAATAGTTTTACTTTATCCCCATTTAATTAACTTATTTAATTAACATATTATTAATACGTATTATTAATATATTATTTAATAATATGATATTATTTAATTCACTTTATTAAATTTATTTATTTATAATACTATAAATTGATATTTAAATTATATTTATTATTTATATTTTATAACTAAATACTATTTAACGAAGTATTATTTTAACTAATATTTTAGTATATGACTAATATATATCTTTACATTTATTATAATAATAAAATAATAATAATAATTAATATATAATAATAATAATAATAATAATAATAATAATAATAATAATAATAATAATAATAATAATAATTGTCACACCCTCAATTTCCACGAACGGGGTTTTACCGCTAGGCGTGTGACATACCAGGATCTCAGACACAGTCATATCGAACGACACTATATGAATTTAAAGCATACACTTAACTTCATTCAAAAGAACATAAACAGAGTTTTACAAAATGCGGAAGCGTTTACATAATTTGTGAATCCATTACGGTACTATTACAATAGCCATGTTTATACAAAGTGTTCAATGCTGAAAATAAACTAGATGTATGCATGTCCTGAGTGCATTTCCTGAAGCGTGCCTCAAAAGCTTATGCGTTCCTGTGACCTGAGAAAACATGCTAAAGTGTGTCAACATAAAGTTGGTGAGTTCACAGGTTTAATTAAACAAGAAATGTATTCGTAAGCGTTTCCATGTTATGCGTTTCAATGGTTTAGTACATAAAGCATATCGTGAGGTAGCTAGCCTGTGTTCTTGTTACTTAGCGTTTCGTGTTTCGAACCGAAGCTGACTGTTTACGTCCCAATGTGTGTTCTCCACGTCTCTACCGACCGTGAGAAGCGCAAGTTCCACGCCTTAACCGACCGTGGCATCGTAAGTTCCACGTCTTGACCGACCGTGGCAATCGTATGTGTTCCGTCATGTCTCATCAGACCATGACGGGGTGTTCCACGTCTTAACCGACCGTGGCAATCGTATGTTAGGTCAATTGTGCGCCCGTTCGACCTCCAATCAAGCTAGCGCGACTAGCCCGGGCGGGGTTTGTCAGACCCAGTAGTACTACTCAAAATTACCTCGCTAATCCCATTACTAACGGTTCGTGTGTGCGGGGACATGAGTGTGTTGCACTAACGTAACAAGCGATATCAATATTACTACAACCATTAATGTAAATGTGTTTTGCATGTTTTCTCCCCCAAACGGAAAGAGGTGTAAAAAGGGGCCGTGAAACTCACCGATGATGTAGCAAGTGCGTAGGATGAAAGTTTTCCCAAGTGTTGTTTACGATGCGCTGTCAAACACCTATTGACAGTTGTGTTAAACGTTAATGTTGTGTTTAGCGTTACTAGACATGTTTACTTGAGTCGGGTCGCATGGGTTCGGTCGTGGGTGTCACACACACAAGCAGTCATAGACATATTAGACTTCATGTAGACTTCTAATGAGTTGTTGATATTTGTAAACAGTTACGTTGTTTTTGGTTGAAAAGTATGTGCTTGTTGATTGCGTTGACTTTAATCTTTGTGGTCAAGAAATGACACTTTATTGTTGTTAACTTGTCGTCGCACGATAGACACATCGCACACCAGAAGGATTCACATCAAAATGACTCCAATCGCATAACAAGGCTAGACGCACAACTGGACACTTCATTCGCACAAATAGGCCTTCAATCGTACGAATCAAGTTCCCTCGTACGATTGAACCCTCATTCATGCGACTCAGCGTTCAGTCGTACCACACATTTCCCAATCGCCCGAATCAACTACCAATCGCATGAATGGACACTCATTCGTGCGGTTGGGCCTTCAGTCGGGTGTCACTCAGTCGCACACATTCATTCGGCTGACTCAATCGCACACATTCATTCGGCGGACTCAATCGCACCATTCATTCGCACGTTTCATCCCAGTCGCCCCGATCAATCGCGCGAAGGAACCAATCGCACGTCTCAGTCGCACGGTTGGCCCAGTCGCGGACTGCAGCAGATCGCGACTACTGGGCAGGTCGAACGGCCTTCGGCTGTCCCGTGCTCGGTTTTATCACAATCAAGACCTCCAGAAACACTCTCCTAACATGTCTAAGGGTAATGCACACTCTGATTGACCTCACACGCACCCCCACGACCACATGCATTCGGGTTGAACCCGAACACCCGAATTTCATACTTGCAGCAGTGAAACGGGTGTCAAAACAGATGGAAATGGTCGCCTACCTGCTGGGATCGTGATTCTTTAGCTGTTGCGTGGCTTAATTCGGCAAAAACGAGCTCAATCGGGTGATTTTGGGTGCTAGGATGAACAATCGGAGGTGAAGAGATGGAGTAGGAGAGAAAGAGCAGAAATGGGAGTGTTTGGCTGGTGGCTGGGTATTTATACCCAACCCCAGTTTAGCAATTGTCAGGTTTGGTCCCTGTACTTAGGTATCGAGTTCCCGAAATTGTTTGGTTGATAACGACTTAGACGAGCGAGCTCTATTAATTAATAGGATTCCTTAGGTGGTCTTGTTTATGTGAATTCCCTACAAGCATCCGCGTTAGTATTTTATCATAATTCATTTAACGATGTCTGTGGCGGTGTTTGTATACGTTTCGAGTATTTGTGTACGGGTAAATGTTAACGACAACGATTTTGGAAAATGTTAATCTGAAATTACGGGGTGTCACATCATCCCCTTGTTGCAGGAATTTTCGTCCCGAAAATTAGTACATCATGTCACGTGGTTTTTACGGGGTAGTACAAGACTCAACAGTTGTGATGTGGGATAGAGTACCTGTGTATCTAAGAGGTGGATGCCTGGTTTTGGAACAGTTGAGGGTACTTCCTCTTCATCTGGTCCTCGCGTTCCCAGGTAAATTCTGGTCCACGCTTCGAGCTCCAACGGATTTTAACGATAGGGATACGACTGCGTTTGAGTGTCTTGACCTCTCGGTCCATGACTTCCACTGGTTCCTCGACGAAATGTAGTTGCTCGTCCACATGTATCTCGTCCAACGGGACGATGAGAGTTTCGTCTGTAAGGCATTTCCTCAAGTTGGAGACGTGGAACACATTGTGTACTCCACGGAGTTCTTTGGGTAGGTTCAATTGGTAGGCTTCGGGGCCAACCCGTTTGACAACCTCAAACGGTCCCACGTACCTAGGGCTCAGTTTCCCGCGTCTCCCGAAACGAATCACACCCTTCCAAGGTGACACTTTCAAAAGCACCTTGTCACCTATTTGGAATTCCAACGGTCAGCGACGCTTGTCAGCGTAGCTTTTCTGTCGGTCACGGGCTGCTGCCATACGGTTACGGATTTGCACGATCTTCTCAGTCGTCTCGTGCACAAGTTCAGGGCCGGTGAGTTGACTTTCCCCAACTTCTGCCCAACAGATAGGTGATCGGCACTTACGCCCATAGAGTGCCTCAAATGGAGCAGCTTTGATCGATGTGTGGTAGCTATTGTTGTAAGAAAACTCGACTAGCGGTAAGTGGGTTTCCCAACTGCTGCCGAAATCTATGACGCAGGCGCGTAACATGTCTTCTAGAGTCTGGATCGTACGCTCACTTTGGCCATCGGTTTGGGGGTGGTAAGCGGTGCTCATATCCAGCCGCGTTCCTAGTGCTCGTTGTAAGGACTGCCAGAAGTGTGAAGTAAATCGAGCGTCACGATCAGAGATAATGGAGACTGGCACACCATGCCGAGAGACTATTTCCCTGAGGTAGATACGGGTCAACTTTTCCATGCGATCAGTCTCCCGGATTGCCAGGAAGTGTGCGGATTTCGTCAAACGGTCCACGATCACCCAAATGGTATCGCATCCACTGGGAGTCCGAGGGAGTTTCATGATAAAGTCCATGGAAATCTGCTCCCATTTCCATACTGGTATTTCTGGCTGTTGGAGTAGACCAGACGGTCGTTGATACTCCACCTTAACCTTAGAACAGGTTAGGCATCTGCTTACGTACGTGGCAATGTCAGCTTTCATGTTCGGCCACCAGTAATGGACTTTGAGATCGTGATACATCTTATCTGAACCTGGGTGGATTGAGTACCGCGACTTGTGAGCTTCGTCCATCACCTGTTCCCGTAGACCTCCATACAAGGGAATCCACGTTCGACCCATGAAGTAGCGGATTCCGTCAGGCTTGGTTTCTAGTTGCTTCTCCATACCTCGTAACGATTCGGCTTTCAAATTCTCGTCCTTTAACGCCTCAAGTTGAGCATTGCGGATCTGATCGGGTAAACCGGTGTGAATGGTAAGTTGCAATGCTCGAACTCGTCTTGGCTTGGGTGTTTCCTTCCGACTCAGGGCGTCCGCTACCACATTGGCCTTGCCCGGATGATACTTGATCGTACAGTCATAGTCGTTTAACAACTCGACCCAACGACGTTGTCTCATATTTAGCTCCTTCTGTTCAAAGATGTGCTGGAGACTCTTGTGATCGGTGTAAATGGTGCACTTGGTACCGTACAAGTAGTGTCTCCATATCTTGAGTGCAAATACCACAGCTCCCAGCTCTAGGTCGTGTGTCGTGTAGTTTTTCTCGTGTATCTTCAATTGTCGTGATGCATAGGCAATCACCTTATTGCGCTGCATCAGTACGCAACCGAGGCCTTGAATAGACGCATCGCAGTAGACTACAAAATCATCTGTCCCCTCAGGCAGGGATAGAATCGGTGCTGTACAGAGCTTCTGCTTCAGGATCTGGATGCAGATTCTTGTTTATCACCCCAATCATACGTGATGCCTTTTTGAGTTAGTGCGGTGAGAGGTTGAGCAATCTTCGAGAACCCTTCGATGAACCGTCGGTAGTAGCCAGCCAGCCCAAGAAACTGTCATACCTCGGTCGGTGTCTTAGGCGTAGCCCAGTTCTTGATAGCTGCTATCTTTGCCGGGTCAACGTGTATCCCATTCTCATTAACCACATGACCCAAGAAATGGACCTCTCGCATCCAGAAGTCACACTTTGAAAATTTTGCATACAACTGTTCTCGTCTCAACAGCTCCAGAATCAGTCTAAGGTGTTCTTCGTGTTCTTCTTTATTCCTGGAGTAAATAAGGATGTCATCGATGAAGACTATGACGAACTTGTCTAGGTAGGGTTTGCACACTCGGTTCATTAAGTCCATGAAAACCGCTGGTGCGTTGGTCAGTCCGAATGGCATAACCAAAAACTCGTAGTGACCATACCTCGTTCTGAAAGCAGTCTTTGAAACGTCTTCTTCTCGAATCCTTAGTTGGTGATAACCCGATCTTAGGTCTATCTTTGAATAGTAACTTGACCCTTGTAGTTGGTCGAACAGATCATCGATACGCGGGAGAGGATAACGGTTCTTAATTGTCGCCTTGTTCAATTCTCTGTAATCGATACACATGCGGAAAGTTCCGTCCTTCTTCTTGACAAACAGGATTGGGGCTCCCCATGGTGATGAGCTAGGTCTGATAAAACCTTTATCTAACAGTTCCTGCAGTTGTATAGACAGCTCTTGTAGTTCCCTCGGAGCTAATCTGTACGGTGCCCTCGCGATAGGGGCGGCTCCGGAACTAGATCAATTTGGAATTCGACTTGGCGATGCGGTGGAAGACCGGGTAGGTCTTCAGGGAAAACCTCGGGATAATCGCGTACCACAGGGATATCTTCAATTTTCTTTTCCTCGGGTTCTGTCTCAGTGACCATGGCTAGAAAAGCTATATGACCCTTACGCAAACACTTCTGAGCTTTCATATAGGAGATGATTCCAGAGACCATGCCACTCCTTTCGCCCTGAACCGATAAGATTTCGCCACTAGGAAGTGGGATACGAACGATTTTCTCTCCACAAATGATCTCAGCTTGATTCTTGGATAGCCAGTCCATACCCACAACTACATCGAAACTACCAAGTGTGACAGGCATCAGATCTATATCTATCTCGTGACCGCATAATCCTAGTCTGCACCCCTTGGCGATATGAGTTGCCTCAATAAGTTTTCCGTCGGCTAATTCTACAACATAACTAGGTTCCATGACAGCTAGGGTTACATCCAAGAACTTAGTGAATTTGTTGGAAACAAAACTCCTATCAGCTCCAGTATCAAATAGTACAGAAGCAAAACAACCATTCAGGGAAAACGTACCAGTAACCACGTTCTGGTCATCCCTTGCCTCACCGGAACCAATCACGAATGCACGACCTTTAGCATTGCCCCCGTTGTTACCCTTGTTTCCACCCTTCAGCTGCGGGCAATCCCTCCTGTAGTGGCCCTCCTTACCACATTCATAACAGATTCTAGTCGCTCCGCCCTGGCGTTGTTGTTGGGGTTGTTGCTGTTGAGTCATTATTTCGCCCCGGCAGTCTTTGGCTGCGTGACCCATCTTTCCACATCTCTGACAACGGAGTCGGTCACATGGGCCTTGGTGATGGAAGTTGCACCGGTTACACTTAGGATTCTTGCCCGCGTAGCCACTCGATCCTGGCCATAATTATTGTTGTTCTGATTGTTGAAGCTTCTTGAAGGGTCAAACTTTTTGGTTTGTTGTTGCGAGGTGTTGTTGGAGCTTGATGACTTGTTGTTGTTATTGCCGTCCCATTTCCTCTTGTGATCAGAAGAACCAGAAGTAGTGCCACGTTTGGGCAAGATGCCCTGTGCCACTGCCTGGTCAGTGAGTTTATGGGCCAGCGGATGGCCTGCTGAATGGTGACAGGATCAGCAGCCATCACGCTAGCCTGTATCTGAGGAGCCAAGCCATCAATGTACTTTTCAATCCGTTTGTAGGCCGGAGTCACCATCTGAGGACATAACGCCGCCAACTCGTGCGAGCGAGTCGTATACTCCTCGATATCAGAACCAATCATCTTTAAGTTCCAAAATTCAGCCTCCAGTTTCTGGACTTCGCTCCTGGGACAGTACTCCTCTTTCATCAGAATCTTGAAGTCTTCCCATGGCATACCGTTTGAAGCACCAAGTCCTAGGGTTTGGACTTGTGAATTCCACCATGTTAGGGCTGGTCCCTCCAATGTGCCGGAGGCGTACTTGACCCGGTTTTCATCAGGACAGCTGCACATGGCAAACACTGACTCAAGTTTCTCTAGCCAGCGAAGCAGTGTGACAGCGCCCTCAGAGCCGCTGAAAGAATGAGGCTTGCAATCCATAAACATCTTGAAGGTACAGACTGTTGGACCTCCTCGATTCGGGTTCTGGTTGTTCTGGTCCTGATTGCGGGCCTGTTCATAAGCTGCAAGCGCATCAGCCACGCGCTCGTTGATGATTGCATTCAGCTCGGCTTGAGTCAGGGTGATATTTCCTCGTCCACCCGGGCGTCCAGGTCCTCTTCCAGACATGGTTTCTTCAATTCACAACACATATTAATCAATAACCGGATAATAATTATTGACTATAATATATATTGTATCATGCTAGTAAGAATGAGTGATTGGTCGCATATCGATAGTAAGATTTTATGAGGGTCCGAGGCCTTATGCCTCCTGTGTATGGAATTGAAAGTTTGTACTGACCACTACCGCTATCACCCAATAGAGTTGCCAGAGTTCTCATGCACGACAAATTACAATTACGTGTGCACCCGTGATTCTAATTTGCTTTGCATGGTCACACATGGTTCCTCCTATTCGAGATAACGTACCTTGTCCAGTGCCGAGTGTCATCAATGATAGAAGCATCAAAGATGTAGTTGTTATACCAAGAGTCAAATAACTAGAGTTGTACCAAAGTTGTACAAGCGAATTTGGGTGTCTAAGTCCGATTCTCTAATCGACTTGAATATCTTAGTTGTCCCTCGTCTACTGCTCAAACTAGCATAGAGGATAGGATATGTTGGGAATAGTAACAAGTGTGAGAGAGTTGGTTCTTTTTGTTTGTCATAGTCAAGCTTATCGCGTGTGTTAGAAATGAGTTTCGTGTTCCAATCACGGAAATGTTTGATTCAGTTCGTTGTTGTTTTCACTCCGCGAGTGAAGGATCAAGTGTAAGCGTTGGTTGTGAGCGAGCGCGATTCTCCGCCCCCCTATCAGCCGGTAATGACACACATGTCATACCCATAGTGTTATGTTTGCTCAGCAGTGTAATATCAATACACCAGAAGGTTGTTTGCACAATAGGGGTAACCATGTAAAAGTGTTTGTGCAATACTAGTGTTGTGTCTAAGGCTATAGTCTAGATGCAATGCAATCCTAGTTCTCTATAACCTGTGGCTCTGATACCAATCTGTCACACCCTCAATTTCCACGAACGGGGTTTTACCGCTAGGCGTGTGACATACCAGGATCTCAGACACAGTCATATCGAACGACAGTATATGAATTTAAAGCATACACTTAACTTCATTCAAAAGAACATAAACAGAGTTTTACAAAATGCGGAAGCGTTTACATAATTTGTGAATCCATTACGGTACTATTACAATAGCCATGTTTATACAAAGTGTTCAATGCTGAAAATAAACTAGATGTATGCATGTCCTGAGTGCATTTCCTGAAGCGTGCCTCAAAAGCTTATGCGTTCCTGTGACCTGAGAAAACATGCTAAAGTGTGTCAACATAAAGTTGGTGAGTTCACAGGTTTAATTAAACAAGAAATGTATTCGTAAGCGTTTCCATGTTATGCGTTTCAATGGTTTAGTACATAAAGCATATCGTGAGGTAGCTAGCCTGTGTTCTTGTTACTTAGCGTTTCGTGTTTCGAACGAAGCTGACTGTTTACGTCCCAATGTGTGTTCTCCACGTCTCTACCGACCGTGAGAAGCGCAAGTTCCACGCCTTAACCGACCGTGGCATCGTAAGTTCCACGTCTTGACCGACCGTGGCAATCGTATGTGTTCCGTCATGTCTCATCAGACCATGACGGGGTGTTCCACGTCTTAACCGACCGTGGCAATCGTATGTTAGGTCAATTGTGCGCCCGTTCGACCTCCAATCAAGCTAGCGCGACTAGCCCGGGCGGGGTTTGTCAGACCCAGTAGTACTACTCAAAATTACCTCGCTAATCCCATTACTAACGGTTCGTGTGTGCGGGGACATGAGTGTGTTGCACTAACGTAACAAGCGATATCAATATTACTACAACCATTAATGTAAATGTGTTTTGCATGTTTTCTCCCCCAAACGGAAAGAGGTGTAAAAAGGGGCCGTGAAACTCACCGATGATGTAGCAAGTGCGTAGGATGAAAGTTTTCCCAAGTGTTGTTTACGATGCGCTGTCAAACACCTATTGACAGTTGTGTTAAACGTTAATGTTGTGTTTAGCGTTACTAGACATGTTTACTTGAGTCGGGTCGCATGGGTTCGGTCGTGGGTGTCACACACACAAGCAGTCATAGACATATTAGACTTCATGTAGACTTCTAATGAGTTGTTGATATTTGTAAACAGTTACGTTGTTTTTGGTTGAAAAGTATGTGCTTGTTGATTGCGTTGACTTTAATCTTTGTGGTCAAGAAATGACACTTTATTGTTGTTAACTTGTCGTCGCACGATAGACACATCGCACACCAGAAGGATTCACATCAAAATGACTCCAATCGCATAACAAGGCTAGACGCACAACTGGACACTTCATTCGCACAAATAGGCCTTCAATCGTACGAATCAAGTTCCCTCGTACGATTGAACCTCATTCATGCGACTCAGCGTTCAGTCGTACCACACATTTCCCAATCGCCCGAATCAACTACCAATCGCACGAATGGACACTCATTCGTGCGGTTGGGCCTTCAGTCGGGTGTCACTCAGTCGCACACATTCATTCGGCTGACTCAATCGCACACATTCATTCGGCGGACTCAATCGCACCATTCATTCGCACGTTTCATCCCAGTCGCCCCGATCAATCGCGCGAAGGAACCAATCGCACGTCTCAGTCGCACGGTTGGCCCAGTCGCGGACTGCAGCAGATCGCGACTGCTGGGCAGGTCGAACGGCCTTCGGCTGTCCCGTGCTCGGTTTTATCACAATCAAGACCTCCAGAAACACTCTCCTAACATGTCTAAGGGTAATGCACACTCTGATTGACCTCACACGCACCCCACGACCACATGCATTCGGGTTGAACCCGAACACCCGAATTTCATACTTGCAGCAGTGAAACGGGTGTCAAAACAGATGGAAATGGTCGCCTACCTGCTGGGATCGTGATTCTTTAGCTGTTGCGTGGCTTAATTCGGCAAAAACGAGCTCAATCGGGTGATTTTGGGTGCTAGGATGAACAATCGGAGGTGAAGAGATGGAGTAGGAGAGAAAGAGCAGAAATGGGAGTGTTTGGCTGGTGGCTGGGTATTTATACCCAGCCCCAGTTAGCAATTGTCAGGTTTGGTCCCTGTACTTAGGTATCGAGTTCCCGAAATTTTTTGGTTGATAACGACTTAGACGAGCGAGCTCTATTAATTAATAGGATTCCTTAGGTGGTCTTGTTTATGTGAATTCCCTACAAGCACCCGCGTTAGTATTTTATCATAATTCATTTAACGATGTCTGTGGCGGTGTTTGTATACGTTTCGAGTATTTGTGTGTACGGGTAAATGTTAACGACAACGATTTTGGAAAATGTTAATCTGAAATTACGGGGGTGTCACAATAATAATATTTTCTTGGGGCATATTGAGAGTTTAATAGTTTTTAATTTTTATGACAAAATATGTTAGTTAATGACATATTATTTAATATGTTTCCAAAAGTAATTACAATAATAATAAATCTTATCATATTAATACCACTACTAATACTACCTATTATTATAAGGTTAATACAATAACAACAACTATATATTTGTGTTATATATTAGTTATAATATAATATCATGTATCTGTCATGTTATTATATTTATAACAATTTAATTCTCGGTAATTGTATCTTGACAATATAATTATGACTCACTAAAACATGTGTAACGATAATCCGAGTGCATATATAGTTGAACTCACTAAAACATGATAATCCAAAAAACTATAATATGATGTTATTATATACGCTACAAATCAAAACGCAGTGAAGCGCGAGTTTAACGCCCATATGTATGTGTATGTGTGTTACAATCTGTCCCATTTATTTATAGTGCTGATTTAACTCCAGATCTCTAATGAGTTTTAAGTAGTGTTTGGATACAATAATTAACAGTCTTAAATCCTAATCCTTGTGTGGTTGTGTGGGTTTTGTTTTCTTTAAGTATTACTTTTGGTGCAAATGTGTACACATATATGATGTGATACATTATGGGTGCATTTGTATAATGATTTTGGGAATGTGTCCATTTTAATATTTTATAGATTATATATATAATACTGAATACTTTATTGTTGAACTTGTTTCACAAACGAGCTATATTATATATATGTGACATTTTATTTTAGGTTTTAACAAACCTTTTATATCCAACCTTATAGTTTTTCAAACTTAAAAACTAAAGTGAAATCAGGGTTAATTAAATAAACCTTTCTTATAATTATATATTTTAATTATCAAGTTATGTGTACAAATGTCTATACATGTAGTACAACTATTTAAATATTTTATTTTCTATTTTTAATCAAATATTTTTACATCTTTACAATATAACCTCTATAATTTCCACTTTCAATTTTATCCCATATACTTTTCATCTTTTACAAAATTTTTCATTTTACATTCCGGTCTAAATTTTAAGAGTTAACAAGTCGTAAAATGCGTGTGTGGTTCAGCTTTGTTGCACCTATTTTTCATATTTAATGGTTACGTCGCAACGTGTGGGTCCTAGATTGGATTAGTTATTGTTTTATATGTTTTACGTTTTACATGTGTGGTTCAACTTTATATGTCTAGTTTTTTTCGTTTGACGGCCCCGTTGCAACGTACGGGCCCTACATTGACTTAGTTATTGTTTCTAATGTTTTACGTTTAACATTTACAAGGATGATTCAATATTTTTACATCTATTTTCCATTCAATTTTATTTTTGTCATTTTTAATACGTTTTTTAATACGATCTTTTTCTGATTCTGATGGTCGCTAATAATAGTGTAATATTTGTACTACTTGGCACGATGTAACGCCCCACTATAACGCGAGGAGGATTACTACTAGTCTTTATTAATGTGAAAGATCATCAAGAATACTTAGGTCCTTAGATAATAGCTATCGGCTCTCTTCTTATCTCCACTAAAACCTATTGAAGAAAAATACAAGTGCTGATAAAGAGAGATTAAAAAAGAAAAGAACCAAAACTTTGAAAAACAATCCGTACAAGTTTTGATGCATAAAAATAATCAACATTTTTATGTTAAGAGTTGGGATGTTATGAGGTTATACTTGTATGATTACCTAAAATAAATTCAAATAAAACAGTTTTATCAAGTAACAATGCGTAACGTGGGAGATTGTAAAGAGGATAGATAGGCTAAAATTAAATTTAAGTATGTGCCTTGGATTGGGACCACACAGGTGCTCAAATAATCAAATTTCAAGTTAATCGAGTTAATCGAATTATATTGTCTTGAGTATTAAAATTTTGAAATTAAGAGTTCAAGTTAGATTAAAAAAACAGTACTAATAGAAACTCAAATTTGTTATCAAATTTCCAACATAGAAAAAATCAAAGCATACTAAATAACTAATAATACCTTAAATTGTCAATCACTACAATTCAAACAATAACAATCAAAAATAAATTGCAAACGGGTCAAATGATTAAACAATAATAATAAGGTGGCATAAAGTGGCACATTCAAACGTGGCAACATTTTCACACTCTCAAACCAACATAGAACAGCAAGTTCCAAGCCAAATTCAACAGCAAGTTCCAAGCATAAAATGGCACATTCAGCAGCAAGTTTCAAGCAAAATTCCAAATTCACACTTTCATAGCAACTCAGCAAGCTTCACAGCTGTCAAGTAATCCAACAAAATTAATTCACGCCAAATTTCATTTGCTTTAAACAAATTTGCATAAACGTAAATTTCAGATTTCCTCTTTTTCATAATATCACAATACACTCTAAATAACTTATACTTAGTTGACATGCATATCTCTAAACATCTATAATAGTCAGTTCGTTCATTGACTGTCTTATATGTGTAACGGTGTAAAAAAGAGCCCAGCTGAGCTCAATTTAGGCTAGCTTGGGCTTGTTTAAGCTTGGTTCAGTTTAAGCTTTTATCAAGGCGATCTCGAGTAGCTCATGAGCCTTCTTCACTCGTTTACACTCTATAAATGTGTAATGAGAAAGAGAAAAGAGAAATTAGGTTGATTATATATTGAAACATGAACAATTATTGAAAATGTAATCATGTTGATTCAATCACTAACATAAACTAACATCAAAACAATTAAAACTTACTTGTGGGACTCGAGATTTTTGATGAGGATGATGAAGCCATGTCGATTGATTCATTCCCATTACGATGTCAAGAGATAGATGGATGATTTTAGAGAGAAAAGTTATTGGTGGTTTTTTTTTCTATTCGCTGACATTATATTTTTATTAAACATCTAAGGTGAACCCTAAAAGACAAATTTTGGGTATATCTATCAAACAATCCCCACATAACTTTAGGGATCAATTATGTCATTCAGGCTAACTTTAATCTAATAATTTGTCGGCCATGTTATAGTTTATTTCAATCAGTCTCCCACTTTACTGACTGATCGTTTATGATAAGTATACATAAGTTTAGTCAAGTTAAACACTCATTATGTTTCTATGTTGAAACTATAGTAGAAAGATAGGCATTCAAGTCACCATTAACATGAGACCCCATTAATCATACTAAAGTCTTAATATAAAATACTTAAAACAAAATGACTAAAACAAACTTGTAATGTAGGATCAGAGTTGAGGAAGACTTTGCAACGTGGGTGGCGTCAAAAGTCAAATGTTAATATGTTCAAATTCGTCGATATATCATTTCGTGCATGTGTATGATATTATATACAAAATAAATATTGAAGGAAATTACATTAATTAGATATAAACTCATGATATGCTATTTCATAAGGTCTCTACTAAAAGTCGTTGTTTCAAGTTCTAAGAAAGTAAGGGTGCTAGAATATTAGTCATAGGATCCGCAAGCATATATTTAGGACTAATGTACTTGATGGAAAGATAATTTTCCCTATCATTCTCATACGAACAAGAACTTTGTATCAAGATATTATCTAGTCTACTGAACGGTTACTATTTGAGAAGCTGATGACACGTGAATTGACACGGTAAACCATCAACAGTCATGAGTGGAGTCAACAACTATGATTCAAGTCATGAATGTGCTCAATAATATCCTATGATAAGTTACATTATAAACCATAATGTATTCAGCCATCATCAATGTGGTTGATGATAACTGTTGCTTATGACTCGTCCATCAGATTGGTCCGCCTGCTAGCATAAAGATGTACTCCAAAGTTGGTTTCTTATCATCATACTTAGCAAAGTTAGAATCAGAATAACCATCTATTTTCTGGTTATTAGTTATTTAATTTTCAATTTATAATATTTTGTTCCTTAAAGATATCAAAACATTTTCTTTGTTGTTTTCCAATGATATAGGCAAATAGTAGACTAATATCAATCTTGGGTTCTACCAATGTATGCAATATCTGAAAGAGTACAAACTTAAGCATATATGAAGCTCCACTATTGAAACATAGGTATCTTGTGCTTTGCTCATTCATAACCTCTAATGTTTTACATTGAAAAGAACAAAGAATGTCTCCTTTAAATACTAGAGCAACCAGTAGAGAGCAATGTTGCTTGTGTAACATTTATGTTTTATGTCATGAAAGCAAGAAAAAGTTACAGAAACCATTACGAATGACAAGTACACACAAGAATGAATTGATCGAGTCCTGAGAGATAGATAGAGCTTAACTAAAATGTCCTCGATCATCCTTCCTCATAGTCAACGACGAAATCGAGGCATGATGCGAGGATACCCTGATTGATTGAGGGAGACTGGTATAGTAAACAATTTAGGTGGCTTCGGAATAACTCCGTAAACCAACTAAAGGGATGAGAACATGATCAATATAAGCTTTTGAGATAATCCTAATGTTCTACTAGCTTGATCTCGTTCATTGCCTTTTGGGCAAGAAGTTTCTCAAAGATCCTTTATGTTAAAATTACGTGAGAGTTATTGCTTAGACTTATTACGTAAATGTTATAGCATTATTTTTCCCACTTATATTGAATAGGTGCATTAATCCAATTGATTCTTGAATATACCTTGTTTTTTCATGACTTCATCAAATATTAAGTACCACTGATGTGATGCTTATTTTAACCTATATATGGATCATTTAGCATATGGACTAAATATTCTTGACTTTTGGTTTGAAACCTTTCGGCTGATTCACAAACACGTCCTCATGTAAGTCACCACTAAGGAAAGTCGTTTTAACGTTCATCTAATGTAGCTCTAATTCAAAATAACTTCCATTGCTATAAAGAGTTTCAAGGAATCCATTCGTGAATGTAGAGGACTAATCAAGGCTCGGCAAAACAATTGAAGTCTGAATGAAGTCAAATTCTGAAGATTGCTTGTGCGAAAGCCAGACTCACGCGAAATCAAGTTTCCACGCGAGAAGCAGCCTGTGCGAAAGCTTCTGTTACGCGCAAGTCACTTCCACGCGAGAAACAGAAGTCACGCGAGAAGCACACCATGCGAGAAAGGAATCCACGCGAAAGACAAAGCCGCGCGAAAAGCATCTCGCGCGAGAACTCACTGTTTAGTATAAATAGATGTATTTCGTTTTGTAAAGCTATTCATTCATTATTATACCTTACTGTGCGAAATCGCACAAGACCTGTAATAGGTTTCTGTTTTCAATCAATATCATCTTTTGTGATCCAATTCAATCTTCTTTTCACTCCAATCTTGTTTATATTCCGCGTTCACAAGATTGAGATCGTGTGTTAGTGATTCTTGGGAGATTACAAGGTTTACAATTGGTATCAGAGCTATAGGCTCTAGAACCATGATTTGGAAGAGATTTGGATTGAGCTTTACTCATATTTGAAGAAATTCATCTTTGATTACTTTAGATTCTGATTTGGAGAGGTTATTCTTCTCGATTTTGGAGGATTTGGACTGATTTGGACCAATTTTAACTGAATTAGTGGACTTTAAGTGAATTTTAATCAAAATTAAGCTTAAAATTGACCTAAATTCATTAAAATTGGATTAAAATGGGTTCAATCAGACATATTCATTGATTTGGAGGTGGTTTTCGCTTGAACGAACTGTTGAAGATTAGATTCTGCTCGAAATTGACAGTTTTCGCTCGATCTGTAAGTTTTCGCGTGCGAAAACAGGGTGTTTTCGCTCAGACAGTTAGATCACCTTTTTGTGCGATTTCGCGTGAAAAGGTAACTTGGAATTTCGCACGAATTGATCTCTCGCGCGAATACTTGTGTCGCGCGAAATCTGCCGTCGCACGGTTTGAGTTTTTGCACAAGAAGTCTGATTTTCGATTTTCTGATCAACATGTCTTCATCAACACCAAATTTGAAGCTTCTTATGCCAGAGAAAATTGAGAATCTGTTTGCCGAGTTTATCTCTGATGATCTCTTGGATGGAGTGTTTGCTGAGAAGGAAGAAGTTGAGGAAGAAAAGGAAGAAGTTGAATGTAAGATGGAAGTTGAGAAGGAAGAAAAGGAAGAAACAGTTGAGGCTATGAAAGCATTCATGGTAAAAATGAATGAAGAGCCTGAAGGGGAAACTTCTGAACCCAAGGTATATGATAGTTTATGCAAAAATTCATGTGTTGAGAAAGTTCAACGATACAGAGTTTACAATAAGAGCCTGATAATGGAAGTTGAAAAACTTCAGTATCAAGCTCACAAACACAAGTCAAATGAAAGGATTTTTAAAGAAAAACTTGAAGGTTTAAACAAAACAATATATAATTTAAAATTAAATCTTCATGATAAAGAATGTACTAATAATGACTTGACAAATAGAAACAATGAACTCGCTTTAGAAATTAATAGACTTAACAGTGAATTAGCCACGGCTAAATTGACTGTTGAGAAATTTGAACTTTCATCAACAATGGTTGAAGGAATAATCAAGTCACAAATGACTCAGAAGATTAAAGGAGGAAAATGTGGTGTTGGATTTTCTAACATTGCTCCTCCAATTAATCATGATTATTCATGTTTACCTTCATCTGATAACATTGTGATTCTGATATGGTCTATGGGATTGGTTTCTCTCCATCTCAAGACATAAAACCTTCAGTCAAATTAAATTTATCTGTTGATCCTATCATATTACCCAAATCTAAACAATCAACTGAAAACTTTGTGCAGATAAATTGAAGGTGGATGGGTTGGTTGAAGAATGGGAGAGTGACTGTGAGAGTGAAAATAAAAGTGAAAATTTGAAAAATAAAAATGTGAATGATTTCAGATCTGGTTGTAATCAAACTTTATCAAGAAATGAAAAGATTGTTGATCTAAATGTGCCAAAATTAAATATTAAAAGTAAATTGAATGCAAATCAAAGGGCAAATCAGAAAGAAAAATTTGAAAAAGATTTTAAAAGTAGATTTGTTTCAAAAGGTTTAATTGAAAATGAAACACATATTTTAAAGAAACGAATTCTCGATTCTTTAAAAATAAACTTTATTATAATGCTAACCTTGTGAATTAAGATATTTGTAGCCCAGATTTGCAAGTGAAAGCTCCTTCTCCAGCATCCATTCGTATATCTAAGCCTGGTCCTTCTCCAGCACATTCAAAGTCTGGTCCTACTCCAGCAGAATCAACGACTGTTCCTATTCCAACACCACCAATTCCAAAAGTCAAAACTGGCAAATCTCCAATTCAAAGTGGTCATAATTCCTCTATTTCCTCGAATCTGCAAAAGATGAATTTGCAATTTTCTAACGAGGTAAAGATTCGAGAGACTGTGGAGAAAGTTAAACCTAGTCACTCTGACTTTGGTTTTTATAACAATTTTCATAATTGTCACCCACTGTTTGTTTTCCACACACAACAAAAGAGATGCTATCAGTGTGGAAACATAAATCATTTGGCAAATAATTGTTCTTTTCGACAAAAATCATTAAGCAAACAACGATTTCATAATTCTATTGCTTACAATAGAAAAATGTTTTTCACTCGTGGAAAATTCTCTAAACAAATGAAATCAAAAGTTGACAAGGTTAAAAATGTCGAAAAGCACAAGAATTTGAAAAATGATTTAAATGATAATATCAAATTGAGAAGTGTAAATAAAGGACTGATGTGCAAAGCAAATACAACAATATCAAATCATTTTGTCTAACTGCAACACAGAATGTGCTCAAGTCTTGTTTGACTTGGGTACCAAAGACTAAGTAATTCATTTACTTATGCAGGAACAACCGCAAAAGATCATTGAAAGCTTATGGCATGTAGACAGCGGTAGTTCAAAGACATATGACAGGAAACTTACAATTGCTTCAAAATGATCAGTCATATATCGGAGAAATTTAAAATAAGATTTGAATAATATTTTTGGTCTTAGGGGAGTCAAGATTGGATCAACAAAAATGAATTTTCATGATTAAATGAGAAATGATTTTACACAGTTCAAAAAGAGTCTAAGTACTTTCAAAGGCTTAAATACGAATAGACTTGGATTATGTTTGATGTGTCAATAGGCTTTGCTTTCAGAAATGAAAAGATCATAATTGAGTGATTAAACTTGAATTAAAGAAATATGAATTAGTGGGGAACATATCAGGATTATGTACCAAAAATGTTCTAACACAGACTGAGAGATATAATCTTGTCATACTCAAGCCTGTATGTGATTGATTCAGTGATTATCATAACTATATATATATAAAAGAGTAAAAATACAAAAAGAAACAAAGGAGAAAAACACAAAAAGAAAATAATTGAGCAAAAAGATGCCAACAAAGGCCATATAGGATATAAGATGCCAAGAAGCACAACAAATAAAAAGATATGTCTAAAAGACATACATACTATATGGTATATATTTTCTATTTTGAGAATAGTTTTTAACTTGAAAGGCAAAATCGAAAGATGGGGCATGTAAGTCCGGATGGCTTGTAAGTCCTAAACATCTTGAGAGGACAGACGTAAGTCCGGATGGCTGTCAATAAGTCCTTAAACTTGTTAATATTTCGAGTTAAGAATTATTTCTCAGGCTAGTTATGCTCAAATAGTTATATTTAGGAATACAATAAATGATATCACTGATCATCCATGCATGGTTTAAGTCAAATTGGGGTGACTTGAAAATCTCGACAGTGTCTTGAAGGATAATAATTATTTTACAGAAGCTCTGATTGTGGGATCCACTGACTTATATTAAATCAACACAAAACATGATATATATCACTCCTTATGTTTCTGAGTAAATCCTGAAGTATAAAGTTAAAGGGACAAAAGATATTGACAATCAACTTAACCAGTTTATTTTAAATAAAGCTGGACAGAGTCTTGACTTGATATAGAACTGTATGATCTCATTTTGAAAATTCTTACTAGAAAAGGAAGATTGCAGTCCATGCTCCAGTTCCTCCTAACTCCTTAAAGCAATTATTTCTTGGAGATGTGAGAAGGATTCAGACGACTTGAACAAGCTGCTACTCTGTCCTATCTCAGCTGACGAGTCCGTTTATTTTCAATCTTGCCAATACATATGGATGACGGATCGAATCCTAAGGAATAAATGGAATGCTCTTTCAGGATCATACAAGAAATCAAATGTTGATCTTGACTGAGATTGTTTCACCGAGCCTAGGGGGAGATTGTAGAGGACTAATCAAGGCTCGGCAAAACAATTGAAGTCTGAATGAAGTCAAATTCTGAAGATTGCTTGTGCGAAAGTCAGACTCACGCGAAATCAAGTTTCCACGTGAGAAGCAGCCTGTGCGAAAGCTTCTGTTACGCGCAAGTCACTTCCACACGAGAAACAGAAGTCACGCGAGAAGCACACCATGCGAGAAAGGAATCCACGCGAAAGACAAAGCCGCGCGAAAAGCATCTCGCGCGAGAACTCACTGTTTAGTATAAATAGATGTATTCGTTTTGTAAAGCTATTCATTCATTATTATACCTTACTGTGCGAAATCGCACAAGACCTGTAATAGGTTTCTGTTTTCAATCAATATCATCTTTTGTGATCCAATTCAATCTTCTTTTCACTCCAATCTTGTTTATATTCCGCGTTCACAAGATTGAGATCGTGTGTAGTGATGTCTTGGGAGATTACAAGGTTTTACAGTGAAGCATGTTAGAAGTTTCTAATAATCAATTCTTTTCTTTTGAGTATAGCCTTTAGCAACAGATCATGTTTTATGAAGTTTACTGTTTCTATTAGGATACAATTATGTTACGAAAGCCTAGTTACATTCTAGGGGTTTTACCCCCCTAGGTAATTCAACAAAATCCCATACGATAATCTTATTCATGAACTAAAGCTCATAAATCATTCCTTTATTCCACTTAAAAGATTGATCACTACTAATTGCTATATTATAAGAGGTTAGATCATTATAGTTTGTTATAAGCATATTAACGTCATTAAGATAGGTTTATAGTCATCAAAATTGGTAGACCTTCTAGGTTTGCCTGACCTCATTAACTGATTTAGGATTCAACAATTTTAGCTGTCTTAGGGATTTGTTTTAAAATTTTCTATTGTGTGTTTAATGGGCCTTCATTTATAGAAATGTTTGGAGCAACATCATGTTATACAAAAATAGGATGTAATGGTGCACTGTCACGTATAAGAGGTGTAATATAAGGTAAGCATAAAAGCCCACCCTATCCTCTTACACTTCATTTAAGTCAAAATATTGATGTTATTACCCCCACTAACCTTAGAATCATCTACTAACTTAACATAACGAGTTTCCACTATGCGAGCAGTACGAGTATGGCAATAAATTCTATATCCCTTCGAACATGAAATATACTCTAAAGTAATTACTAATAGTCTTTCTATCAAGTTTACTTTGTTCAGTATTATAAAGCTTAGCTTCGGCTAAACAATATCACATACTTTCATATACCTTAAGCTATATCTTCTTCTTATCTAAATTTCAAAAGCAGTGTTAAGGACAAACTTAGAAAAACCCTATTTAGTATATGAACAATTGTCTTTTGTTACATCTATCCATAAGAATTCAAGCAAATTGGTGTTTGCTAACATACTTCTTAGCATATCTATAAGGGTTTGATTTTTTCTCGGTGACATCATTCGAACACTGAGTACCACGCAAAGTAGATTGGGAAACTATCATGTATTCCATACAAAAGTCAAAGAAAGGACTAAGAGCTTGATACCTTTTTTGATCTTACTACTTTTAAATTAGAGTTGAGTTGACTTTCAACTTCAAGATTAAAAATTTTAAACATATCAAATGATTTAAAATTATCCTTAATTAAGTGTAAGTACTATAAGGTGAGTCTTTAAAATTTTAAGGTTAAATCTAAGCCTATAGACTAAATAAAAGCCCCTGAGCAATCTTCCCAGATTGGATACATTTTCCTCAAACTATTTTTTCACCACAATTACATAAACCGCAGGACTACCATTTGAAGTCTATAACCGCAAAAAGCACCTATATTCATGGCTTGTTTAATCATGATATGAAAAGCCTCTATAAAATTATAAAGAGAAAACGTGACATGAAATCCCGCGTCTTAAACCCCATTAATATTGAAATTCTATGGAGGGAGATTCATTAATTAGAATGGAAGCCCTAGAGGATTGGAGTCAACCTTAAATCCACACCCTTTGTATTAGTGGAAAATGCATTTGCAAATGTAATGAATCAAGATAACCCCATCAAACAAATCAGAGGATTTATTGAATCAATTTATATAAAAGGGCGCTATCCTTAGACATTTTAGCCACAAATTACGTCATCGATCACCAAATGCATATCGAGGATGTTAAAATTAGAAAGATGTGTCATTTGAGTATCCGAGATGATGGAGTCCATAATTGAATTAAAAAAATGCCTAGAACTATTGAGATAATTTTATTTATGTAACTGATCAGGATTATGGGCCGGAAGTAGTCAAAGTGTTTGGGTCAATTAACTTTGGAATTAAACAGAAGAAAAAGAACCACATCCCTTACTAACGACGACATTAGCATGGAACTTATGAAGAATATGAAAATTATCTTGCCTGAACAACTTCTAGAAATGCGTAAAAAAGAGAAATTATTTTTTTCATAGTCCCAAACTACATTATTTATTCTTCAATAGTAAATGGGGATATAAGACCTTCCTCTTCATTAGCCGATAAGCGATGGATATTGTGACATGTCATCAATGTCTGAGATTTCACTGTTCTTTGAACTTTTCTTTCAAAGATCCCCATGCCTTTGTTGTATCAGTTAGGATTATAGAACCATCTACCATTAATTAACAATCCAATAATGTGGTTAGTGGAAATATTTTATTTAATACAAATGATAAAAAGATGAGTTTACATTTTTATCCATCGCCCATCAAACCTTGATTTTTAATTCAAATCTTATACCACACTATTTTTCCAGTTCCAATATTTGATTTAGGTCACTACAAGAATTGAGGTTAATAGTGGCGACGACTTTAGCGGCGACAAAGGACCTGTCGTCGCTAATGGTTCGCGATCCAATATTTTCCTTTTCAGTTAATTTGTAGACGTTGATTAAATGGAGATCTGACGGCTAAAATTTTTCCGTACATTTAAGCAATAGCGGCGACGCCTTTAGCGGCGACGCGTCGCCGCTAATGCTCTTTCCCTCTAATATCTTCTAGGTGCGCGCGACATTGCAGTCGTTTCCCTCCACCAAAAATCCACCATCGCGCGCGACATTGCAGTTCCCTCGATCGCCGGCTGTCTCCCATCGCCGGCCGTCTCCCATCGACGGCCGTCTCCCATCGCCGGCCATCTCACCTCGCCGGCCTCTCCCCCTCGCCTGCCTCTCCCCCTCGCGCGATCGATCTCCGACCTCTACCCCTCGCCGGCGACTTCCCCTCTACGGCTGCTTCTTGTCGCCGGCCTCGTGGGCGTCTCCCCTCGCCGGCGTCTCCCCTCGCCGGCCTCTCCCCTCGCCGGCTTCTCCCCTCGCCGGCTTCTCCTGCCTGCTACTTCCTACCTCTAGTCGCTGCTGTTACTACTTCATCGTCGCCGCTAAATCCATCTTTGAAGGTAAATTTTTAGTTTTCTTATCAAAGATTTTGATGAAATTAAGTGTTATTGTCATCATTTGCTTGATTTTACGTGTATTTGTGTATATGTCTTTGAAGGTATTAATTTGTGTATTTGTAGGTTTGAATGAAATAAGTTTGGGTATTTTGCAATGTAGTTGGTTAAAAATTAGTTTTTTTAGTTTGCAATATATAGCTAGTCGGTAGTTGTAGGTTGTGATTAAGTTGTTATAGTTTAGAAGTAAGTTGTTGATATTAAAAGAATTTATACATATTGATTTGGTTGTTGATTTGATTGTTACACGTACAAAACTATCAATGGTAAAGTAATGTTCATAAATTTTTACATATTGATTTGGTTGTTACACGTACAAAACTATCAATGGTAAAGTAATGTTCACAAATTTATACATATTGATTTGGTTGTTACACTTACAAAACTATCAATGGTGTAAAGTAATGTTCACAAATTTATACATATTTGTGAACACTATTAACAATGGTAAAGTAACTAAGAGATATAATAATTAACAACACAATCAAATTGACTTAATAAAAGAAATAAATAAGCTAACCATGAGATATAATAATTAACACAATCAAATAAGCATCTTTATTAACTTGACATACGTATGTTTGCAATCTTCACAAGTTAACATTAGTTTCGTGTATGAGATAAGATATTCAAAAAGTGGGTTTAGCAGCCTATCCTTGTAAATTCTCTACATTATGTTTCAGTTGCATCATGGTTGTCGATAAAAGTTGGCTTAACAATCCAAACCGAAGCTCAGAGGAGTATAATAATGGACTTAGCTCTTTTCTTGAGATGTGCAAGAATCTGATCGACAATAGAGGTTATGTTTTTTGTTCATGTACTAAATTGACTTTGGTCGCCCCTAAAGACCTGTCTTCTTGTAGTGGGTGTTGCATCCAACATTCATTTTCTTCTATTAAAATCCCTTTTATAGCCATTATTTCAAATTGATTACAAGCCTTACTTGATAATGCCATAGATATGTATCGTTCAAATCCAGTTTCATATGTTTGTTGAAGATAATGTATATAACGTGATTGTTATGTAGTTCTATATCATAGATTCTAGTATGTGGTTATGATGCAAAGCTACAGAATGGAATAAGTTGGTAAGTTCCTAATGAAAAGTTCTATTTGTCCGTAGCCTGATACTGAAAATTTACTAGTGCATTGTTACATATATTCTTTTTATAGATTTTGGATAAAAATGTTTTGATGTAAATTGATATTCACTAATATTTTTACAAAACTCACGTTAACCACATACTTGCACCTTATATAATTTGAACCGTCGATTAACGGACAAAAGAGAGACATTACCACCCCTCAGTGGCTAATACATTAAATTTTGGAATGAAATTATTGCTTTTTAAACCAAAACTATTAATACAAGCAATTTGAAAATACTTATTTAATTTAATGAAAATTTTAGTTTTTGGAAAATTATAATTAAGAGAATATTAATGATGTAAGTACGCTTATAAACAAACACTCGCCATGATAAATGCCTAAGTTCATGCATAAACTGCATGTATTAGTACAAGAGCAGAGAGCACTCCATAGTGCTACAAACATTACTATTAACATCTTGCAAGGCTCAGAATGCAAGAAGACAAGCGGCTAAGGCCAAGAGAGTTAACCTTGTAACAAGTCAAGGATAAAGCCATCACTAATCTGGTAACATAAGGATGAATGTCAAACTCTACCATTTCACAAGATCAGTAGTTTCAGTACATCCTTCGACAAAAGAGAATGATGATGAGTAGAAAGATATAAGCATATGAAAGACCTGCCTTATGATCCCCTCCTTTATCCTTTTATGCTAAGTAAATGATGAACGCCTATAACTAGAAAAAGTAAAAAGCACGTCAACTTGTTACACCAAAATAGCAAATGTTCCTATAATCAAGAAAATTAAGAAGCAAAGCAAAGGACATATTCTACAAAACGAAGGAGGAGTCCTAGGAGGTCTTAGGGAGAGAAATACCTTACACTATAAATAAACACATATCATCATAAGGTTTGAGCCATCTACGCTCACTTCTTACTTTTCCCTCAAACACACTTTGCTTACATCTTATTGATTCTCACGCTGGAGATTAATTGTAGGCGGTTGCATCCTAAGATGAGTTTAATGGCGCTGTTATTCTTAGCAGATCATTATCATTAGTTTAGCTCTCACCAATCCCTTTGCAGCAACAAACATGAAAATTAAAAAGCCATATAACTTAGTTTTAGTAGTATTAGAGTAGATAGTGTTGTGATCGGGGAGGGTGGGATAAACCCGACATAGGGTGGGAACACCACCCTCCCGAACTAGGTGACCCCAGAAACCCCTCACAATATGGTGCACCATCAACCCATTTCCCCTATCCTTTTAGCTGTTTGCCAAATGGTCTCTTGACCATCACCCATATATAAAAGTAAATTTAAATACTATAAAGGCCTCACACCCATTTTAACCTATTATTTATGTTTTTCTACACTCTAGATTATCTACTACCTAAAACAATATAAGTCCGTTGGATTTTCACATTTATGACTTGTCAAGTTTGGAGGAGGAATATGCAAATACATGTAAGCATAATCACGAGTTTTTGTTTTACTATGGTGCTTTTTGTATCATAAGGCGAAGTGCAAGACACGCCTCCTCATCAAAAATGTACTTTTTATATTTTATTAAAATTATTTTTATTTATATAAATGTATATGTAAGATATTATATTTATATTGTGTTTAATTTTTAAGATAAACGCATAGAGATGACTGTGAAAAAACTCATAACCTATTAGTGATATAATACTCTAAGGATAATTATGACACCCCACCCATAACTTGCACGATCATGCACAATTGATACAACTTCTAGTGGAAGCAAACCGAGTTCCTTAAAAAAATATAACATTTTAGTAAAATAAATTATGTATTTACAATATCAAACAACTAAGGACTTCTATGACTTTAGGTTTCACCGTCTCCTTATTGTTGCTAGGGTTGTCTCATTTATTACATGTGCATGTGTACCATAAAGAACATTACATATATCCTCGTTAGCTCATGTTATATAGTTTACAAAAACACAATTGACAGGTGCGAATATTGGTTGTGATATTTTGGGCCAGGAACAACATATGCCAATCATGACCTTTTCACAACCACCAACGATGGACTTGTTAGACCCTCTGACTGTTGCATAGGTATGGTAGCGTGGTGATATATACGAGGAACACTACCAACACATCCCACTAAGCATACAAGGATCCCAATGTACCCTTACTGATAATTACACATTAACATGATTCTTCAATATTACTAGTTTAGACATAATGAGTATACAATTATAATTTTATAAGTAAACATGACAAATGACATGTTTAATAGTTACTTAATAGTTGCTGGTAACGATCTAGTAATACCTTAGGGTCCTGGTTTAGTTTAAGTACTCTTAAGTTAGATAATAGAATAACTAACTAGTTGTTCAAGGTCCTTGTTAATGATGTCTTGATTAAGCATGAGTGATCAGCCCATATCTAACTAAGGCTAGATTACCCAATATCCACCCCTAACAATAACCTAATGCCTAAAATCAAAAGTACTACTAATACATATACTACTGCTAATAATAATACAAATATAAATAATAATAAACTTGACATAAAATTAATCGAAAACATACCTTAAAACTATCTATGATAGTTTGATATAATGTCTCTCTACACGTGCTCCTCCTCGAGCTCCAAACACAACTACTGACAACAACCAAATGGTATTGAGGACTCAAGATTCTTTTTATACTAAAGGGTTCCTAAGAACACTTATACTCTAATATAAACCTATAAGGTACAATTTTAATATGAATGTAAGCAGCAGAAATTCTGGATCCATTGTCGATATGGGATTAAAGTGAGCAACTAGTGCTTATTTATATAATTAATTTAGCTGTTTCACTTGTTTTTCTCTTATAACATAGCGTTTTATAAAATTTTGAATATGTCATTTGGATAAGCTCATTTTTCTCTACGAGTCACCATAAGTTTCATTAAAACTGAAGTAGGGTCGAATATATTATATTTTATTTTTTATATGGTCTTTTAAAATAATAAATGCTTGTCTAAACATTTCAGATTTCTAACCATCATCCAACTTGTTTGTTACTTGTTTGACAATATATGAAATAAATGAGATTTTACATATTTATATTTATTACATTAAGGTTCGAGATATTACATCCTCTCCCGTTATTAAAAATTTACCCTCAATGGAATTTACTCAAAGAGATGAGGGTACATTTAGTTCATTTTATTTCTAGGTACCATGTATACTAGGTCCATTACATGCAATCCACCTGACCTTGACCAATGAAATTTCTTTTCAGTGCAACTTTTAATCTTTCAGTCTTCAATCTGTAATGGTTCTTCAATGATGTTAAGCTTTTTTATGTGCATGTTTGCACATCTTCTAATGGTATTTGTTGGGCTTTATATATTAGATTTTCTTAAGTCTAACATGTGAAAAGTATTATGTTTCCTTGCTAACTGCTCAGGGAATTTTAGTGGATATGTTACTTGTTCTACTTTGGTTGCTATATCGAACGGTTTGATGTATCAGGGTTTGAGCATTCCATTCAATCAAAACCGGATCACTCCCTTAAGGGGTGATACCATTAGCATCACTTATCTTGTATTTGAAAATCTAAGGGTTTATGTCTATGATCTATATAACTCTTCTATCTATAGTAAGCATTTTGCATCCTTTCTTTGATTTGCTGAATTTATGTGTAGTCTCCAAACTTATTTCTAGTCCTAATAATTGAATTTTACCTACTTCCATTCAACAGATAGGAGTCCAACACCTTCTCACGTATAAATCTTCATAAGGTTTGGCATTGATGCTAGCGTGATAACTATTATTGTAAGAGAATTCGATGACTGGTAGATGATTATCACAATTACTACCAAAATCAATTACACATGCTCAAAGCATGTCTTCTAATGTCTAAATAGTTTGTTCACTATACTCATTTTCTGTGGGTGATAGGTCGTGCTTGGGTTAAGATTGGTCCAAGCTTCCATTGGAAACTTTACAAAAACCTAGACATGAAAGAACTATCTCTGTCTAATATGATCAATACACGTACTCCATGTCGTGAGGATATTTTTTGATGTAAATATGGGCAAGCTTGTTCATCTTGTAGTCCTCAAGAATTAACAGAAAATGTGTAAACTTGGTTAATCTATCCACTATTACCCTAATAGTATTATAACCATGGCTTGATCATTGAAATCTTATGATAAAGACCACCATGATTTTTCGTATTTTCATTCTAAAATATCAGGTTGTTATAGACAACCTAATGGTTTTTGATATTCTATTTTTACTTCAGGAAAAGTAAGGAAACTCTCTACTTATCAAATGATAGATCACTTAATCAGCAGTAACCAACATTCATTTCTTAGGTCTTTGTTCATCTTGTCAATATGGGATGGATATAATACTTAAACTTATGGGCTTCCTCTAAGATTGTATTTTATAATCCTTTAAAACTATGAACCCATATGATATTGTTAAATCTTAGGATATCCTTGTTTTTAATTGTCAATACCTTTAGTATCCCAATCATTCTTACATTCATCTGATTCTCCTTTAGAGCTTCTTGTACACATTATTAATTTGACTTAGGAAACTTTTTTAACCACTATACTTGATGTAAGGATTCTTATTGGTTGAGGCTTTCGTTCTAGTTAATAGATCTGCTACCATATTAGTTTTACATGGATGGTATTAGCTCTCATAGTCTTAATTACTTAATAACTCTATCCAGCGTCCTTGACGTGTATTGAGTTCTTTCTATATGAATATGCATTTTAGACTTTTATGGTTTGTATAAATGGTACATTTTTCACCATAAAGATAATGTCTCCAACTTTTCATTGCGAACACACGACGCCAAGTTCTAAAATATAGGTGTGTAGTTTGGCTCAATAGTCATCAACTGTTAAGAAACATAGGCAAATACGTTTCCTCTTTACATGAGTACGCATCCCTTACCATAATGACATGCGTCACAATAAAACAACAAAATCTTTAGTTCCTTCGAGATGAAAAAATAGTGGAGCGTTACACAATTTTCTATTCTTTCTAACAAGGCTTTGTCTTGTTTATGTCGGTTAGGTTGTTAATAGCATAGTAATCTTGGAGAATTCTTGAATAAATCCTCTATGGTATCCTTCTAATCCCAAAAATCTTTAAATCTCACTTAGATTCTTTGGCGTCTCCCAGTTTTTGATTGGTTTAATATTTGAAGGATCGACTTCTATTCCTTTTTATTGATTATGTGTCCTAGGAATTGAACTTTACATATCCAAAACTCACACTTGGAGTACATTGCATAAAATTTTCTTTCTTGAACAATTCAAGGACTTCTCTAAGGTGTTGTTCATGATCCGTCTTGTTAATGTTCACCAACTATTCATGAGATCCATGAACATTGAGGTGCATTGGTAATCCTAAATGACTTTACCAAAAATTCATAATGGTCGTACCTAGTCTTGAAGCCAATCTTATGTACATATTCTAGTGTAACTTTCACCTAGTTGTATTTGAATCACAATCCTATTTTGGAAAAATAGCTTTCTATTTGAAATTGGTCAATTAGTCGTCAATCTTAGGTAAGGGATGCTTATTCTTTATAGTAGCTTTATTCAAATCTTTATAATCGATGCACATATGCATTCGTCTCGTCTTTCTTCTTGATGAACATGTTGGGTGTTCCCCACGACAAAGAGCTAGGTTGGATAAACCCTTTAATTAAGTAGTTCTTATAAGTGTTTCTATAGTTCTTGCATTTGTATTGAGGCTAGTTTATATGGCGACTTGGTAATCGATGCTATCCTTGGTATCAAGTTAATCTAAAACTCAACTTGCCTATTAGATGGAAGTCCTGGGATTCCATCCGGAAATACCTTAGGGTATTCCCTTACTACTTGGCATGCCCTTAATCTTCTCTTTCTCTGTTATGTTTACAACATACGCCAAAAACACAATACACCTTTTCTTAGGCATTTTTGTGCTTTCACTATAGTGATGAGGTTTTTCACCTTGTCAGTGCTATCTTCAATATGGTTAACTATTTGCCGTTGGGTAATCAAAGTACGATGAACTTCATGCAACATACAATTTCTGTGGGATATGGTGTCACCCAGTTTATTCCTATGACTTCGCTAAACTATTCAAATTCTATACGAATTAGGTTTATAGGGATATCATGATTATTTGAGTATATGTTACAATTCTTAACAATTTTAACCATCTCTTTTTGAATTCCATCAATCACTTCTATAGTAATAGTATGACCTAAGCTTTATAATGCCCAATTCAAATAAGGTCTAAATGTAGTTGACACTAAACTTCTATTAGCATGGGTATAAAACAACACACATGCATACACACACATACAAACACACACACACACACACATATATATATATATATATATATGTGTGTGTATATATATTATATATATATATATACACACACACACATATATATATGTATATATATATGTGTGTGTATATATATATATATTATATATATATATTATATATAATATGCATACATACATATATATACATATATATATGTATGTATATAGGAGAGAGATCAAATGAAAACCATATTTATAATTAAAAACGTAAAAACCACCACTATCCAATCAAATAATTTATAATTGATCTAATTTTAATTGGTTAAAGTATATTTGAGTAAACTTCAACATTATTTTTTTAGGTCATTGTGTATATTTTAAGTTAAACTTGAATAAACGACGACGATGAGTAAACGACTTATATATATGTAACTTGTATGTGTTACATGTACGTAACTCTTAATTGTATACTGTTAACATGTATTTACATATACATAACCCCAACATATACATAACTCTTAGTTGTATATGTTGTGACACGAACTTACATTTATTTACTCTCTGGTTTTCATGGTTTTTATTTTTAACATGGTATTTAAGGGATCCCTCCTATATGTATCTATACATATTGTTTACAAGATATCTACCATAACGATATTAAGAGTGTTCTTGGCATCTTCCGTAGCGAGTACGAATGTGCTACCCTTAGGCTTTGTTATTTCTTGTTATTTCCCTTATAAAGATTTGGGAAGTTTTGTTTCATGTGGTTCAGGTCACTACACTCAAAACACCTTTTCTTCTCCTAACATTAATGAAAGAAGTGTCATGTTTTCTTATAATTGGGGCTTGGTAGTGTTCTATGAGCTCTAAATTGGTGCTTCTGACGTAATTTACATTGAAGAATTTCTTTAGGTTCCCTTGAAGTTGTTATACCTGATGTGCCACTTTCCTTCTTCCCATTTTTTTGTTGAAGGAGATTCGGCTTATCGTCGTAACATCTCGGCAGCCATGATGGCATCAACTTCAATTGTTTTTGAAAATTTTTTAGGGGATTTGAATTTTATAAACATCCTTATTTTAAAGAGTAAACCTAGATGAACCTATTGATTAGTTGTTCCTCATTTGTGGCTAGATGAGGAACCAATTAAGATATTTCATTAAAACGAATAATATACTCTCGGTATGTTTTGTTTCTCAATCTTAACTAAAAGAACTCCACTTTTAGTTGTTCAGTTTCACTAGAAGGACAAAATTTAGCAGGAAATTATGAACAAATTCCTCAATTAGTTCATCTCCTTGGCTTTTTCTTTGGCAAAAACATCTAATACTAACTTCATTTGCTTTAACTAGTCTTGGACTTTACGCTCATTTTCTTCAATCAAAGGTTAGGTTTTCTTTTTAGTGCTATTATATGAAATGTTTTTCTTTCCATCCATTCTTTCCTTTTTTTACACTTGTTTGGAGGCAGTACAACTTTCTTCGGTTTGTTCTTTTAATTTATCAACATTACTAGTCTATTTATTTTGTTAATATCTTTGCAACATTCACTACTATGTTGTAGATAGCTTTAGCATTTAGAAAGAAGTGTTTACTAGATTGAGATTTCATATTATGGGAAGGAGTTCGGGCCTTATGAGAACTTACCTCTCTCCTACTCCTAACTTGTCTGTGTCAGACCATTTTTCATGTCTAGACCATTTTTCGTGTATAGATAGTTGTACATATCTATGTTCATACATTATACCTTCTTATAAGAACTTCTATGGCTTTGGGTTTCACTATTTCCTTATTATTCCGGGGTTTCTTGCTATTATCTATGTGTATACTTAAAAATGATATGTGCTGCATGCTAATAAGATCATGTTATGCAATTTACAAAAACATAATGACATGCATGCAAACACAGGCTTTGATATTTTAGGCTAGGGACAACACATGCCAACTACGAATTTTTCAGATACACCAACTATAGGCTTATCAGACCTTCCTACTATCATGTAGGAATGGTAGTGTCATGATACATCCTATTTAAGCTAGTTCTTACACATCCCATTAAGTATTCAAGGATCTAATATACTTCTATTGATAATTGCACATTAACAACATTCTTGTATATTATAAGTTTAGAATAAACAAGTATACAATCACACTTTTATATATAAACATGACAACTCACTATTTAACAGTTGTTCAACACTTGATAAAAGTTGCTACTACGATCTTATAATATCTTAAGATTCTGATACAGTTTAAGTAAGCCTAGATTAGGTAATGATACAACTAACTAGTATTATCATGGTTGATATTGATTAACGTTATGTGGTGTATGGATGGATGATCAGCACATGCCTAACTAAGGCTAGGCTACTTAATACCCACCCTTAACAATAATTTTAGTGCCTAAAATACTAATATTACTAATACTAATACTACTCATAATACTAATAGAAATAACAATTAACTTGAGATAAAATTAAACAAGAACATACCTTAAACTATTTATGACAAATGATGTAAAGTCTCCCTACCATGCTTCTACTCGAGCTTTAAAAACAATTACTAACAACACCTAAATGGGTATTGAGGGCTTAGTATTCTCTTTATACTAGAGTCTCCCAACTAGTATACATAGATTTCTCTATATCAACATTTTCTAGACTTATTTATGAGTACTTTAATATGTTTGAAAAAACTTATGCGACTACTTGCAAAACCTTTATGATGATATTATTGTTTTTTTTGATGGAGTTCACTGGGCTTGAATAAATTGTCCAGTGATGCTATTAGTGGAATCGCCTCAAGTTTCTATTTGTGGTAAACAATGTTGAATATAAATTTGTGTACTATTTAGCCGATGAGATATACACAAGCTGGGCAACGATAGTTAAAACGTTTTCATACCCAATATAGAATGATCTTCATAAAAATGATCCAAGAAAGCGCAAGAAGCAAAGAGAAATGACATGGAATGAGCTTTAGGGTTCTAAAAGGTAAATGACATATATATTAACAACCACAAAACAACTCCATAAAGAATTATAAAAAAATCAAGTACGCGTGTATTATCTTACATGATATGGTTCTAAAGAGTTATAGTGCGACGATATCTTCTGATTATAAAGAAGATCATCCACTTAATGAACCAGTTTCATATGATATACTTTCAGGTATACAATAACACACAATTCATGACAACATCAATCGGATCTTATTGAGCATTTCAACCATTTTTATAAATTGAACCAAAGGAAACTAATAATTTTTATAGAATGTTATGTTGTTTTTTTAAGTATTTTTGGTTTTTTCTATGCTTGTTAATTTTATTATTAAATATGAAATATAATTACAAATTTAGCAAATGAATTAAAATTTTGTAAAAGTTAAGAAAAAAATTAAGAAGAACTGGTATGATACACTGCATAAATCAAGAAAAATCTAGGAAAAACTAATGATAATAAGAAAAGCTAAAGTGACATCGGTAAAAAAGTATGGAAACAAGATGACACCATTGACATTATTCTACCTACCCTTTCATATGTAAGTAAAATTATTTCGTAAATTGTACTAATACTTATTGAGCAAGATCGGTGGAGAATCCACCGACCTTGTCATGTATCAAAATGGCATTGGTCCACATCTTTTTCCTCTTGTTTTTCGTTTTTTGTTTAAATACAATTGTTGTTAAGTATTATCTTTCTCGACTTTAACACCAATGCCATGATGTCGTAGCTAGTTTGGCTCCTTTTTTAAAGGTAAGACAAAAGTAAAGAGCACGATGGCTACATTAAATCAATTGATTCATCATGGTAGAGAAGAAAAACAAAACATGGACCTACTCGAGCTTCGGATCAATGCTCCCAGAAGCAAGGAGTACGCCCACGTGTACCAACGAGAAAACATAAAAAACCTAATTCAACTCCATGTTTTGCTCACCAACCATACAATGGAAGAGCCTATCTTGCAATTGACCCTTTCTTTCTAATACTGTGAGTTCAAAATATCTCTATCAAGGTGGTCCTATAATGGGGAACATCGAGAGCTTGCTTCAATTCTTCCCGAACAAGAACCTCATACTCCCAAGGATTATTCTAGGGAGGAAGGTTGTAGTAATCACGGGTCTGGAGACTTCGTATACGAGGAAACATCTTGGCCTCGTTCTCGGCTGTTATTTCGGCTCTAAACATAGCCAATGATTCACTACTCGAGGAAGACTCGTCGCATTTCCACTTTTAATCGATCCGAAGGATACTTGCCAAATGAAAGCTCTTAGCATTCTGCTAGCGTATATAAAAAGACTAGTTGCTCCTTCGACCCAGAGTGGATTCTAGTGGAAGGGCAGAGCAAAGACTTGCAGTAGGAAGGTGTTCAGTGCTGGGACGGGTTCAAGTTTAGCTCCTTTGTCTAAGGTAGGAGACGTGGGTTCAAGCCCCACCTACAATGTTTTTTTCTTTTTGATTTTTTTCTCTTTTGTTATACTTATCATTTAAACTATTATTTTTTACATGTGTAATATTTACTTTATCTAAATTGATGTATGTGTGTAATAAAGTTTGGTTACGCACCACAACGTCCAATTAACCATGTTATTGTCGTATGACTCCATTGTAATGCGTAAGTATTTCATTATATTATTAGTTATCTAAAATTAGTACATCGTAACGTGTGATGTGTAATATTGCATTAACCTTATCAGTGTAATTTAGATTAATCAAGACATGTTTTTTTAATTTACTCATGCTTGTTAATATCCTCATCGCAACGCAGATAACAAAGATCGCAAATACGACGCTAAATAGTAAATAGTCATGCCGCAACGCGCGAACAACATCGTTCTTATGTAAATAAACAATTAAATTTAATATTAAAATAGGGACATAATAAGATAAATACGTCTCTTTACAAGGCACGAAGTATTTATGGATTTAAATATTCACTAGTTCCAACAAGACGAACGATTAGGCCAACCCTACCCCTACAACTAACATTTCTTTTTATTAATTATTGCCGTGGACTTATCCCAATTCGTCCTACTAAATATTATTATAAAACCATGTATATTATATAAAGAAATTCAAAAAGCCTATTTAAACACCAATCTTTTTAATTCATTATATATCACAACACTAAAAATATTAATAATTTAAATAAGCGTGTTTTAAAGTCTCCATTAAAGACTCTTTCTACTTTCTAGTGCTTCCAATTCAAAATCTTCAGTTTAACTTCTCTTTTCATCTCTCTCTTCTCTCTATCTATTAAACATCATTTGTAAACATACAGATGAGATATGGATTGGGTTTAAGCTTAGGTGATGCAACCCCATCAAAAGCTAATGACGGACTTATCACCACCACCGCCGCCGCCGCCGCTACCTCCACCACAACCACCGTAGAAGCAAATAACAGTTTAGGGTTCTGCATGGCCTTAGGGATGAACCCTTTAGATGGAAACAACATTAATCAACAAACGGAGAAACCACATGATCAAGATGATCATGAAGATGATGACGATGATGATGATGATGATGTTGAACATGATGAAAAGATTTTGAAAGAAAAAGGTGTGATTAAAGATGATATTAGTATTAGTAGTCAAAGAATCTCCTCAATGAATCCGCCGGTTCAGCTTGATCTACTACCTTCTGCACCGGTTCTTCGTCATCATACTTCTTTCCCATGGTCTTCTGACAACGGTTCTCTCTCTCTCTCTCTCTCTCTACATGTATATATATGCATATATACACACGCACAAGAACACCATATGTGTGTGTTCTTAACATAAATATAATATATAGGCTACAAAGGAGAGAATTATAATATGGGTGTTGTGGGATATGTTTTGTGTAGGGAGTTCAGAGGGTGGTTCGTCGGGAAATGCGCCGGCGGCGAAGCGGTTGCCGGCGACGGAGGAAGCCACGTCATCTTTCCGGTTGGAGTTCATGAGTTACGGTAGAAGTGGAGGTGATAATAATAAGAGGGGTTTGAGGTCGGAAACGATGCCGTTTTGGTGGAGAGAGGTTCTTCTAGGGCAAGTGATGAAGATGACCATGGATGTCTAGAAAGAAGTTGAGACTTTCAAAGGAACAATCTGCTTATTTAGAAGAAAGCTTTAAGGAACATAGTACCCTTAATCCAGTAAGTACACATCAATCTTTCTTCTGTGTGTGTGTGACATAGTGTGTGTAAAACATCAAAGTTTTTGGTAAATTTATTTAGAAAATTACAAAAACTTTCTGTTTATATGAAATTTCAAGGTATCATACTTATCATTTCGAAATGCCAAAACGTCATTTTGAATAAACAAATTGCTCCAATAGTTTTCAAGAATCCTATCTGTGACATGAAATATATATACACATACCATTTCTTCTATAAAATGATAAAGCCTTGTGATTTCATGCATTTTAGGCCTTTTCTTAACATGAAAAGTAATTTGGTGTGATGAAAAAATATTTCTTATGAATTAATAATAATTTGTGTTATATTTTGCCACAAACCCATGCGCGCATATTAATGTTTGGATTTCTTTTAGCACATAACTAATTTTATTTAATAATAAATATTTTTTCACCCAAAATATGATAAAAGTAAGCCCTTTTTATTCTTTTGATTTTATTTTAAATATGGAAAAGTCAAGAAAGACTTGTGATTGCCCACTGACCCACTCATTGAAAGCTTATTATGGCGATATCCATAAAGATTTTACTGATCTTTGTAAAAGTTTGTGTTCACATCTTTTATAAAAATACCGAATTTGTCTTTAGCAAAAGTTACTTTAATTAATGTTTTGACGAATAATCAACGATTTATGCATTTGTAGAATCTATCATTCAAACTGAAATATATTTTTTATTCTTCTTGTTGGAGCAGAAACAGAAACTTGCACTTGCAGAACAGCTTAATCTTAGGCCTCGACAAGTAGAGGTCTGGTTTCAGAACAGAAGAGCAAGGTATAACACATATATTATGTAACATGCTTAAAACCACAAGAATCATATAAACACGTAATATGTCTATATAACATTTCAATTAAAATGTTATAATGGGTAAAATAGTACATTCCTTTCTTTGATTATTTCTCCAATCCATTTACTTTTGTTAGAAGTACAAAAATATGAATATGCGCATATACACTTGTATATAGTCTCTACATGCATATATGCATTTACTGTATCTTAACTCTTTAGGATGAATATATGCATTATATTCAATTTATAAAATAATTGTGAATGGCTTAAAACAATTCCCATAGTACACATATTATATATGTATGCACTACATATATTGAAGGCTTATGGCCGGTTTAATGATGGTTGTAAACATGTATATAATGCAGGACTAAACTGAAGCAAACTGAGGTGGACTTTGAGTACTTGAAAGGTGTTGTGAACCCTAACCGATGAAAACAGAAGGCTACACAAAGAGCTTCAAGAACTAAGAGCATTAAAGACTACTTCAAATCCATTTTACAGGCAACATCCGGCCACAACGCTCACCATGTGTCCGTCGTGTGAGCGTGTCGCCACCACCTCGGCTGCGATCCCCCGCCGTCCTCGACCACCTCAACCACCAAGCCAGTGGAACACAATTCTAACATATCAAGATCATTAGTATTGCCTGCAGCTAGTAACTCTCACCACCAGCCTGCAGCACCCTCATGAATAAGAGAGAGAAAGTAGAGAGAGAGAAGCTAATATGAATTTATGTACATACGCTCCAAGCTTTAATTTTGTGATGATTTAATTGTGATATAGATGTTAAAAGATATAAAAAGAACGCAATATAATGTGGAGGAGGATATGATGATATAAGATCTTTTAGGAAAAAGATTGAATTTTCTTTCTTATTAATTTATTTTGGTGTAATGTAGAAGTTTGGACAAAGGGACATAAAATTATTTAAGAAGTTATATGTTTTTAATTATTTCTTAACTTTTCTCTTTTTCACATTTTATTCATAAAATTCTTTTGTGCTTCTCTCATTCATTCATATATACCATTTCTTTTTCTATCTTATATAATTCATATAAATCACGTGTGATTTAAATATATTAATGTTATAATAATTATGTTTTATTTGACAATAAAGAACAGTATAAAAATTTAAGTGCATGGATGTTCATATCCATACCTTCTCGTTGGTCTGCCACTGGGAACTTGATGATGGGACTAACAAAAGGTGAGGGTTCGCATCTTTTGTATTTTCATTTAATTTGTATTATTAAATCTGTTTAAGAAATTATTTTTGAAATCATAAATTTAAAACTCTCCCCCTTTAGGAAAAATATTTAAATAAACTATATATAAAGGCCGTCGCATATTGCACTCGTTTCAAACTAATACTAAAAAATAGACTAAATTACACGGATGGTCCCTGTTATTTGATTAAAATTTAGGATTTAATCCTTAAAATTTAAAATTACGTGCAAATATAATCCGTAATGTTATAGTTATCTTTAATCAATGGTTCTTCACCTGTTAGTTTAGTTAGTGATGTTAAATTTATTAAAATAACTATTTATTTGTAGGGATAATCAATATAATTTCATTTTATTATAATTTTTTATTATATATATGTTTATTATTTAATACACGAATAAAAAAATATTTTATAAAATGTCCTCTTTTAAATGTTTGGTTTATAAATTTTTAAACCAATATGCTGGTTTTTAAATCTTTAAAAAAACATATTCTTTTATACAGAAGTTTAAAATGAATTGTTTTAAAAAATGTTTGAAAAACTAAGAGTTCGTTTAAGAAAAGATGTTTTAAAAAATGAATGGTTTAAGGAAAAAAAAAAAGAGAGAGAACTTTAGAAAACCAACCAGTTTAAGAAAAGTTTAAAAAATCAAAACTTTTTAGAATGACATATAAAAACGAATCGTTTAAAGATCGAACATTTAAAAAACATGTTTTCAAAAAAAAATTATATGTCTATTTAAAACAGATTTTGTTAAATAATAATCTTATTAATAATGAAATTATAAAAATAATATAAAAATTAAAAATTTTGAAAAAAATATAAATTTTCTTAAATAAATAATAATAATATAGTTAAAAGGTAAATTAAATAGATTACCAATGCGAGCAAAATGCTAATTTTTATAATATCTAACAAAATTAACGGTAGACTAACATACTTAAAGACCATATATGAAAAATAAAAAAAAGTAGAAACTATATTCAAATATTTTAAAATTTAAGTATTAAATCCAAAATTTCAACATAATCACACGGACTATTAATGTAATTTACTTTAAGAAATATATATACTTATTTTTAAAAAATTCAAGCATATATATTGGTATTTATAGTGTGTGGAATTATAGTTATTAGTTATATATTTATATAGAAGCATGTTTTATTGTTTTAAGCATGCTTGTGTTTGCTTTAAGAAAAGAGGGGCATGGGGGCGACCATTTATTTGTTTAATGATTTCAACAAGAACACATAGTTGAAATCTGTTTTGTGTGTGAGAGATGAAGTAGGGACAAGAATGTCATATTTATGAAAAAATGTCTGGTAAAGGTGGTACCCTACGAGGACCACCAATTATGAGGACACTCAAGGAAAGTACAAAGACTTCATTATTTCCAATTTTAACCTTTCTCTGTCACGTTACCTCTCACGAGACTAAACCCTTAATACATTCATTATTTTTGTCCCATATTAACCATGTTAATATTTTTATATTGGCTTACTATAATATTATTAATTATCAAATTATGATTGCATTAAATATTGTATCATATGCATAAAAGATGGTATATATTGTATTTTTTGTTTTAAACCTAATACCTAATAAATTTTACATTTAACCCCTATTTCAAATTGCAACTTTAGTCTTCTATACATTTCATTTTTTGCAAAATTTTCAAATTACAGTCTAAATTTTGAGGGTTAACACGTCGTAACGTCCACGTGTGATTCAACGTTGTTACGCTTAGTTATCCCATTTAACATCTCCGTCACAATGTGTGTGTTTAGATCGTCTTAGTTATTGTTTTTAATATTTTATGTTTCATGTGCGTTATTCAACGTTTTTACCTCTATTTTCCGTTTGGTTATTTTTTCATTTTCACTTCTTTTAATTATGAGTTTTCTGTTGTTTGTTGTCGTTGACGGTGGTGAGACACTGATGCTACTTGACATGATTTTACGTCTCCCGTCGTAATACGGGTGTCTTAATACTAGTTTAAATCTATTTATCAAGTTCATTTTATCATCAAATACAAAACTATACAATAAATATTACCATAATAGAATAAGTTTTAGGGATTAATATAGAATACATCTACTATATATAAACAACAATATTGGAGCATTGTCACACTCCGATGGTATAACATATTCTATGTAATTCTTGCTGAAAATGAACATTAACATTTGCTTGAATTAATTTCCTTTCCAAGCTTCATCTAAGAAACCTTTCTTAAGTTTGGGAATACAATTCTGGTCATGTTATGAAATTTTCAGCACATTTCTTTTTGATGAAAAACATGAAATCGTCTTCAAATCTTCAAATAATCTTGTTTATCTTTCTCTGACCTTAAAACATCAAAATTCAGTACAATACCAATCAAATCAAGTCAATCTTCATGAAAAACTGAATTAGTAGCTCAAACACTATTCAAAAAGCTTCAAGTTCTAATCGAATCGAGCTAAAGCACTCATGGCTCTGATAACCAGTTGTAATATCGTGTTTTCATTGTAGATCGATCTTGAATATGAAACGCGGAATGAAATCACACACGAAATCACAATTAGAACGAGAAGAATCAATAACAAGGAATAGTAAATTTAAACGTTGTATATTGCTCTCTGAAATTGAATTACATAAGTTGAGATTTTTAGGATGACAAACGAAATGAACTAAGCAATATATGTATACTAAAACCAAAAGGGCGAGAACTATTCTCTTGCGTGGATCAAAGTTTTTGTGCAACTTGATCTTCAAAGTCTTAGTTTGATTTCCCAATCCTTAGGTTCAATCCCTACAATCTCACCTTAAGCTCGGTTAATTAAACCTTCAAAATTCCACATCTTCAAACGTATAACTGCCCCCATATGCATACATCTTGTTGTCCAGAGACTTGTAATCAACCAACCAAATTAAGCTACTAGTAAATGAACAGATTCATCAACTTTAATTGAACAAGCCTAAAACCTCATCAAATTTCTCTTCGAAACTTAAGCAGATCAACAGGGTCAAAGATACGGTAGCCTTTATCAACACATTATATAATCGCATGCCCAATGTTCTTTTCACAACCCACCAAATTAGTTTAACCAAACTGTTAATTGGTACAAGGGCGTCTAGTGGAATCTTTCTAGCATATCTGGGATGCTTATAAACTCTTATGTCCATCGATTTGTTTGTGTTTGGATCTATCTGAGTCTTATTTTCAATGACTTTTGATTTAGCAGTCTTAAAGTCTTTGAAAGTTGGATTTACATTTATGTCAGATCATACTCTGAATCCAATGGCCTTTCTATAATTATTCATGTTGATGAATGGCACACGACCCATAACATAAATATCAGACGCTCTCAAAGCATGAAAGTCATGCTCTTCTTGATAATACTCTATAGCACCAGCTCTTCTTTATAGTCTGGCCAATTCATTAAGTCTGTTGGTGTATGGTGCACCATGCATGCTCAAGATTTGAAGCTTACTTTTCTCTTTTTGCATTTTATTTCTAGCGCATACTCCTTGTAAGAAGTCCCTAAATCTCATCTGATCCCACAACATCTTGTTTACATTCTCTCTACCCCTTGTCTAAACATGAGTTAGTGCTTTGTTTTAATAGGAGCACATAACATATTAAACTTTATAGTCATCCTTACAAAACTATTATCTAGCATTGTTTCCATCTTCTAATATATCATAACAGTACGATGGCTCATTCCTTGCAATAAACTCCTTGCGTTTGCAAGACATGAACATCTTATAAGAACAACCTTTCTTTTTAGATCCATCTGTAAAACCTCTGAAAAATCCCAAAGATCAGTAACACACGATCTCAATTTGTGAACGCGGAATATAAACAAGATTGGAGTAGAAGAAGAATGAATGAATCACAAAAGATGCTATTTGATTGATAAACAGAAAACCTATAAAAGGTCTTGTGCGATTCGCACAGATACAATGATAATGAACGAAAAGCTTGATTACAAAACGAAAACTAGCTATTTATACTAAACATAGAGTTCTCGCGCGAGATCCTTCGCGTGGATCAAGCTTCGCGCGCGGCAGCTGTCTATAGCGTAGACTGCGACTCGCATGGATCAGGACTTTCGCATTGTAGGCTTCTCGCGTGACTTCTTGTTGTCGCGTAGATCTGGTTATCGCACAGTATGTTTTGCGAGCCTGATTTATCTTTACAATCTCCCCCTAGGCTCGGTGAAACATAATCAATCAAAGTCAATGTTGCCTTCTGTAAGATCCAGCATAAGCATACCATTATTCCTCAGGATCGGTCAATCATCCATACGTACTGGCAAGATAGAAAGTAAACAGACTCATCAGCTGAGATAGGGCAGTGTAACAGCTTGGATAAGTCGTCTTTGCAAAACTTAAGCTGCTGGATCAATGATTCGATAAGACTTGTCAATACATTTGATCACAGCGTGACCGGAATCCTTTTCACATCTCCAGGATAGAAGTTGCTTCAAAGAGTTTGGAGGAACTGGAGCATGCACAGGGACTTTTTGATAAATTTAGGATGTTGATTAGACTCGTATTTTCATTGGAGCTTGGTATTTTCATCAATTCGTGTTGAGTCATCTATCAACTTCGATTTTGCAGTCTTAAAAGTCTTTGAAATTTGTGCGCATCTCCCTTCTAATCATGGATCTCATGAGCTCAGCTTCACTGTGATTACTCTCATTAAAGAATGGAGCTTTGCCCATAGAGTATAAATCAGCAGCACGTAAAGTATGAAAGTCTTGTGTGCTCTTTAAATAATCAATCTCTCCATTTCTTCTCTTTATAACATACATTCTTTTCTCACAATCATATGCCCAGCTGATAACGTGAGACATATCACCATACTTTTGTTTGGCTTAGATATAAACAGAAAGTGAGCTTCAGTAGGTGGTGGTGGTGATTTGACAGTAAACCTCCTCTAGTGTATAGTGCAATATGACCAGTAGTATGTCTTTGTAGATTCAGTAGGAGTTTCACCACTCACAGTCTCTGTAGGAATTTCTCCTTCTTCAAGATAATGTCCTTGAATAATTCTGAAGATTGTTGCCAAAAAATATCTGTGTATTCAGTCTGTTCCTCCAGATCTTCAAAAATATCAAGTTCTTCTTCAACAGTTTCAGATGAAGTTTGTTGAAAAGAATATAATTCTTTTCATACACACTTCTGTGGCAGGATCTATTGGATCATATCCTTCTGGATTAACAACACTTGGTCTATCGACATTGTCAGTGTTAGTCTCTCAGTAGGATTTGAAGAAGAACCTGTAACATTCCACCATCTCCACCATCATCTCCACATCATCTCCATCATCATCTCCATCATCATCTCCATCATCATATAACCATCAGCATCACATCATCATCTCACCATCATTATCATCATCATCGTCATTCTCATTCATCATCATCCTCTTCATAATCAGAATCAGCATAATCAATTAGCTCTTCATCCTCCTGTTCATGAATAATAGGCAGAGTAACCATGTGTTCTGGTTCACAAAAGCAGTAGAAGTGTAAGCCTCGGTGATAGGTACTTCAGAAGAAACTGGAACATCTTCAGTAGAGCTACCACTTTGCTGTACAGTAGATGTTGGGCTTCGTTGACCGTTTTCTTTTCATGAACTGTCTCAGTAGGAGGTGGGCTTGGAGATCGTCTGCTAGATTCACCAACCACAGTAGTAGATCTTATGTTCTGTGGCTGATGAAAGTAGGTCTGAGAGATAATTCTCTAAGCTCGTTTAGTTGTCTCTCCAACCCAGATGAGTAGTCAAATAAGTTTCATTTGTGCTCCAGAGATGCTAATCTGGTATCTTTGATAGCTGAGTCAAGATGAATCATGGTTATCTGATTAGACTTTTCTTCATTACTTTCTTCAACTCAGCAATCAATTCATATTTCAAAATTTCTTTCTCCAGGTTCTTAATCTTCTTCTAATGTGATAGAACATGGAGTGCTTGTTGATTCTTCTCTCCTCTGAAACTCAGGAGGAGTATTCAACAGTATGTCGACATCAAACTCCAAATTCTCCTGAGGAGAGGTGTAGAGAAACCAGAAACAGGAACAACTTAGATGCTCCAGAAACAGGGAAGTTTCTGTTTCAGGACTAACAGTAGTCGTTCAACATGAGATTCTTCCCTTGTGATCACATTTGCAGGTGATCTCTGAACTTCAGAAGAAGTGGTCTGATCAGCCTCTGTAATAACCACTTGTGTCGTGGTTTCCTGGGAATAATACCACACGACCTCTCTTTCTCGATGGGAAGTCTTTTCTTTTTGCCATTCTTTTGCGTCTTGATGATGTACTGGAGACTCTTCCGGGACATAATCAGTGTCCCTCTCTTCTCACTTGGTCTAGATGATGTTTGGAGAGTCGAAGGAGTAGGATCAGTCTGAATCACATAAGGAACATTCCCTATGATCACTAACAGTATCGGAACTAGAAGCAGAATGAACAACTTCTTCCATCCTCCTTCATGGTGTAGGGTCATCTTCAAAAAGTTCAATCTCTTCTCAATATTTCTCTAGTAAAGGAGTCGTAGAAGCACCAGTCTGTGCATCATCAGCATGATCACCTTCAGCAAACTCATCATCATGTTCATTAATCTCAGAAATCTTCCAATCTTGGCAAAACTTTCACCAGAGCATTGTTGCCTGGCTCCAGTTAGATGTGAGAAAATCTCCTTCTTCACAGTCTGTACAACATACTTAGGAGATCTCTGAGTAGCAAGCTCAGGATAAGCATCATTATACACCAAACGGCTAAATCTCGGGTACATAATGAACTTCCTCCAGGATTTGCTGTAGCATTCTTTACCATCTCCTGAAATATAACCCAGATATGCTAAAGGGAATGTCATAAACAATGAAACTAGTAGAGATCCAAACAAGCACTCAGGCTATCCATCCGGCCTTCAAATTACTCAGACAGTGAATTACACATTGAAATAAATATTCCAATATGGTGGTAACCACTTTTCTCCAAACTTGTATATCTATTACTCATAACCCATCCGAGATAGACAATCCATGACAGTATCATCATCTAATCTTGTGGTGCTCCCTCTTGGTCATTAAACAGAAGAACTCTGTTTAGTATGGCTTGAGAAACAATCACCCTTTTATCCTTCACAGTTGCTGTATGATCTGGTTTCCAGTTTCGTCTTTTCTAGAGCAGCAGTGCTCCAGAAAGAGTCTATCAGGTCAGCATAGATGGTTGGATCAACAGAAATAGAATAAACAATACGAGAGTTCTTCAAGCCTTCGATCATAGAATGAAATAGTCCTTTCCTTCCGGAACCTCGTCCAGATAAGCAACACAATTATGATTCTTGTTAAAGATCATTTGTGCCATCTGCATTGTCCAATAAGATCAAAGTTAGAACACTCTTGAAAATAACTTAATTGTGACAAATATTTTCAACTCTTAGAACATGTGAACCACAAACTTTTACTTAGAAAAATTTATCACTTGAAAACACTTAATCATTTCAAAATTTATTACATTAAGGTTTATCACAAAAGTTATTGTGTACAGGTACAATGAGACATAAGTGCTTAAAACTTAGAAAACTATTCAACTTTTGTTATGCGAAAAATTCAGACAAGCGAATTGAACTGCTTGCGACAACATTGTCTCATGCGAAATTGACCATTTGCGAAAAAGTATTTCACGCGAAAATCCTTTATCACGCGAAACTAGGTTCATGCGATAATTTTTTCATGCGAAATCGTGTCGCGACTGTTCAGTTTTGATGCGATTCGCACAACCTCAACTCCAAATTACCTTTCAAAAATTGATTTTAATCCATGAATGCATATCATTGCTGTTGCCTAGGTCTATTAGGTTAATTTCATTCATTAATTTCTCATTAAGTTCATTTATTCAGATTTTAAGACAAGGATGTAAGTTCCCCTTTTTCAGATCTACAGTAACCGTATCAACTGAGAGATACCTTTTCAGAACAATCTTAGCGTAGTGAGACTAACTAAGACACACAATCACAAAAGAAGTGAGAAGATGACCGATTTTGATATATGCGAAAATAGGTTTCGGATGATGTGCGATTAGGGTTTTCGGGTGTGTGAGATTAAGCGAAAAGGGGAATTTGTTCTTTTCACTGTGACATTTATACTCCTGAGTAGTCACG